>SZWC01000685.1:290098-317406 GCA_023375785.1 Penium margaritaceum | reverse complement strand
AACAGGGTGCAAGGAATGCCTCAAGGATGAGACAAAGCCTTGTTCTAGCTCTGATACCACTGATGGAATCTGGGGCAGCCCTCAGAGAGGTGATCAGGCTCACCAAGAGCCGCCTTGGCAGGACCAACTGTTTGTGAGAGGGAGTTGTAGGTTGCACAGACAGAAATTACGGAAGCAAATGTAGGTCTGCAGAGAATGCGAATGTCTGAATCGACTCTTGAGTGAGAAATTACATTAGCACAGCTTTCTAACAAGCCTAAGTACGCCTCATTTGGTACATGGAGCTGGAAGAACCACTGTCAAAGTTCACCTCCTAGCACACTCCTAGCCTAGCGGGATGAGCGGCAATCACACTCTCACACAAGAGAATTACCATCCCTGCCATGTGCACAACCAATAATCTTGGTGGGGATCTTCCTTGAAGCTCCTTGAAGGTCCTCCTGCCGCCTTTCTTCCCTGAAGGCCGCTCCAAACCTCCTTGGCCAATAATTGTGGCCGTCATTGGTGCTGGTAGTGCAGGAGCCATCACTTGAACCTGACCCATCGCCACCAAACCTTGAAAATTCATATCTCCCTCAAACGGACTCCGAATCGAGTTCCGTAAAGTGCTACAGAACCAGCAAAACATCTTTTATTCACTTTTGTGACCTGATAATTTTTATCAAGCAACCCACTTTGGTCACTTTTTTGGCACCCCATATCCAGCAATAGCCACTACACCAGCAGTAGCAACAGTAGCAGCAATAGTAGCTGTAGTAGTACTAGCAGCCGCATCAGCATGCAGCAGCAGCAGAAGCAACTGCAACAGTAGCTGCAGCAGCAGCGACAGCAACAGTAGTTGCTATTGCCACATCTGCCATAGCAGCAACAGCAACAACTGCAACTGCAACAACAACTGTAGTAGTAGTAGCAGCAGCAGTAGCAACGATAGTAGCACCAGCAGTAGCAACAGTAGCAGTAGTAGTAGAAGCAGCAATAGGCAGCAGAAGCAACAGCAATAGCAGCAGTAGCGGCATCAACAATAGAAACCACTACATCAGTAACGCAGCGGCCCCAACAACGGTCGCTACTAACGTCAGCATCAGGCCTCTGACATCACTGCTCATGTCACTACTGCCATGATTAACCAAAAAAAGGGAAGGGGGGGAGATACTCTATAGAACCAGCAGTAGTAGATAATGCGACCGCAGTTGTTGACGGCAGCCGTCCTAGGCTGACGTTGCTGGTAACATCAGCAGCATAGAAAAACACGAAAGAAGAAACAAAGAGACCAAAACCCATGGTCAATAGCCCCAGTGGGGAGGGGTCCTCCTTTGTTGGTGGGACCCCCATGGGGGTACCCCCTCCCTCTTCTTACAACAGCTGCAACAACTATAGCAGCAACAAGCAGCAATAGGAGCATGAAAAATAGTACCAGCTGCTGCAACAGCAACAGCAGCAACAGCAATAGCAGCATCCCACAGGCGTCATCGCACGTACCTATGACCCCCTGACTACAATTCAGCAACAGCTTGTCGCCTTGACATAGCAACTTGCAGCACTACAGCCACTGGCCTCACAAACTGCCACCAGTGCCCCTTTGCCATTTCTTTCTCCTAGGTAAGTCAGCAGCGTTGTGTCTGCAACCACGCAATACCTGGCGCAGCAGCAAACTCAGCGCCAGTGGCAGACAGTGACTGCCGTCCTTAGCCCCAATCAGGGCGCCGGCGAAAGCCAAAAGGAATTTGAGACGTCACCGCGCCGCTTGAGGTTGGTGAGCAGTTCAGGAGCTTGGAGCTCAGCATCCGCATCGGGGTGCATGGTGAGGGTCCGTGAGCATACTACACCCTTTCGTATGACTCCACCCAAGCTGACCAATCATATGAAGCCAGTCGCGCCGTACGCGCCCTTATCCCCGTTTCTCCTCTGGCTTCCCGCCCTGCCCTAGAGCCTTTTCTTGGTGCCTTTACCACTGGCAACACCCTAGTACCTGTAGCCGTGTGGCACATCCTCACTCGTCCCCATCGCTTTTCTAGGGACATTGAGACTAGCCGTCTACTGCGAGAGTTCAACTCCTTGCACATGGGGGAGACTGAGACAGTCACTGCATACTGGCAGCGGGCTGAGGACATCCTTCGTCGCCTAGGCACATCTGCTCCACCCCTTTCGGCCACACTCCTCACCATCAAACGTGGTGCCACCAGTGTCTACGCGGACGTCTTCGTCCACTACTCTTCAGATGTCCTCCCTCAAGATTGAGGAAGCTCACCTGGAGTCCCAGCTCAGGCGCGATCATCCCGCACTCAGTCTACACTCCTGGGCTGTCCATGCACAAGCTTCAGTTGGAGTAGTTCATTGCGCTTCAGCTCGGCTTGCCTCGTCCTCCTCCCAAGGAAGTCATGTTGTGTCACCTCCTGCTTGTCCCCATTGCTTTGCATGACTGAGCTTGAGCTACGGTCGTGTCCTACTCTCTCGTCTGTCCCGCCATCTTTTGCAATCTCCTCGGTCCCCTTTCGTGATAACATCACGTGACTTGATGAGTGGTAGTCTTTGTTCACGCCCCCTTGCATCGCGTCTGTGTGTGTTGCTTGCTGCCAAGTGACTATCAATGATTTGGCGACATTGGTCTAGGACCCTGCCGAGACCTGGATCATCGACTCCTGAGTAACGCGTCACATGACGGCTTCTCATGAGGCCTTCAGTATGCTTGGTCTTGTTGGCGATGTATCCGGGATCCGGACCGGCTCCGGACAGGTGTTACCTGTCCACGGTCTCGGCATCGTTCATTTCAGTGGTCCTGTCGGTGATATCTTCTTGACGGATGTTCTCTTCGTCTCAGGTCTTGAGCTCAGCCTTTTGTCCGTTACTGCCCTTGACGGCATGAGCATGGACGTTGTGCACTCGCGTGGTGTTGGCACTTTGTCATTATGTCCATCCGGTCTTGGCGTTCTACGCGCCATCGCCTGTGGCAACCTCTGGCACATACCTTGTCTCTCCTCTCCTTCTATCCCCTCCTTGTCGGCCGCCACATGCCATGTGTTTGTCTCGTGCCTGCTCTCTCCACAACACACTCGCCTCTTGCATCGCCGCCCTTTCCACGTCCACTCTACTACCGTAGATAACATGCTTTGCACCCAGCCGGCCAAGGGCCTTGACCCAGAGACTTTCCCTCTCCTGTGCCCCACAGAGTGCATTGATTCAGCTCAGGGTGGAGATGCACCAGCCCACACACCCTCTGTCCTCCTCTCGTGCATCCGCCCCTCTAAACCTGGTCCATTTTGATGTCATGAGTCCACTCCCTACTAAGTCTGTCGGAGAGCACAACTACTATGTTCTCACCCTCACCGACGATTACTCTCGCTACCGCTGTATCTTTTGCCTTCGGCAGAAGACCGATGTCATCCATGCAATTCATGACAAGCTTGTCCATGCGGGGCATGAGTGTGGTTGATCTCTTCGCCACTTTTGCTCCGATTGCGGTGGTGAGTACATCAGCAAGACCACAATTTTTCTCGCCTCTCGCGGTATCCACCGCATAAGTTCCGCGCCCTACCCGCCAATCCAGAATGGCTTCTAGAAATGGTGGAACCGTACCATGGCTGACGCCTTCCGCACCATGCAAGTGACGTCTGGCCTCTCCGACGGCTTCTATTTTGAAGCCATGGCCTACATGACCTGGGTCTGGAACCAGATTCCCCACGAACCCCTTCCCCGCCAGTCCACGCCGTATTAGCACTGGTACGGTCAGTGAGCTGACCTCCGCCTGGCTCGGGTCTGGGGCTGTGTGGCCTTTGTGTGGCTGCCCGTCTCGCAGTAGAGCGGCAAGCTTGCCCCCCGCAGGCCTCCTTGCTCCTTTCTCAATGTCTCTCGTCAGTCAACTGCTTGGCGCTTCTGGGACCCCTCCCGACACTGCATTGTCGAGTCTCGCAATGCCCTCTTCTTTAAGGAGCTGTTTTTGCGCGATCTCATTCACTTCGGCTCATCCGTGTCCCTCCCATCGCATGGGGGAGTGGTGAGTCCGTCCTGCATCCTGCCGCTTTCGGGTGGCACATCATTTCGTCCCTCTTGGCCAGCCGTCCCAGTCGCGTCCACTGGTCTATCTGGGCCAGTTGCCCCAGTCGTATCCACTGGTCCCTTCGGGCCAGCAACCCCAGCCGTGTCCACTGGTCCCTCCGGGCCAGTCCCCCCAGTCGCGTCCACTGGTCCCTCCGTGCCAGCTGCCCCAATCTTGTCCACTGGTCTCTCTGAGCCAGCCGCCCTACTCATGTCCATTGGTCCCTCCGGGCCAGGCGCCCCAATCGTGTCCACTGGTCGCTCCGGGCCAGTCGCCAAATCGCGTCCACTGGTCCCTCCAAGCCAGCTGCCCCAATCCTGTCCACTAGTCCCTCTTGGTCAGCCGCCCTAGTCGCGTCCATTGGTCCCTCCGGGCCAACTGCCCCAATCGTGTCCAGTGGTCTCTCCGGGCCGGCCGCCCCTGTCGTGCCCGCCGGCCCCTCCGGGCCAGCGGCCCCAATCGCGTGTGTTAGCCCCTCCAGGCGGGGACCTCTAGTCGCGTCCGATGGTCCCTCCGAGCCAGCAACCCCGTACGCCTCTGCCGGCCCATCAGACTCAGTGCCATCTCCTGCCTTGCCGTGCTACATGCGTGGCCCAGGCGGCAGCCTCCAACCCAGATCGTCAGTGAGTGCGCAGACCGCAGTATCTCGCCTAGTGGTATCTCGGTCCCCTGTCGCTCCACTTGTCTCTTCCACACTTACGGTCGTGAGTAGGAACCCTGGCATCAAGGTCCTCGGCCTAACCACTTTGGCTATCATTGCAGACCTTCACCCTGGCTCTAAAGCAGGCTACGTCATGCTTCATCATGAGCATCGGCATGCTGTCACGGCTGCACTCGCACGCATCCTACCTGGAGCTCGAGATGCACACGCTCTCTCAGTCCGCTGCATAGCACGCCTGGAGGACCCAACCACTTTGCGCAAGGCTCGAGACTCTTGTGAGGCCATACATTGGGATGCTACCTGCGCTGACCACCTCGCTGCTATCCGGCAGCACTACGTGTATGTCCTCGTCGACCTCCCTCCAGGTCGGAAGGCCATCGGTGCCAAGTGGGTCTTTCGGCGCAAATGGAAGCCCAATGGGTCCTTGGACAAGTACAAGGCCCGCCTCACAGCCAAGGGGTTCACTCACATCCCTGCGGTCGATTACTACCTGATCTTTGCCCAAATTGGCCGGTTCTCAATGAGCCTGGCGCTCTTCAGCCTAGTTGCCCAGCATGGGTAGGAGCTACATCAGATGGATGTGAGCTACTCCTTCCTCCATGATTCACTGGAGGGTGAGGAGCTCTACATGGTGCAACCTCCAGGCTTCGACAATGGTACTGGGAGCGTCTAGCGGTTGCGGAAGGCCCTCTATGACTTGAAGCAGTCACCTCGGTGCTAGAACTAGGAGATCAGCAGCGCTCTCCTTCGTGGCGCCTTCCAACGTAGCACCGCTGACCCCGCACTGTTCGTCAGCCCGCGTGGCCAGACCCTCGTCGATGTTCTGGTCTACGTCGACGATCTCCTCATTGCTTCGCCTGACATGTCTGCCATCCAGCGTGTCAGGGATCTACTGCACACCGCCTACCAGATAAAGGATCTCGGGTCTGCCCGAGTCTTCCTGGTCATGGAGCTCGAGCATGGTCGCTCCTAGGGCCTCCTGCACGTCCATCAGGCTGCCTAAGTGCACATCCTGTCCACTCACTTCACTGAGGAACTGCCCCTCGTGCCGAGCGCATCTTCACCCATGTCACCTTATGGCCAGGTAAAGCTCAAGAGTCCTGACCCAGCTGTTGTGGGGGAGCCAGCTAACGTGACCACATACCTTCGAGTCATCGGGTTCTTGATGTACCTGGCGACGACGATGCGCCCAGACATCTCGTTCAATGTTAACACCCTGACTTAGTTTTCTCAGGAACAGTGTCACCTCCACTTTGAGGCCACAATACGAGTACTGCGCTATGACGTCTCGACTCCTCGATGAGGTCTTATGTTCTGTTGCCAGCCGTTTGTGGTTGCGGTGGGCTACCCCAAAAGTGACCAGGCTGGCAGTCCAGACAGTAAGAGTCGCATAGGCTTGATCTTTCAAGTCGGTGGCACGGATGTGTCCTAGCACAGTGGGAAGAAGGGGTGCATTCCACACAGCATTGCTCAGGTTGAGTACGTGGTCGTTGGTTCAGGAGCGTGTGAAAGTGTGTTGTTGTGTCGTTTGTTGTCTGAGTTGCGTCACTTTGTCACATCCATCACGTTGAATTGTGACAATGAGAGTGCCATGACCATCACTGACAATGACGGCGTGCATCACATACGGATAAAGCACATCAACGTTGAGAATCACTATGTGCGCTCGTTGTTGCATGACGGCAGCATCAGCATTGTGTGGGCTGAGGCAGCACGGCAGCTGGCTAACTTCTTGACCAAGGCATTGAAGCGCGACTTGTTCAAGAAGGCTATCAGTTTGGTCGGCGTGCATCCGTGAGTTGCTCTCTATGTCCCTGTTTGTGTCTGTGCATGCTCTAGGGGAGTCTGACTGTTGACTGTGTCTCTGTCCGCCCATGTGCACTACGCTTGTGAGTTATGGGGGAGTGTTGGTTTTTGCGCATCCTCATTATGCTCTGTTATGTCCTCGTGGCTTGTGTACATCGGCATGCAGATGACTGACGGCAAGACTCGACGCTGCTGGAGTATCATCCGGTGGAGCCGACACACACTGAAGCCTACTCGCAGTTCGCTGGAGCCTCCTCTCCACGGCGACGTGATCAGCTGCATCGGCAGGCCTCCTCAGCGGTCGGCCCGCCGGCGGTCACCGCCACCGCAAATGATGTCTGCATGCGTCATGCGCTGGATCTGACTGTATCATTGCGTCTGCAATGTCATGCTCTGCCTAGGGTCCATGTCTTGTGTTGCGTGGCACTGTTTGGCATCATGGACCATCATAGGCATTACCTGGGTTCAGGCAGCCATAACTCTTTGCTGCTATTCTTCTAGCTGATTGTGACTGGACGACCACGTTCGTAGCGTTGGTATTCTGGTATGATCGTGTTTTCAGGTAAAACAGACAAGGTTTTGGGCTGTCGGCCATCTGGCAAAGCTCACCGGGAAAACCATGCCTGCCAAAAAATGGGTACACTTGCCGCATACCCACTGTCCTTGCAACTAAAGGACGTTGTACCTCGTTTTCGCAGAGGAAGAATGAGAGTGCCACTTTGGCAGGGAAATACGTATAACATCCACAAAATGTACATAATGCTTCTAAGGGCCACTGTTTAAAACAAATACTTCAGACGTCCACTGTGCCAAAAAAACATGTCAGGGCACCTCAAGAAAATTAAGTACAGCGTGAATTTGTTTCCAACAGTGGGTGCGGCATGCATGATTTGAGGTGCTTCGAGAAAAGTGGGTACAGCATGCATCTCTTGTGTATAGTGAGTACCGTGTAAACAAAAGTGCGAGAAATGGCCAAGAGAAAATTCAGAAGCCCAAATATTGGGTATAGCGGAATTAGGCCACAAGAAAATAGGTCTAGGACTGTTTTCTGATTGGCTGGTTAGCTTAGTAACAAGTTCTACAGAGCTTGGGGGGGTAGCTAAAACTTAGAGGGGTCTCCCATTGTTGCTCATTCTTCATTAGTTCCAGTTTTCAGCTGCTTTCTGACACTAACACTAGCACGCGCGTTTATGAGTAACAAACCCAGAACACTCAGACTCTAGAGCAGTAGCAAGAGGGGGCAGCAGACTAAGCAACTAGCGTAGGAGCCCAAACGCTGCATCAACACCGTCACTGCCCCAACATGCTCTCTAGTGTAGTTTCCATTTCATACCACCTGTGAGAATTCACGAACTGGACACATTTTGAACATAGTGGATTTATATGCGATCACATGTGGGTATTTGACCATTTGCATCAACTTTTGCTGTTTTTTTAGACGGTTTGAATAAGTTCAACCACTTTCGGGAAGTTTCCGCCAAACTACTAGAAGCTATACCGCTCTTTGATGCTGTTTGATGGACTTCTTGATGGGGATGTACTATGTTGATGTCACGTCACTGATGAAAAGCTTTTTGAGGTTCAAACAGACCCCCAAGTTATGGACACTATTTATGAAAGTAGACATTCACAATGCATCATGGTTTGCTTACCTCAAGTGGATTTAAAATGAGTATAAGAATTCTTCCTTGTTGTTTATGCACTTGTACATATGCCCTTGACCATTTCGACACTTTTCATCAAAGCATACTTACTATTACATTAAATCAACTTAAGCGTCAAATTTCACACTACTATTTTGCTCTAATTGTTTTTAGTGGTAACTAAGAATGTTTTTCTTGGTATAGTATTCATCACTTGGGTTCCATTAAGCATGAGACATGTAACATGCACAACTTTGAATGATCCACTTTGATCAAAGCTACAAATACAGTTCAGAGATGTTTTAGAAAGGGATTTATTGTAAATATTTTGTTCAAAACCACCTGATCTTATTTTTTCCAGGTGCTTTTGTGGTAGGCTTAGGAGAAAAGGGAGTAGCTGTGGGGGAGAAAAGGAGTTATAAAGCTCTGTTCTGAAAATTCGGACTTATTCCCTTACACCAACCTTCTCAGCGTCAAAATTCTTGAATACCCACTTTGTACACAAAACGACCACAATACCCACTCTTTTTAACTCGTGACCGCATTGTCCACACAACGCGAATAGCAAGTAACTGTGACTGACGTACCCACTTCTGAAAATTTATGACTACAATACCGGTATTACATACATGTTCTAGGAAAGGTCTAAGGGGTCGAGTCTCCAGCTCCTGCTCTAAAGTTTGTCGTCGGAGTTTACACAATGACGTTCTCAGTTTGCGTCAGGGGTTTACCCCCTTCACAGGACTGAGGGGCAATCGTCATCAACGACCCAGAGCAGCAAGACTCAAATGTTTCGAGATTACAAAGGCCCATTTCCATTTTTAACCTTACCCCTGGTTTTGGGACCCAAACCAGGGGTTTTTACCTCGAACTTGTGTGTTTGCACCAGTTATTTTGTTTATTTTATGTCAAAGTTTGTTGCAAACGAACTTTGTTTTACTTTTTAACCATCTGGCGCGAAATTGTCGCGTGCGAGGCACGCTGGCGATTTTGCGCTAGATCCTCTCGTCTCTCGTCCCTCGTCCCCCTCCTTCGTCCTCGCTCGCTCACTTGCGAGGAGGGCGAGCGGGGGCAAGGGTACGAGGCCACGAGGCCTCGCCCTTGAGGCTCTCGTGGGCCTTCAGCCGCCAATCGGGCTGAGGCCGCGATTGACGGCTGGCGGCTGGCCGGCCGGTGGCCGGCCAAACCCTTGGCCGGCCGCCGGCCGGCAGCGAGCTGGCTCACGGCCAGCAAAATGCTGGACGCCGGCCAACCCTCGTTGATGCGAGGGGTGGTGCACAACCACCCCTCGCTTCAGTGAGGAGGGAGGTCCGAACCAGCCCTCCCGCTACATTCCTTCCCACTTATTATGAACGGTCTCGGTTCATGAACAACAAGCACGATTGTCAGTTAGTGAGTCATCAACATTGTGAAAGAAAATTAATAATTTCAATCACCAGCTAGACATGAACACGTGCATACTACTTGGACCTAAGCTGCAGCGTGAAGGTCAGCACAGCTTTCGGCCTCCCCCCTTTAGGCTGGAGCGTCCATGCGACAACCATGTTGGGCGTCTCTAACGTCCTATGGTTGCTGTCCATGAATGCTGCCCTGTGGGAATGTTGTTCACTTTTTCCGCGTTCAGGTGGTACCTCCTACCACGCGTCAATCCGTGCGAGCTGCAAGCTCCCTCCAATACTCCTTGACCACCCCTGTGGACAACAAAGGTTCGGGCTTCCATGAACTATGTTCGGGTCCAAAACTGGCCCAATGAACGAGGTACTCCCTAACAATGCGCGACCAAAGAGTACGCTCTCGGTGTTGGAGTAGGCGAAGGACCTCGTATTGGCTGTCGGCAGCAAGGACTGCTGGCGGTGGCTGAACGGCCCCGTCTGTTGTGTATGGAGCCAGCAGGCTCACATGAAACACGTCATGTATCTTCATACTCGGCGGAAGTAGCAATCAGTATGCCACTGGCCCGATGAGTACCACAATTTGAAACAGCCAAATCCACTTCGTTGGAAGTTTTCTTGCCCCTGGTGACTTCAGCCAAAGGCTTTTAGTGCTAAGCATTACTTTGTCAACGATGTCAAACGAGACTTCATTGCGACCTTTGTTAGCATATGCGTTTTTTCGCTGCCGAGCTGCTTGAAGGTGACCCTTTGCCTCCTGTAACAAGGAGTGGATGCGCTCAGCAAAGGCTTGAGCGGAAGGAACCTGCTCTTCTGTACTCCCACTCTTCACCAATAAAGAAGGTACCACTGGATGTCGACCACTATTCAGCACGAACGGTGTGAACTGCGTGGACTCGTTCACCGAGTTGTTCACCGCAAACTCTGCCAGTGCTATGAATTTGTCCCAATCATGCACGGCAGGATCCATGTACATGCGGAGCATCTGCTCTAGAGTGCGATTCATGCCCTTTGTTTGTCCGTCAGTTTGAGGGTGAAATGTTGCCAAAACTTGCGACTCACTGCCAAAGTACTCGTGCATCTTTTGCCAGAACTTACTAGCAAATTTTTTATCTTGATCGGAGATAATGCGCAATGGCAAGCCGTGGTACTTCACGACACCCTCAAAGAAGAGACGAGCGGTCTCCTCTACATTCACGTCACTGGTTGTAGGAATGAAGCATGTCATCTTCGTCAAAAGATCCACAACTACTAGTATTGCATCGTGGCCATGAGCCGTGTTCGGAAGACCAGTAATGAAGTCCATGCTGACGCACTCCCATGGAGTCCCACGAATGGGAAGCTGTTGGAGGAGTCCACCAGGCTTCTTGTTTCTTGCCTTATTTCGAAGACATGGGGCGCATGTCATGCAATACTTACACACACCAACACTCCATCTTGGCCACCAATAGTGGTAGGAGAGTGCCTGTCCGGTCTTTCGGGGTCCCACATGACCTGCCACCGGCGGGTCGTGGAACCGGGAGATAATCTTTGCTTGAAGGTCTCCTGAGTTTGGCACAACAATTTGTTCTCCATGCCAGAAGATCCCTACGGCCTCCACCAAGCCGTACTTGTCCAGATTTTAAGAGTCTTGAAACCAAGAATCCACACAGTATCCCATCCGGATTCTGTTTACAAAACCGTTGTAATTGATAATCTCTCGTGGTGGTTGCCGCAGAGGTACAGGGAGGTGTGGTGATTGTACTATTGCTGCTGCAATGGCCATAAAACACCCACCGACCTCAGTGGTTGCTTTAGTTTTCACAAGCTATAGGCTTAGTGGATCAACCACATTGATGCGTCCTAGCTGATATTACCATGTAAACGAGAATCGGCTCAGGTGTTCGCTCCAACGCGCCTCTCATCTTGACAAGTTCAGTTGCGTTTGGAAAAACACTAATGGATTATGATCGGTCACGGCCGTCACACCCCTTTCAGCACCCTTGAGGTAGCAACGCCACATCTTGAAAGTGTAAACTACCACAAGGAGCTCTTTATCCCGAGTTGTGTACCACGTTTCCGCGGGGACGAGCTTCCGGCTCTCATACACAACTAGGTGTCCGTTCTGCATGAGGAAGGCTCCGAGTCCTACTACTGAGGCATCATATCAAACCTCCAATAGTTGCGATGGATCCGAAAGAGCTAGGATGGGTGCCGTGGATAGAAGCTCTTTGACTTTGAGAAAAGCGTTCTCGCATGAGCCTCGTTAGCGATGCTACCAGGGTCGAAAACCCTTGCATGAAACGTCGAAAGTAGTTTGCAAGGCAAAGGAAAGACCGAATATGCCCAAAACGTTTGGGACATGGCCAGTCCACAACAGCTTGGACCTTTCGTGGGTCAACATGGATGCCGTCCTTGCCGACGATGTGTCTAAGGTATTCGGCCTCATCTTGTGCAAACTTGCACTTGCTCACTTTTGCATAGAAGTTTTGTTCCCGAAGGATTGCGTGAACTTCACGCAGATGGTCTATGTGCTCTTCCATTTATTTGGAGAAAACCAGGATGTCGTCTAGGTAAACTAAGACAAATTGTCCGAGTTGTTTGGCAAACGTTCGGTTCATTTGTCCTTGGAAGGTTGCCACGGCATTTGTAAGCCCAAAACATAACACTCGGAACTGATAGTGTCCCATGTGTGTTCGAAACGCGGTTTTGGGTACATCATCTTCTGTGATGCGGATTTGATGGTACCCTTGAGACAAATCCAAGGAAAAAATTACTTATGCGCTTTGGATTTGGTAATAGAAGTTCCTCAATCTGCGGTAAGGGAAATCGGTTTTTCACCGTCAACTTGTTCAACGCCCGGTAATCCGCGCACATGTGTAAACCACCATCCTTTTTGTTCACAAAAAGGATCGGCACACCGTACGGCGAGCTATTGGGCTCGATCCACCCTTTTGCAAAGGTACTCTTTGATTTGGCATTTGGCCTCTTGCCTTTCTGCTAGACTAAGGCGATACATGGGTATGAATGGAGGAGTCGCCTCCGGTTGCAGCGGAATTGTGTGACCCATGTGTCTTTCAGGTGGAAGTGCAGCCAGTGGGTGTTGGAATACATCCGAGAACTCCACCGATAGAGATTTGATCTCTTGTGGCTTGTCTTCCTTCACGTCGTCCTCCACTTTCTACAACTGAGCCAAGAAGTCTCGACAACCTTGTCGAATGCGTCTCTTGACCTGCATTGCAGACAAATTGGCATGGACTTTGAGTCGGGTTGGTAATAATCCCGCACTCGGATTCAACGTTAAGTAGCATTGTCCTTTTTGGAGGATCAAATGCTTTGATTCAAAGCACATGAGAGCCTTGTTGTCACGGAGTCAGGGATCGCCTAGCACCACGTCAAACGGGTCAAGAAGGTTGAGTACCTTCAATGTGACACTTTGTGTGTACCCTTGAATACAAAATTTTGCTTCACAAGTACCGATCACGGGTACCGTACGGTTGTCACCAACAATAAGTGTGCCATTTGATGGCTCGTACTTCAATCCAACCTGTCGGGTAAAGCCAAGGCTAACAAAAGATTCGTCTCCTCCAGTGTCAGCAAGTACGTTCATGGGAGCACCAGCTAGGTGTCCTTTGAACTTCATCGTCATGTTGCCTCCACTCATCAGAGTGAATAGACTTGACGACGGCACAGCTGAGTTTGTGATAAACACAAAATCTCTACGATGGGCATTGCAACTCCCATGATTCACCCACTCAAGTCCGCATCTTGTGGGCACGTTTGAATTCCGCTAGCACCTTCCAGTCTTTAAATTTCACTGGGTCAAAATCGTCGGCTAAAGTTACTACGAATGTAACTGAGCTCATTGCTTTGAGGGCGTTTGCTTCAATCACTACGTCACACAACTCTTGCAAAGTGGTTGGTGTTGCCACCACTAAGCAAGTACGATCATGCATCTCGTCTAGAGATACAAGGTTTAGTGGGCAATGTCGGTCAGCAAGTGTAGAATGCGGTTCAGCAAGATGAGAGAAAACAACAGAGAAATTTGAACTCCTCAAAAACTCAAATTGTTTAACATCCTCATCTGAAAACATGAACCCACACTCGTGATCCAGTTTTACCCCTCAGTGGTCCCCACTAACGTCACTCAGGGGTGGGGAAAACCCACCCCACGGCCCTATCCGTTACCACGGCCGGGCCCATTGCAGCGACCGGGACCCTGTCCACGACCCTGTCCGCAGCCTCCTGCTGCACCATCCCCACGAGGTGCTACTGTTGCAGCTAACAGCGCGGCCTCTTGTCCACCACCAGCAGCCTGAGGGCACTAAGCCCTAAAGGGGCCCAGTTGCATGCAGTTGTGGCAGAGCCCTTTGCGAAAGGATGCGGTTGCAACGCGCACGCACCGCCTGCAGCTCGTCATTCTCGCGGCTGCGCTTGTTGTTGGGACCCTTGTATCCACCAACCTTGTTAGCTAGAGGGTTTGCAGGCTGCTTGCCCTTGGCCCCGCCTTGTTGTCCAGCTGACCCACCAGCCCCTATAGCGTCCATGCGCATGTCGCGGCCTTGCTGTGTATGCGCGTTCTGCCGTGTATCAGAGTAGTGCTTCGGGTTCGCCGAATACACTTCACTCATGTAGTCGTGCAATACCCTCCAGCTTGTCCAAGTTTGGCCAATGGCTATCGTGGTGGTCTTATCCTTCAGCTTCTCGCTGGTGAGACCATCACGCAAGTACTCCAGCAGCATGCACTCCGGGTACTTGAAGTTCTGAGTCCCATTGCCCTCGGTGAAGCTTTCGACTTCCTTCACGAGTGCGGCGAGCTCGCTCAAGTGGGATTCGAGCGAGCTGCCAAGCTTCCTGAAGTCCTTGACCTTGTGGAAGGCGCGCTACGCCTCCTCACGTTCGCTGCACTTCTTGCGCATGATCGCACAGAAGGTCTCCCACTGCATGGGCTGTCACTTGAGGTGCGGCTGTTGCGCAGTCCACTCCTTGACCACATACTTGAAGAGTTTGTCTCCAAGCCGCGTCGTGGCAAGGTCGTCCCACTAGTTGAGTGGAGTCTTGTAGACACATAGAACGTGTTCCATGCGATTCAGCCAGTCGGTCAGCTTCACGCCCTTTTGGAAGATCTCCACACTGTAGAGGAAGGACGTGTTCATGACCGACCCCAAAGTCGTCGAGGTAGGCAAGTCGTCGCTGCCACCGGTAGTGGCATCCACAACTCTGACACGCTGCGCTTGCTGCTGCATCCGCACCTGGGACACGCTCTGTAACGCCTTGTCAAGGTCGTTGCATCGGCGACTTCCCTCATGGGAGGCCAGGCGCTGTAGCTGGCAATCACGGTCGAGGTCCGTGATGCTCTGCCCGACGTGGGCCAGCAAGTTGACGAACGCGAACTAGAGCTCTGATGTCGTCAGAGCATCGTCGATAGCCTCTAGGGCCTCAAGTTGTCCGTGTGCCCTTACCCACTGCAAGAGGGTACAGTTCGCGTACACGCCTCCAAGGAGTCCCATCTTTTGGAGGAGACTGTCGTCGACGACGACGCTTGAGAGGACGCTGCCTTGCCCCATTGCGGCCGCATCGTAGGAAGGGGGTTCCGCCATTTCTCCGAGTGGTACCGTATCTTCACCGTCTGTGGTGATCCTGAGTTAGCCTGCTGCCTTAGCAGCAAACTCCACGAGCCTACGATGATCATCGTGAATTGCCTTCACGGTGTCGTCGTCCGGCTCATTCCTGCGGGAACTTCTCGTGTGACCACTTTAAGTGCCCTTGCTGCTCTCAGCAGTCTCGCTGCCATCAGCAGCTTTAGGCGATGCGGCGGGCGTCTTATCCTTCTCGAGCAATTAGCTCGAGTTTGCCACACGACGATGACGATGGTCGTGATCCTCATCGCCTTCACCATCGTCGGCATCGTGCTCTTCGTTGGGGTCCCCCTCTAGGAGATCCTAGGGTCGTCCGTCACGTGGGGGTCGTCCACGTGCGCGTTGACGTGCTCATCGAGCACTTTTTCAGCCTTTGCACGCTTCTCGGTGTCGTCGAGGTTGGCATCAGTTGCCTTAGGGGGTACGGTGGCCTTAGGCGGTACGGTTGCCTTAGGCAGTAGGGTTGCCTTAGGCGGTACGGTTGCTTTTGGGTTGGCAACCGTTCTCGTGGCGGCGGCTCCCAGAATTTGGAGTCCGCCGAGAGCTTGTGGTGAGGCCGTCCCCACCTTGCTCTTGTTGGTCTTGGACGGTCCGACATTTGCCATCTCATCGCTCGTGCAAATAGCACGTGAAAACCGTTGTAAAGATCACCCCACAGCACAATTTTAGGAGGAATCGCCTCCTAAGATCTTCCCCTCATAATCAGTAAGGCAATTATAACTTAAGTTTCTATTCTCCTAGGCCACCATGTCGGCACAAAGCTGTGGGTTTTGAAACTAGTCCTCCTAAGCCGTGACTCACGGCACTTGGAAGGAACTAAGATCTAGGAAAACAGAAAATAACAATACAAGGGAATAACAAGAAGTGTGAGTACCGCTCACAAAACTAAGACTAAGAGCGAGAAAACAAGCAAGTACAAGGTCAAGAAGGAAAAGACTACTTTCCTTCTCATCTTCTTGTCTTTTTGTCTTCTTGTCTTTCTTGGTCTCTTCTTGCGTCTTCTTGGCACACCTTGCTACCCCTTGGAGGCCTCTTTCTTGTGCTCCACTGCAATGTGGCGGCCTCCAAACATTCTCCAAGTAGCGTTTTTTTCCTTTTTCTTTTTCTTTCAGGCCGTGAGAGTCTCTGGTATTAGAGAAAGGCGCTGCCCCAATTTTTGGTTGAAGAGGAGCGGAAGGAGCCTTGAGAAGAGGGGAAAAGTAAGTGGTTTTGGGGGTAGGTACTCCCTATTCCATCCCAAAAAATTTCCCCAGCCCAATGGGATGGACAAGAGACTATGGAGAAGGAACCCCAAAAAACAGAACTCTTCTCTAGCTTCCTAACGCACATTACGGTGCTTCAAACGGTGAAGCATAGATGCCGTAGTCCGTTCTGGCGTTTCTGCTGTTGCTTTCAGCTGCCGACGGCGTTTAATCTATGTCGTACCAGCCGTTTCCGTCGAACTCTTGGACGCGGGGGTTGTCTGGCTCTAAAAACCACTGTAACGGGTCGAGTCTCCAGCTCTTGTTTTCAAGTCATCGTTGGAGTTCGCATAATGGCATTCTCAGTCTGAGTCAGGGGTTTACCCCCTTTGCAAGACTGAGGGGCATTTGTCATCAACGACCCAAAGCAGGGAGACTCGAATACTTCGAGTCTCCAGAGGCCCTTTTCCGTTTTTAACCTTACCCCTGGTTTTGCGACCTAAACCGGGGGTTTTTACCGCGAACTCGTGTGTTCGCACGAGTTATTTCATTCATGTTATGTCGAAGTTCGTCGCAAACGAATTTCGTTTTACTTTTTTGACGTTCTGGCGCAAAATCGTCGCGTGCGAGGCACGATGGCAATTTCGCGCCAAATCCTCTCGTCTCTCATCCCTCGTCCCCCTCCCTCGTCCTTGCTTGCTTGCTTGAGAAGAGGGTGAGCGGGAGCAAGGGCACGAGGCGATGAGGCCTCGTCCTCAAGGCCCTCATGGGCCCTCAGCCGCCGATCGGGCTGAGGCCACGATCGGCGGCTGGCGGCTGGCCGGCCGGTGACTGGCCAGTTAATTGGCCGGCCGCCGGCCGTCCAGCTGGCCGGCAGCGAGCTGGCCGGCGGCCAGCGAAATGCTAGCCGCCGACCAGTATTGATGTATGGGCTTTGAGCTATCATGCACCCTTGTTTAGGGAGAGCCTCCTAGATTGAGCTGATGGTTCTCCACTAGCTACATTACTTCTTCCGTGACATGTATGGTGCATGCTAGTAGCTCAGTTTACCCATACGTGCTTAGTAGAGTTTTCTCGGTGGTCGAGACCTGGGTACTTGGTGGTTTGTGCCAGTACACCGGGAGACCTCATAGAAGTTCACTGCATACTTCCTGACTGGTGATGCACTCTTTCCATGGTCGAGACCCGGGTACTTGGTGGTCTGTACCGGTACCTCGGGAGACCCCGCAGTGAGTTGTCTAGTCTTGTTGGCCCCTTGTCAGATGTGTGTTGTTTGCATGTGTCTGAGACTCGGATGCCCCGTTACATGTTCCGGCGTCTCGGGAGGCCTAAACTTGTCTCACCTAGCTAGTCGGTGATGCTAGTGTATCACCGTAGAGCTTGGATACGTTTGGGGTACATCGCATGTTTTTCTGTCGGTCGAGACCCGGGCACCCGGTTGACTTTTCCGGTGCCTCGAGAGACCTCTATGTTGGTTTTTGCGCTCATTGTGCTCTGTTGTGTCCTCCTGGCTTGTGTACATTGGCGTGCAGATGACTGAAGGCGAGACTCAACGCTCATGGAGTGTCGTCCGGTGGAGCGGACGCGCGCTGAGGTCGTCTCGCAGTTCGCTGGAGCCCCCTCTCTCCTGCGACGTGTTCAGCTCCATCGGCAGGCCTCCTCGGCGGTCGCGCTGCCGGTAGTCACTGCCACCGCAGTTGCTGTCTGCATGCGTCCTACGCGTACTGTCGTGCCTGCGTCGTCATGCGCTGCCTAGGGTCCCAGTTGCATGTTGCATGGCCCTGTTTGGCAGCATAAACCATCGTGGACACTGCCTGGGTTCAGGCTGCCATAACTCCTTGCTACTATTTTTCTAGCAGATTCTGACCGCACGGCTGCGTTCGCAGCGTTGGTATTATGGTATGGTCCAGTTTACAGGCAAAACGGACGACGCCCGGGTTTTGGGCTGTCGGCCATCTGGCAGGCCTCACCGAGAAAACCTGCCAGCCTGAAATTAGCTATTTTCTAATTGGCTGATGAACTGAGTAGCAAGCTCTACAGAGCTGGGGGGGGGGAGCTAGAACTTGGAGGGGTCCCCCATTGCTGTTCATTCTTCATTCCTAATCAGTTACTATCAGTTTTCAGCTGCTTTCTGGCGCTAACTCTGGCGCGCGCGTTTCTGAGTAACAAACCCAGAGCTTTGAGACTTAAACTCTAGAGCAGCAAACTGAGGGGGCAGATGACTTAAGCAACGAGCGTGGAAGCCCGTACGCTGCATCAACAACGATGCTGCCCCAACCTGCTACATAGTTTTTCCATTTTGGTATCAGAGCCAAAGCGTAGCAGCAGCAGAAGAGTGGCGAACAGGTGCCAGACAACGCCGGCGGGCCCCCATACGCGCCAGTGCAGGGGAAATGCTGCCGGATTTTTTCTAACAACATTGACCCTCTTGGTGGCAGCGTCATATTTTTTACCACGGCCACTGGGCCAGGGGGAATGCTGCCGAAGTTTTTCTGCAGCACTGACCCCCACGCGTGACGCGAGGAGGTGAGCAGCAAGCGGCGTCTGACGTCAATGGGCGACGACGCACGCGGCAACGTCACCCAGGTGCAGTGACTTGCACCACTAGTAGCAGCAGGCAGAAGCAGCAGCTCGCAGCAGCCCGCAGCAGCAGCAGCTCGCAACAGCAACAACAGCAGCGCGCAGCAGCAGCGTGCAGCAGCAGTAGCAACCCGCAGCAGCAGCCTGCTATAGCAGCCCGCAACCGCAGCACGCAGCAGCTCCAACAGTGTGCAGCAGCAGTAGCCAGCTGCAGTAGCTCCTGCACCGAGCTGCAGCAGCCGCCAGCTGCAACTGTAGTAGCAGCAAGCAACAGCTGGTAGCTGCCAACCACGGCTGCTGCTGCCTACTGCTCGCAGTGAGCGAGCAGCGAGTAGCAGCCTGCTGCTGCGAGCGAGCAGTAGCTCGCTACTGCTAGGCGAGCAGCAGCCCGCTACTCGCAGCAGACAGCGGGCTGCTGCCCGCTGTGACAAGAGAAAAGAAAGACAACAAAAAAATTCCCCCACCCCCGCAGCTCGCTGTAGCAACCTGCAGCTACAACGAGCAGCTGCAGCACGTAGCAGCTGCAGCAGCACTCAGCAGCAGCAGCGAGCTACAGCAGCTCGCTGCTGCAGCAACAGCAGCCACAACAGCTGCTGCAGCTCGTAGCACCAAGAGCTGCAACTACAACTGCAGCAGCATCAGCAATAGCAGCAGCAACTGTAGCACCCGTAGTAGCAGCAGCAGCAACAACAACAGCAGCAAACAGCCGCAGCAGCAGCAGCAGCAGGAGCAGCTGCAGCAGCAGTAGCAGCAGCAACAGCAGCAGTAGCAGCAGCGGCTACTGTAGCATCAGCACCAACAGCAGCAGCGGCGGCCCCAACATTCACCGCTGCTGACGTCAACAGCCCTCTACTGACGTCACTGCTGTCGTCATCAACAAAAAAAAAGAAAAAAGGAAGGAGGGTGAGAAGAGGGGAAAAAGGGGAAAGGGGGAAGGCCAGAGGAGTGGGTAGACTCCCCACTCCCCCAACCTCCTGCTCAAATCAGCAACACAGAGACAAAAACAAAAAAAAACACAGACACCAAGGCATGGCTGGTAGTCCCGGCGAGGAGGGGTCCTCCTCTGATGGGGGAACCCCTACCCCTCCTTTCTTGCAGCGATTGCTACAGCAGCAGCTGCAGCAGCACCCGCCACCGCTGCAGCAGCAGCAGCCGCCGCCGCAACCGCAGGAGCAACAGCTGCCGTCGTCGCCGCAGCAGGAGCAACCGCCGTCGCCACGGCAAGAGTAGCTGCCGCCACCGCACCAGCAGCAGCAGCCGCCGCCATTGCAGCAGCAGCAGCCACCGCCTCTACAGCAGCAGCCACCGCCGCTGCAGCAGCAGCAGCCGCCGCCCATACAGCAGCAGCCACCGCCGCTGTAGCAGCAGCAACCGCCGCCTCTACAGCAGCAGCCGCCACCGCTGCAGCAACAGTAGCCGCCGCCCATACAGCAGCAGCCACCGCCGCTACAGCAGCAGCAGCCGCCGCCCCCACAATAGCAGCAGCAGCAGCAGCCCACTGGTAACGTTGGTGGCACCCCTGTCCCACTTGCTGCTCTTCAGCAACAACTCGCCGCCTTGACACAACAGCTTGCAGCGCTACAGCCAGTCGCCTCCCAAACCGCCACCAGCACGCTGCCGTCGTTCATCTCTCCAGGGCACGCTAGCCCCGCTATGTCCGCCGCCACGTACCGCTTAGCAGAGCAGCAGACTCAGTGCCAACGGCAGACAATGACCTTCGTCCTTGGCCCCACTCTGGGTGCCGGCCGTAGGCAGAAGGATTTTGAGACGCCGCCACCGCCGCTTCAAGCCAACATGCAGTTCCGGAGCTGGGAGCTCAGCTTCCGGATCTGGGCGCAGGGTGAGGGTCTGTGGGCCTACTACACCCTCCCTTACGACTCCACCCAGGCCGACCAGCTATATGACACTGGTCACGCCGTCCGCGCCCTTGTACCAGTCGCCCCTCCAGCTTCCCGCCTTGCCCTGGAGCCCTTCCTCGGCGACTTCACCGCTGGCACCATCCCAGACTCGGCAGCCGCCTGGCGCATCCAGCGACGCTCAGATCAGCCGTCTGCTCCGGGAGTTCAACTCCTTACACATGGGGGAGGCCGAGACGGTCACTGCCTACTGGCAGCATGCGGAGGACATCCTCCGTCGCCTCGACAAGTTGGCTCCACCCCCTCTGTCCGCGCTCCTCACCATCAAGCGCGGCGCCACCAGCGCATACGCGGACGTCTTCGTCCACTACCCTCAGGACGTCCTCACCACCATGGAGGCCCAGGGCACTCTCATGCCCTGGGCATATGAGCTTTTCCTTCACATTGAGGAAGCTCGCCAGGAGTCCCAACTCCATCGCACGGAGGCCCTTGCATCCCNCTGGCACGTCCTCACCAGACCCCATCGCCTGTCCAGCGACGCTGAGATCAGCCGTCTGCTCCGGGAGTTCAACTCCCTACACATGGGGGAGGCCGAGACGGTCACTGCCTACTGGCAGCATGCGGAGGACATCCTCCGTCGCCTCGACAAGTTGGCTCCACCCCCTCTGTCCGCGCTCCTCACCATCAAGCGCGGCGCCACCAGCGCATACGCGGACGTCTTCGTCCACTACCCTCAGGACGTCCTCACCACCATGGAGGCCCAGGGCACTCTCATGCCCTGGGCATATGAGCTTTTCCTTCACATTGAGGAAGCTCGCCAGGAGTCCCAACTCCATCGCACGGAGACCCTTGCATCCCCTGCCGTTGCCGCCCCCACCATTGCCTCCGTGGCCGTTGCCTCCCCTGCCGCAGCTACCCCATCACCCTCAGGGAAGAAGAAGAAAAGCCGGATCAAGAAGGGCAAGGGTCCATCGTAACACCAACAGTAGTAGTCATCGACCGGTCCTAGCGGTAGTGGCTCGATCTGCCACAACTGTGGCCAGCCTGGGCACGGGTGGTACATGTGCCCTCTCCCAACGGATGAGGCCCGTGTCATCGCCACCATGAGACGCCTGCGGGAGCGCCGCCTCGCCTCTACCGCCGTCGCTGCTACTGGTCCTACCACTCCGACCTCGTCCAGTACCTCTGCCACTCCGACAGCTCCGCCTATCCTGCGGCCACTCGCGCCGCAGCAGTACTACGCGCAGCAGTACTGCCCTCAGCCGTCGGCACCTCCGTTTCCTTCGTCAGCTCAGTCACCCTACTACCCGGACTCCGACGCCATCACTCCACACTCTGTCTACACTCCTGGGCCGTCATCCCGAGAGCGTGAGCTAGAGTAGTTCATCACGCTCCAGCTTGGCCTCCCTCGCCCTCCTCCCCAGGGAAGTGCGAGTTGCGTCACCTCCTGCCCTCCGGCCCATCCCTGCATGACTGAGACTGAGCTCCGGTCGTGTCCTGTTTCCTCGTCTGTCTCGTTGTCTCCCGTGATCTCATCCACCCCACTCCTTGACGACATTGCATGGCTTGACGACTGGCAGTCTTGTTTCGCTCCTCCGTCCACCGTGTCCACGTCCCTCGCTTGCTGCCATGTGACCGTGACTGATCTGGCGATCCCTGTCCAGGACCCTGCTCAGACCTGGATCATCGACTCCGGAGCCACGCATCACATGACGGCCTCTCGCGAGGCCTTCAGTATGCTCGGTCCCGTCGGCGATGTCTCCGGGATCCGGACGGGCTCCGGACAGGTGTTGCCTGTCCGTGGGGTAGGCGTGGTTCGTTTCCGTGGTCCGGCCGATGACGTCTTTTTGACCGATGTTCTCTTTGTCCCTGGTCTCGAACTCAGCCTCCTGTTTGTGAGTGCCCTTGACCGCATGAGCATGGACGTTGTGCACTCACGTGGTGTCGGCACTGTGTTTTTGCGTCCGTCGGGTCTTGTCGTACTGCACGCCACCGCCTATGGCAACTTGTGGCACGTTCTCTGCCTCTCTTCCTCCCCTCCCGTCTCCTCCCCGTCGGCTGCGACCGGTTATGTGTTCGTTACCAGCATGCTTTATCCTCAGAACACCCGCCTCTTGCATCGCCGCCTTTGCCACGTCCACTCTGCCAAAGTAGAGAGCATGCTCCGCACCCAGCTAGCCAAGGGCCTTGATCCGGAGACCTTCCCTCTCCCATGCCCCACTGAGTGCATTGACTGCGCTCAGGGGAAGATGCACCAGTCCACGTACCCCTTCTCTTCCTCACGGGCGTCCGCCCCCCTTGACCTTGTCCACTCGGACGTCATGGGCCCTCTCCCCACCGAGTCCGTTGGTGAGCATGGCCGCTATGTCCTCGATCTGACGGACGACTACTCTCGCTACCGTTGGGTCTTCTGCCTTCGGCAGAAGAGCGATGTCGCCCGAACCATTCCGGACTGGCTTGTCCTCGCGGAGTGCGAGTGTGGCCGCCCCCTTCGTCGCTTTCGCTCCGATCGCGGTGGCGAGTACCTGGGTGAGGCCACGACCTTTCTCGCCTCCCGTGGTATCCGCCATGAGACGTTTGCGCCCTACAAACCCGCCCAGAACGGCGTCTCCGAGCGGTGGAACCGTACCATGGCCGACGCCGTCCGCACCATGGGAGTCGAGTCCGGTCTCTCCAATGGCTTCTACTTTGAGGCCATGGCCTACATGACCTAGGTCTGGAACCGGGTTCCCCACGGTCCCCTTCCCCGCCAGTCCACGCCCTATCAGCACTGGTGCGGTCGGCGTGCTGACCTCCGCCCAGCTCGCGTCTGGGGCTGCGTAGCCGTTGTGTGGCTGCCCGCCCCATAGTAGGGTGGCAAGCTCGCCCCCCGCGGACGCCCCTGCACCTTTCTCGGCGTGTCTCGTCAGTCCAAGGCCTGGCGCTTCTGGGACCCATCCCGATACTGCACCGTCGAGTCCCGCGATGCCCTCTTTTTCGAGGACCTGTTTCCCCGCGACCTCATCCGCTCCGGCTCGTCCGTGTCCCTCCCGTCGCCTGGGGGAGTGGTGAGTCCGTCCTCCGTCCTGTCGCTTCCGGGTGACACATCACTCCGTCCCTCTGAGCCGGTAGCCCCGGTCGCGGCCGCTGGCCCCTCCGAGCCAGCTGACCCAGTTGCGTCTACTGGCCCCTCCGGGCCGGCAGCCCCAGTCGCGTCCGCTGGCCCCTCCGGGTCGGCAACCCCAGTCGCGTCCGCTGGCCACTCCGGGCCGGCAGCCCTAGTCGCATCCGCAGGCCACTCCGAGCCAGCTGCCCCAGTGGCGTCTTCTGGCCTCTCCGGGCCGGCAGCCCCAGTCGCGTCCGCTGGCCCATCTGGGCCGGCAGCCCCAGTCGCTTCAGTTGGCCCCTCCGGGCCGACAGCACCAGTCGCGTCCGCTGGTCCCTCCAGACCGGTAGCCCCAGTCGCTTTCGATGGCCCCTCCGGGCCGACGGCTCCAGTCGCGTCCGCTGGCCCCTTCGGGCCAGCAGCCCTAATCGCATCCGCTCGCCCCTCCGGGCCAGCAGCCCCAGTCACGTCCACTCACCCCTCTGGGCCGACAGCCCCTGCTGTGTCCGCTGGCCCCTCTGGCCCAGCAGCGCCTGTGGCGTCTACTGGCTCCTCCGGACCAGTAGCACCGTCCGCCTCCGTCGGCCCGTCGGACTGAGCACCATCTTCTGCCTGACCGTGCTACATGCGTGGCCCAGGCGGCAGCCTCCGACCTCGGCCGACAGTGAGCGCGCAGACCGTCGCTCCCCGTTCCGTGGCGCCTCGACCCCCTGTGGCTCCACGTGTCTCCTCCATTCCCACGGTCATGAGTGGGGACCCTGGCACAAAGGCTCTCGGCCTGACCACTTCTGCCATTATCGCAGACCTTCACCCAGGCTCTGCATTGGGGTACGCCATGCTTCATCACGAGCATCGGCATGCTATTGTGGCTGCACTCGCACTCATCCCACCTGGGGCTCGTGATGCACATGCCCTCTCAGTCCGGTCCACAGCGCGCCCAGAGGACCCTTCCACCCTACGCAAGGCACGAGCCTCCCCTGAGGCCGCACAATGGGATGCTGCCCGTGCCGAGGAGCTCGCCGCTATCCAACAGCACCACGTGTATGACCTCGTCGACCTCCCTCCAGGTCGGAAGGCCATTGGTGCCAAGTGGGTCTTTTGACGTAAGTGGAAGCCTGACGGATCCTTGGACAAGTACAAGGCCCGTCTCACAGCAAAGGGGTTCGCTCAGGTCCCTGGGATCGATTACGACCAGATCTCCGCCCCAGTTGGCTGGTTCTCTAGTAGCCGGGCATTGTTCAGCCAGGTTGCCCAGCATGGGTGGGAGCTGCATTAGATGGACATGAGGAACGCATTCCTCCATGGCTCACCGGAGGGTGAGGAACTCTACATGACACAGCCCCCAGGCTTCGACGACGGCACTGGGAGAGTTTGGCGGCTGCGGAAGGCCCTCTATGGCATGAAGCAGTCGCCTCGGTGCTGAAACCAGGAGATAAGCAGTACGCTTCTTCGTGGCGGCCTACAGCGCAGCACCGCTGACCCCGCACTATTCATCAGCCCGCGAGGTCAGACCTTCGCCGCGGTTCAAGTCTATGTCGACGATCTCCTCATTGTGTCGCCAGACGTGACGGCCATCCAGCACGTCAAGGACCTACTGCACGCCGCCTACCAAATGAAGGATCTCGGGTCTGCCCGAGTCTTCCTGGGCATGGAGCTCGAGCATGATCGCTCTCAGGGCATCCTGCATGTCCACCAGGCTGCCTATGTGCAGACCCTGTCCACTCGCTTCGCCGAGGACTTGCCCCTCGTGCCCAGCGCATCCTCACCCATGTCACCCGATGGCCAGGTGAAGTTGAAGAGTCATGACCCAGCTGTTGTGGGGGAGCCAGTTGATGTGACCACGTATCNCCAGACGCGACAGCCATCCAGCACGTCAAGGACCTACTGCACGCCGCCTACCAGATGAAGGATCTCGGGTCTGCCCGAGTCTTCCTGGGCATGGAGCTCGAGCATGATCGCTCTCAGGGCATCCTGCATGTCCACCAGGCTGCCTATGTGCAGACCCTGTCCACTCGCTTCGCCGAGGACTTGCCCCTCGTGCCCAGCGCATCCTCACCCATGTCACCCGATGGCCAGGTGAAGTTGAAGAGTCATGACCCAGCTGTTGTGGGGGAGCCAGTTGATGTGACCACGTATCTGCGGGTCATCGGGTCACTGATGTTCCTGGCAACGACGACGCGTCCAGACATTGCGTTCGCCGTTAACATCATGGCCCAGTTCTCTCAGGAGCCGCGTCACCTCCACTTTGAGGCCGCGATCCGAGTATTGCGCTATGTCGTCTCGACCCCTCGGCGAGGCCTCATGTTCCGCCGTCAGCCGTTCTTCGTTGCAGTGGGTTACACCGACAGTGACTAGGCCGGCAGTCAAGACGGTAGGAGTCGCACTGGTTGGATCTTTCTGGTTGGGGGCACAGCTGTATCCTGGCGCAGTGGCAAGCAGGGGTGCATTGCACGCAGCACTGCTGAGGCTGAGTACGTGGCCCTTGGCTCAGGCGCGTGTGAGAGTGTGTGGTTGCGTCTGTTGTTCGAGTTGCGTCAGTCTCTCGCATCCATCACCTTGCATTGTGACAATGAGAGTGCCATGGCCATTGCAGACAATGACGGTGTGCATCACACTCGCACAAAGCACATCAATGTTGAGTATCACTATGTGCGTTCGTTGTTGCACGACAGCGGCATCAGCATCGTGTGGGTTACAGCTGGCTGACTTCCTGACCAAGGCACTGAAGCGAGACTCGTTTAAGAAGGCTGTGAGTTCAGTCGGCGTGCGTCCGTGACTTGCTTTCTTTGTCTCTGCGTGAACTTGTGCGTGTCCTGGGGGAGCATGTGTGTTGACCGTGTCTCTGCCCACCCATGTGCACTACGCCTGTGAGTCATGGGGGAGTGTTCGTTTTTGCGCTCATTGTGCTCTCTTGTAACCTCCCAGCTTGTGTACATCGGCGTGCAGATGACTGACGGCGAGACTCGACGCTGATGGAGTGTCGTCCGGTGGAGCGGACGCACGCTGAGGTCGTTTCGCAGTTTGCTGGAGCCCCCTCTCTCCTGCGACGTGTTCAGCTCCATCGGCGGTCGCGCTGCCGGCAGTTACTGCCACCGTAGTTGCTGTCTGCATGCGTCCAGCGCGTACTGTCGTGCCTGCGTCGTCATGCGCTGCCTAGGGTCCCAGTTGCATGTTGCATGGCCCTGTTTGGCAGCATAAACCATCGTGGGCAATGCCTGGGTTCAGGCTGCCATAACTCCTCGCTACTATTTTTCTAGCAGATTCTGACCGCACGGCTTCGTTCGCAGCGTCGGTATTATGGTATGGTCCAGTTTTCAGGCAAAACGGACGACGCCCGGGTTTTGGGCTGTCGGCCGTCTGGCAGGCCTCACCAAGAAAACCTGCCAGCCTGAAATTAGCTGTTTTCTGATTGGCTGATGAACTGAGTAACAAGCTCTACAGAGCTGGGGGGGGG
>SZWC01000685.1:240785-264049 GCA_023375785.1 Penium margaritaceum | reverse complement strand
GGGTTGCACATCCTGTGCTTGCTTGTCCACGTGTGCACGTATGAGCGGTGTAACTGTGTGCATGCCTGTGGGTGCGAGTGTGCATCTACATGTCTCCATGGGCCCCTGCGTGCAAAAATGTCTGTGCATCGTACTTGTTTCCGTCTTTTCATCTCCCCCCCTTCTCATTGAGGTAGGTGATCATCCGTCACCTTCTCCGTTGCATCTGTGTGCGTCTGTGTTTCTGTGTGCGTCTGTGTTTCTGTGTGCGTCTGTGTTTCTGTGTGCGTCTGTGTTTCTGGTGGGTAGGTTTGGAGACACAGCAACGTCGTCAGGTGGTGGAGGCAACGGAGGAGCAGGGTCGTATGTGTTCAAACGTGTTCGCATGACTCCGACAGGAAAACCAAAAGTAGGTGTGGGTGTGCATGTGGGTGTTGGTGTGAGTGTGAGTGTTGATTTGGGTGTGGGTGTGGGTGTGGGTGTTGGTCTGGGAGTGGGAGTGGGAGTGGCTGTGGCTGCAGGTGTGCTGCAGGTGTGGTTCCCTGTTGGGTCATGGTTGAGGGCATGACTGTGGGCGTGTACTTGGGCATTGGCATGGCCGTGGATACGGGCGCATGAGCGGTGGGGGCGAGGTCGTGGCTGTGGGCGGTGCAGGCGTCGATGTGCTCGTAGGTGTGGTTGCGAGCATTATGGGTTTGTCTGTGCGCATGAGCATGAGCATGGGTGTGGGCGTGGTGGGAATGTGGGTGGTGGGAATGTAGGTGGTGGAAGTGTGGGTGGTGGGAGTGTGGGTGGTGGGAGTGTGGGTGGTGGGAGTGTGGGTGGTGGGAGTGTGGGTGGTGGGAGTGTGGGCGTGGTGGGAGTGTGGGTGGTGGGAGTGTGGGGGGTGGGAGTGTGGGTGGTGGGAGTGGGCGTGGTGGGAGTGTGGGTGGTGGGAGTGTGGGGGGTGGGAGTGTGGGTGGTGGGAGTGGGCGTGGTGGGAGTGTGGGTGGTGGGAGTGTGGGGGGTGGGAGTGTGGGTGGTGGGAGTGGGCGTGGTGGGAGTGTGGGTGGTGGGAGTGTGGGGGGTGGGAGTGTGGGTGGTGGGAGTGGGCGTGGTGGGAGTGTGGGTGGTGGGAGTGTGGGGGGTGGGAGTGTGGGTGGTGGGAGTGGGCGTGGTGGGAGTGTGGGTGGTGGGAGTGTGGGGGGTGGGAGTGTGGGTGGTGGGAGTGGGCGTGGTGGGAGTGTGGGTGGTGGGAGTGTGGGGGGTGGGAGTGTGGGTGGTGGGAGTGTGGGTGGTGGGAGTGTGGGTGGTGGGAGTGTGGGTGGTGCGAGTGTGGGTGGTGGGAGTGCGGGTGTAGACATGGATGTGGGTGTAAGTGGTTGTGGTGGCACGCATGTGAGCAGAGGCATGGATGTGGGTGCGTAGCGGTGGGTGCAGTTGTGAGCACAACGATGGGGTTGGGTGTAGTGCAGGGAGTGGAATTGGGTTTGGGCATTGGTGGGGCTGTTGGCGGGGGTCTCATGGGCCTGAGCGGGCTTTGGGCAGGTGTGGGTGCAGGCATGGGATTAGGGTTAGTTTGGATGCCACCACACGGCCGGGAAGGCACAGATTCTGTGGCAATACGGCTGACCTGGTATGCTTTGACTGACCCTCCTTGTGCCACCAACGGTCTCTGCCACAGCCTCGCACACGTCCTCCTTCGTGTGTTATTCCTGGTTTGAGACTATTCGTGGTTAGAGACTATTCCTGGTTTGAGAGTATTCGTGGTTGGAGACTATTCCTGGTTTGAAGGTACATGTGTCTGCTAGTGATGCTCACCACCACACACGAGGAAACCAGCCGTGTGGCCAGCTTGGTGTGGCCACATGGCTGTGTCACCTCGTTCGTTTGGTCCCTCTCACGCCTACTCCCACGCCCACACCCACACACGTGCCCACACCCACACCTGTGCCGACGCCCACGCCCACGCCCACACCCACGCCCACACCCGTGCCCACGCCCACACCCATGCCCAGCCCGCCAAGACCCACAACCACGCCCAGCCTGCGAAGACACCTACACCGACACCAGGGACCTTTCGTGGGTCGTCTGTGTCGGTGTGGGCATGGGCGTCGGTGTGCATGTGGGCGAGGGAGTGGGTGCTAGCTGGGGTGTGCGCATGGGCGTGGATGTGGAAATAGGCAGGGCCGTGCGCATGGCGATGTTCATGGGCGTTGGTGTGGGAGTAGGTGCGTTGCGGACGTTAGCATAAATGTGGGTGTGGGAGTGGCCGCCGATGTCGGCAAAGTTGCTGATATTGGTGTGGACCTGGATGTCAAGACTTGAGTGGATGCGCATGCATGACTGTCGGTGTAGGAGGCATGGGCGTTGGTGCAGGTGTAGGTGTGCATAGGGGGGCGCGGGCGTGACTGCGAGCGTAGTTGTGTGCATGTGTGAGCTAGAGGCATCGGTGTAAGCACCTACACCGATGAAGTGCACTGAAAGCACTGAAAACATACTTACAGGTCACGAGCAATACACACTCGTTGGGTGGCGCTTCCAAACCTTACCGAGAGCAAGAAAAATTGGCGGGAAACTGGTACTAAAAAATTCTTATGCATTATTGAGCACTTCCTTTGGTTTTTCATGTGCTTCGGAAATTCACGCTGTAAAGGTAGAGTATTTGGGTGGTGGAAGGGGTGGGGGGGGGGGGGGGGGGGGGGGGNGGGGGGGGAGGGGGGTTATCAAAAGGCCAAAGCGTGCGCAGTTTTTTTCCAACGATTTACAAGTGTGAGGCGAGGCCTTCAAACAGACATTTCCTCTTTTTTTCTGGTGTTCGAATGTTTTCATCGGTAGGGTTTTGCCATGAAATCGTTTTCCTTCGTCTAACGCGCTTCCGTGTTGGACGGAATCGTCGAGGTTTCTTGGCGGACATGGCAAGGCACTCCGATGAGTGGAGACAGCCCGAGTTTGTACGAGGTTTACAGCAGGTTGGAAAAAACATATTGTTCAGGAGCTGTAGGAGGGCTAAAATAAACTTTGCCTCGCTGGCGTACTGCGCTCCATGCAGCAATGTGCGGCAACAGCACTCATGATTCTTGGAAATGGTTTCACTTCAACGTTGCACTTTGAACTGTTGAGGGCCTGCAGTAACCCACTTGCGTAACACCCACATTAGCATTCTGCTGTTTGTGACACGCCTCTTGATGCGTCCGACTTCTGCATCGGGTCCAAAGTCCAGTTTGTGGCACACCGTTAGGCATGAGAATGAGACGGCCAAACTGTGTGGAGTTACTGATGTGGGCCATGTAGCGCGATTGCACGTTCGAGTGCGGTACTCATGTACTGCACTCGACGTGCTTATTGCACTGGGCGGCGTCGCACACTTACTTGCAGACGCGTGCATGAGCCTGGGCATGAGCATGGTGTAGGCATGGGTGCCGTTGTGGCTCTGAGTGTGGATACCGGTGCGGGCACGGAGATGCGTGTGGCTGCGGGTGCGGGTGTGAGCGTGGGTGTGATAGGTGGCGTTGACGTGGACGTGGTCCGTGGGTGAAGGCACGGGGGGCGGGCATGGGCCGTCCACCTCCTTTGGCAACCTGCAAGCGTGCATCCAGAAACATATGAAGGCAGATAGGGGGGGAACGCATTATGGCAAGTCGGCCCAGACGAATCCTGCCTACCAAATGGAATGTGCGGTGGTGTCTCTGCCGCCAACGCACGTGGCAGGCATGTGGATCGCACTCGGCGGCCTTGCCATTGTGGCAGGCGCAGAAATAGAGTTTCCTGTAGCAAAGGATGGCAGCTCTTGCTGTTTCTTTTTCTGCGAGGCTCTCAGACCTAACAGCGCCCTGTACTGGACGCTTCTCGTTTGTGTAAAGACCTTTGTCCCGTTTGTTTAGGGTTCGTTGCAAGGGTCAGCCTGCTCACATCAACTTGACCCTTTCACTGCATTCGTGGCAATCCAGTCAGGCCACAACCACACCTGCTGGCAAGCACACACACACGCTTGTACGCACATCCGCAGGCAAAAAATTGCCCTCCTCTTATCTTTTGTTTAGCTCCTTTCCATTAATCACTGATTTGAGCTGATGCTATTCCTCGTTCCAGGGCAACTGTGGCATCATGAACACCGGCTGCCTCCTGTGGGTTGATTGCCACGTGCTACAGTCTCTGTGGGTTGCTGCGTCTCTTACCTGGCTCACAAAAAGACGATGCGAAATGAAGTGCCAGTTGTGCCATTGTGGTGCCTCACTATTTGGATGCATGCAGGTGGGTGTGCTGCATGCACAAATATCTGTCGTGTGTGTGTGTGTGACTGCAGTCATCACACAACCACAAGGCGAATAAAGTCCGACGACAGACTGCAATGTTTGGATTTGTGGTCTGCGTTGTTCGGATACAACATGGCGTGGCGTCTCATGGCACAGCCAGCTCCTTGTTTGTGGAGCAGCACATGAAGGGCCCCAATCGTCCGCCAGTGCAGCCACATGTTGGCAGCTGCACTCATCGGAATGCCCAGCAAGACAATGCACCAATGGGGCCTCTCTGTTTCAAACCCATTTCCTGTGGACCTATGTCCGTTGGGCCGAAAGTGAGCGGTCGTTTGGAATGAAGGATCCATTCGAGCTTTGGAAGCTCATTTGAGCGGTGGTTTGCATATCCAATCCATTCCAATTTTTTTTGTGCAGGCAAGCGTGGACGGTGGTCCTCATGCTTCGGATGCAAACGGGAGCAGCACAGCACCGTCCGGCAGCAGAAGCGCACACGGTGCACCATCAACCACGGCCTCTGCTCCCTCTCCGGCTGCTGCCGCTGCTGTCGCAGCAGGAGCAAGAACAGCAGCTGTCGCAGCAGCAACACGTGCGGCACAAAGCCCTTTGACTTTCCAGCCTGACCAGAATGCTGCCTCTCCGCCAGCTGGCAACCGAGGGGCTGCACAAGGATCAGGACGAGGTCAAAGGGCCGCAGCTGCCTCTGTGGATCCTGACATGGTGATGGAGTTCATCAAAGCTGCCCACCGCCGCCGCATCACCACCAGCGATCTTGACGAGGGGCCGTGAAAGTGACTGCTTGGTCTCTATGCAAGAGCTTCAGTGCAGACCTTCCAGTAAGCGGAACCCACTCCTCTGGACTTTGTTCACAGACTAAGCGGAACTTCCTCATCTGGCGTTCTTTAAAGGAAGAGAAGACTTGCAAAGACTTAAGAAGAAAATGTTTTCAGGAAGAGAAGACTTGCAAATGCACGCTCTCTATATCTGTGCGAACGTAACTGGGTGCCACACGGCTGTCTGAGGGGCCTGTTTCCTTGTTGCTTCTTTTAGTTCATCGTGCCTTTCACCTTTTCCCCACATGGCCGTGAGCGTCACAAAAGCTCGCACGAGACGACAAGCAAAGTTTCCACAGTCTCATGCGGTGCTCTGTGCATCTGCTGCATGGAGTGTGATCAATGACTACTCTTTGGTCCCAGCACAACCACAGTGTTTCCGTGCCAATGTTTGTGCTCAGTCCTTGGACCTACACATCTGAAACTCCCTCTTAAATCTTGCCCCTCATGCATTCGCACACATGTACATAGGGCTGAATGACATGGATGCCCTTGGAGGTTTACCTCTCAAGATCGAAGCTCTTTGGAGTGAGTCTCTGTAGGCAGCAATTTCACTCTCCCCAGATGTGACTTGGGAGTCGTATGATGTTCTCGTGACTGTTCTCTTGATTGTTATGCTCTGCTCATGGCGGACGCTTGTCGCCCGAGATCAAGCGTCAGCCACGAGCAAAGCAAACATGAATCACTCTGAAGACTACATAAATCCTACATCTCTACACTCCAATTCACATTCCGCGCCCAATCCCCCATAGACTCCACGAGCACGAGTTTCAGAGGGATCTTTGAAGCGAGACGAAGGAAGTTGCAATGTTAACTGCAAAACCAAAGGCGAGTTGTGAGGTGCGACGTCGCTAACAGCATTTGAACTTACAAGACAGGTCCAAAGCGAAAATCAAACCAACATAAAAAACCAAAAAAATACCATTGCCTTGGCACAAAACAGGTCCAAAAATCCAAAGCTGAAAGGTTTATCTGAATGCATTTGTCCCTTGATTGAGTTTTTAAAAATGAGTGGATTTTAAGGGGCATTACTAGGTTCAAAGTGCTACTAGCTTCATTCATAGGGAGCTTTGAGTTATGACATGAGTTGTTCTCGTCTGTCTACGTAGCTTACTATGACCAATCGACCGTGTCCATGCTCGTGAAGATCCCTGATGCTGATCGAGCTGATGATGGAGCACCGTCGGGTGGTGGCTCCACCCACCAATAGCTACAAGACAGGTGCCACAGCGTCCCGGCTGCTTTCTTGGGTGCTCAACAAATTTTCTCTAGCCGCTAGAAGTTTGTCGGTGGATAAGCTCTTGAGCCCTATTTGCATACTTCTCATGTTGTGTCCATGGATTGATGCAGGGATTGTGCATTTTAGCAGTTAAAGCGTTCGGCTCGAGATTTTGCATCTCGAGGTTCAGACGCTCTTGCATTTGGAAAATTTTACAGAGTGTTATGGCCCTAACAGTGGTTTTGGACTGGTTTGGGGACAAATGGCCACTGCCACGTGCGTAACTTGCCTTGCGTCGTAGCTGGTACTAGAAGTGTGTGTTTTTCAGTTGTCATCTCTCTCCACATTACTAAGTTATGGGAGCTTATGAGACTTTGCATGCCTCCCTAGCCTACCCCTTGTTGTTCCATGCACTTGCTTGCTTACTAGTGCATGAGATGACTACACAGCGTCGCCATGTCACCGGCAGCATGGCTAAGAAGATTTCTAGCAGTTTCTCATGATATCAAAGCGGCAAGGCATCCCTCGCCAAGCTGCGCAGCACAGACACAACAGTGGCAATAGCGGTGAGAGTCATAGCTTAAGCTATAGTCCTTGCACGACTCACCGAGCAAAAACTGCTCGCCACAACAGATTGCAGCAGCGGAGATGCCCTTGCAACCGCATCACGGCGCCACCACCACAAGGCAGAAAAGGGTTATACAACCCTCTCCAAGAGCAATTGGGACACCTGGTGTTGCCAAGGGATCCATGAAACTTCCCCAAAGCTTCATTCAGGTCACACATACCACCCCCCGGATGTGAGTCAGCGCAATTGCCCCATATGGACATCATTCTGTTAGAAAGCTCTTGCAATAATATGTCCATCGTATCCAGTCCCACCTCATTTGGTGTCCTATAGGGTATAACAAACAAAGAAACACTATCAAATCTAGCTTTGTTTTTTCGGGTTTTTGACTGAGAAGAAAAACAATATGTTTCTTAATTTCTTGAAGGTTTTTTTGCACAAACCAACCACCATTGCTCTTAGCACCCTGTGGTGCATAATCACTCCAATGTTCACTTCATTTGGAAAACCTTCATGCTAACAACATCATTGTAGGTGATGACTTCATCACCAACACCTCCAATTTCTTAGCTAAAACATCAATTCTTGCCATTTCATCTTCTTGAGGAAAGAAAACAGTTTGTCATCCTTACAACATTAACGTTTGGACATGTACTGAGCTGCACCAATGACCCCAGTCCTTAAGAACGGCAAGGGGTTAGGAGACACCTCCTCTTCTTCCTCTTCGAGCATAATGAGTCCATGGTCGCAATCACTCATGATCGACGAGCTTCGTAGGACGCAGGAGAAGATGTGCCGTCAGTAGCAGTGTCAGACGGATGCATCGGAGGACATTGTGGAGTTATGGAGGGGAAATTTAGGGGCCTCACAGCAGACACCAGGACTTGCTTTAGCTGCACCACTCGTTCAACAATCTATGTCAAATATAGCACCATGGACTCAGCACCCCTCATCACAAGAGATAGAGAATGACGTATCTGAGGACAAGATTTGCGTCTTTCAGGATTGCATTCGTAAGCTGCGTCTAGGGTCACAACCTCTCGCCCGCCATCTTGATGCCGTTACGATCAGGCACGTTGATCAGCAGTGTTTGCCTTTGGTGGCATTTCTCTCATGAGTGGTCTCCCTATACCTCGTCCACCATCTCCCAAACCTGAGATCACCCTCCCCACGGAGCCGCAACCGGGGGAATTGAGACACCTCCATCGTATTAGGATAGCGATTAGGACTATGATTAGTGGGAGACCATATTTCAGGTATGGGCTACCTCTGAGGGAGTCTGGCCCTACTACCACAGCGAGTACCAAACCAGAGTCACTCACCAGGTCCAGAAAGCAGCGAGAGTAATGAGCAATCTACTCTACGCCATGTTGTAAGAGACTTTGGTTGACTTCAGTCCATTTCTGGGTGAGGCCGGGACCGCGACTGGAGGAGACCCGGTCCACAGCTAGGAGCTCGCCCTGACACTATTCGCTATGGAGACCCTTGTCACGAGGGCGGCTTGACCCTTATAAAGGCATGCAATGCATCTTCACAAGTGCCTTAGGACTAGAGACGGGACGCGGCTGTGGACACTTGTCACCATCATGATGGGGATGTACTCGGACCATGTGAAGTTGTTTATGGGCTTCGAACCTCTCTCTGAGTTGTTGGAGTTGCTTCCTTAGGTTCATCGCTACTTTCTTTGGGTGACTTTTGCTCATGAGATTGTTATCGCCCACGAGCAGAGTCCACTTGTTGTAGTAGCGACCACTACCCCTCATACGCCTCTGTCCTAATTCGCTAGTCCCACCTCCTGGCTTCCTCCTCCTCCTCCAATCAGCGGCCAGACTTAGGGCACCATAGTGGTGGCACAGAGAAACAAAGAGAAGACGAGACACGGTAAGGGAGAGAAATAGTAGTAGTAGTAGTTGACGAGCTGTGGAAGTGGAAACTCTGTCCACTGTTATAACTATGGAAGTGCTCATCGCTACGAAGAGTGTGTGCTTTCCCTTGATTTGCCTTAGATCATGCGCAACCTCCAAGCAATGCATGCAAAGCGGATGTCCTCCAATGACACACGGACGGGTCGAGTCACGCCCTTGACTGTAGTAGATGTAGTCATTTCACCAGGTAGCCGTAGTGATATGGAACCTCGGGGTCGCACGATCGCGGAGCTTCATTAGTTGCTAGTGCTTCGTACTGAAGAAGGTGCAAGTATGTTTTCATAGCTGATTGGTCCCTAGACAGTTTATACTTCTTTGTCTTTTGCACATGATGATGATTGTGGAGGAGCTCAGTCACCTTGTGTTGATGATGGACCTAATGGTACTGAATGGCTTCATGAGTCACAGGTCTGTGTTGTTCGTCGTTGTCTTGAGTCCTCTGTATGACGTTGAACAAAGGCAAAGTGTTTTGTGACGTTGTCAAATGTCAACAACTGGTCTTGAGCCAAGTGGCACCTGGATTATTAGCTCCGCTACCACCCGTCAGATGACTTGTTGTTGTAAGGATTTTGACGTCCTCGGTCTCGTTGCATTCGTTCGGTCCGTTTGATTAGGATCTGGTCAATCGTTGCCCGTCAAAGGAGTTGGGGTTGTGCGGTTCGATGATCCGTCTGACCCCTTGTACATTTCTAATGTGCTCGTTTATCCTGGTCTTGAGCTTAGCCTGCTCTCTGTTTGTGCATGTACCAGGATGGGCCTCACTATTGAGCACTTTGTAGACTCTACCATAGTGACTGCATTAGACACATGTACCATTGTTAATCGTGCCTCCCTTGTTAAGAACTTATATCAAGGGTCTTGTTGCATGTCCTCTACTTCTATTATTCACTCATCAACGCGTGTGTTTGTCATCTGTGTTCTTTCCCCCGAGCACCAGTGCTTGCTGCATCATTGCATTTTCCATATGAGCTCAGAAACTATGTCCATGCTCATTCAAATGCAACAAGCTCTCGGTCTTGGCGTGACTTCCGTTGAGAGCTGCCTAAGAAATATTTCCTTTTTTGTGTCCAAGATAACATGCATTGCTATTCTTACCTTGACTCTACTTCCTGGTCATTATGTCCTCTAGTGTTGGTCACCTCAGACGTCCTCTGTCCCCTCCTAGTCGATTCTCTCTCAGATCAGGGTCTATATGTTCTCATCTTGATTGATGATTTCACCTGGATACGATGGTTGTACACCCCCCGCCACAAGAGTGATGCTATCCTGGCAGCCCACTTGTGGCTGGTGATGGCTCAGTGGTTTTCACACCCTTGACATGTTCCACTCAGATCGTGGTGGCGGGTTCTTAGGTGAGATCTATTCCTACTTTGCTGATCACTGTGTCTTTCACCAGCTATCTACTTCCGCTACTCAACAGCAGAATGGTGTGTCTGATTGTTGGAACCGGACCATGGAGGATGCAGTATGCACCATCTGGTCTGAGTGCGGTCTTCTATAATATTTTGCATTTGAGGGCTTATCCTACATGACATGAGTTTGGAACTGCCTCCCGCATGGTCCTCTTCCGGACCATGTCATACTGTGCAAGCTATGGTTTGGCCATCAAGCTTATCTCCAACTTGCTCATGTTTGGAGGTCCCTCGTCCGTGTCCGGTATAGCGAGGACAAATAGGGGTCCAAGGTCTTACCTCAGGATCGCATGTGTGTCTTCCTCTGCATCTCCTTAGCGTTCAAGGCTTGGTGCTTTTAGGACCCTGCTCTTCACCGCATTGTCAAGTCCTGAGAAGCACTCTGTTTTAAGACTCTGACCTACCGCAACCTATCTGTTATTCTCTCATTGGTTCCTAACCACATTTCCACCTATGTGGCTTCCTTATGGATATGAGAGACTCATTTTGCAGATGGGTCCATCCGGGCCTCCTCAACTGTAGTGTGGTCTCTGTCTGCTGACGATTCAGTCATATTGTCTGTGGGTCCAATAGTCTCCTCAGCCCCTTCCAGCATACCTAATCCCGTACCAGTGTTCATGCGCTCTACCACATATGATCCTGTGCAAGTATTAGTCCCCTCTAGCACACGTGCTCCCCTGGCAGCATTAGTCACCTCCGACACACCTGATCACATCCATGTGTAAGTTCCCTCTTGGCACACCTCATCCCATGACGGTGATAGCATCCCTAGTCACACACACTCTTCTGCTTATACTAGCTCATCTTACGTGCAAGTCGGTACCTGTCCTTGTTTCTTTTTGCACCCACTTCCCTTCCTTGCAAGTCCATAGCCCTTGTTGTTGTAGCCTAAGAGCGTGGTCTACAATCTGAGGCGAGCACCTTAGTATCGGGAAACTCCCGCGAGCCAGGTGGTCATCTTGGACTCGGTAAAGTGCTGACTTAGTGCCTAGATGTCTGACTCGTAGTGTTCAAACTAGCAAGCCTGGCATAAAGGCCCTTGGTCTGAGTGTCTAGGCACACTACACTGAGGTATATTGAGCGTTTCCTGTTGGTAACAAGCTGGCCTCCCGAGACTTCTCGGCTGCTTGCGATGTTGCAGCTGACCTAGTCATTGTCGGGCTGAGTCTGAAGGCGTCTGTCTTAGCCAAAGAAAGCTCCTCCTTAACGGTGTCTCATCCAGGCATGTTGAAGGAGGCACTTTCGGCTCAGGATGTAGTGGATTTGCATGTAGCTTTTGAGGATGAGTACCGAGTCATCCGTGAGTACAATGTCTATGAGTTTGTTGAACTTCCGCCTAGGCAAAAGAGTGTACATGCCACATGGGTCTTTCGAAAGAAGGTGAAGCCTAATGGCATACGGGATTGCCACAAGGCTCGCTTGACAGCCAAGGGATTCTCACAAGTTAAGGATGTGAATTTCACTGATACATAAACACCCATTGGCCACATGACCACTGCTTGCACTTTGTTTGTGATCGTTACTCACCATGACTGGGAGCTATACCACATGGATGTGAACAACGTGCTCCTTTAGGGTAGTCTAGAGGAAGATATCTCCATGGTCCAACGACCATGGTTTGATGTGGATGACAAGGTTTAGCGCTTACGTAAGGCCTTGTACAGCCTGAAGTAGTCACCCCGATGGTGGTATCAGGAGATCACTGGCACATTGACACATGCTGCGTATGTGCAGAGTGACGCCGACATGTTGCTCTTTCTCAAGCGTACTACTGACAGATGCACCGCCATCCTGGTGTATGTAGATAGTAACCTGAAGGCCTCCTTTGATGGAGGCTGTGAAGGAGGCCAAGACAGTCCCTCATGCTACCTACAAGATGAAGGACCTTGGCCCTAGAGTGGTGTTTCTTGAGATGGCAACTGTACACAATTGCCAGGCGCACACACTCTTATTACATCAGGCACGTCATGCCCGCATTGTGGGGGAGTGGTTTGCTTTCCTCCTTGTTGTAGTTCCTATAGCCTCTACCCCCATCACATTTGAAAGAAAGGATGCTTTGACAGTGGATGATCCAGCTAGCCGAGGAAGACAGTGGACGTGACCCTGTACATATGCCTCATTGGCTCTCTGAGGTACTTGGCCACTATTGTTAATCCTCATCTACATATACATTCCTTGACTATGGCCATGAGTGTGCAGGGCATGCTGGCATAAAGAGTGGAGGTGGCACACAGTGTGCTCATGTACCACCTTCGGGCTGGTGACGCCCGTTTTCCACCGTAACTCACTCCTGGACGCCTAGCCTCAACTCCATCTTGGAGCTAGACGCAGTCCTCTTGGTTGTTTCTCCTTCATCTAGCCTGGACCACATTTGATTGTGCTTTGGTGGACGCTGATCCTAGATTATTCCTGGCATACTAAAGGTGGTAGTTTGAACTGACACAGTCTATGTCCTAAACTCAGAATAGCCATGGTTGCATGTTTTTTTTCATCAAGAGGCTTTCTCCCTGGAACCTGAGAGAGCGTCGGCGAACTTTGCTTGCCGGCTGTCGGGTGAGCTCGTCTAGCAAGTCTCACCCATAGGACGTCTTTCCATCGACATCGTTGTTGACTTGCGTGACCTATGGCCGCCATAGATTTGGCCCTTACTTTAGCCATTTCCACACAAATTGAACCGGGAACCACAACACTGTTTTTATGATATCAGAGCCATGATTGTAGGCCTTGGAGATCTCTAGCTGGTGCGATCGGCATCTTTAGGTACCGGCCTCTAAACTGGTACCGAAAGACCACAGCAGCCCAAAGGGCCAGTGAAGCCGGCCATTGTTGCCGCCACAAGCACGCAGGGTTGCCAGGCACGCGTAGGGCCTGAGTGCAGCCAAAGAGCCACGTGCGGTGACCTACAGGGGACAAGGTCCGCCACGGTACCACATAGAAGATCACGTCCGCTGAGGGAAAAGAGAGCAACAGGGTCAAGGAGCACAAGGGAGGCATGGCAAAGTGCCAAGAGAGCCCCGACATGGTAGAGGAGCCATAGAAAATGGGTTGTGTGGCAGCGCCTGGCGTACCACCCCTCATGCCTCAAAGGAAGAGGGGAAAAACTTACAATAGGACCCTCATAGCAGCAGTAGTAGCAACAGTAGAAGTAGAAGGAGCAGTAGTGGCATCAGCAGAGAAGCTTGCATGCCCTCCAAATGGGCATTGCATGGTCAGTGTCGGGCGGAAGTTTTGAAAACCCCATTCCTGGCAGTAGCCAACCGGCAAACCAACCCGCCGCTACGGCAGGCACCATCACCTTGGACGAACTATCCAAGGTGATATCCCATAAGGACCTGATGCCACCGCTGCTAGATGCATGTGACTTCCTCGCATGGAAGGATATCTTTCTACCGTGGGTGGCGGAACATGTCTTGGAATAACTGTACCTCTCTCCACCCAATGATGACGCTGAGGAGCGCATCCTTTTGTATGCCTTTGATGCCTTTGTTCATTTACTATCCGATGAGTAGGCATACACAATCTTTCATCTCCGCTTTGGTAGGAAATGAGAAGATCTCACTGATCCAAGTAGCGGTGCTCCCCGTCCTCACGAGGCATGGCAGCACCTTGCTACCCACCACAAAGAATGGCAAATGGCTCTGGTCATCACTCTCTGCGACAGACTACGTGGAACGTACCCCAACCCGGGGGCACCAATAGCAGACTTCTGGGACGCAGCCATGGATATCTGCCATCGGATACTGGGCATCGGCGCTCCCTACTCCGTGGTGGAGTGGCTGGACCCTGTCCTCCTCCACCTAAGAGAGCCTTATAGAGACTTCGTTTGCAACCTGTTCTGGAGCCTACACATCACCAACATCAAGAGCACAGATTTGGTGGAGGTGTTCAAGGAGCTCCGTCATTATGCGGACATACTGGTGGAGAGTTACAAGAGACAGACATACCGCTTGCCAACACCTTTGTGCATCAGGCAACCTCCTGTACTCTGTCCGGATCAGGACATGTGGGAGGACGAGGTGAAGGTGAGGGTGGAGGGGGTCGCGCCACTAAGACAGGTCGAGGGCGAGGTCGTGGTGAGGGTGCAGGGGGCCGCGCTTATAACTACTATATGTAACAAGCCAACTAATGGCGTGCGTGTCCCAAGCTGCTGCGGATCATGACACCTTCCTCACACCAGCAGTACTCCCAGCTGCTGACACCATGTCCGCAGTTAGCCAGCAGCTGCATGCACCAGCCTTGTTGTCACACTTCACAGGTGGACCATGTGCACCCGCTCCTTTTGGTGCACACACCTTTGATCCACCCATGATGCAGCAGCAGGCGCCGTATCCCGTGGACCAGGGTATTTATCCATGTTCCATATTCTTCCCACATGTGTGTCCTCAGGTGCGCAGGGCATGGTGATCCCGAGATCAGTGGAGACACGCGCTGAGATCACCAGCAGTTGAGTGTATATGTCATGGACTTGAGCACAAGTCGCGTGACCTCCCTTGGCTCAATCCCATGCCCTCCACTCTCATCGGCCGCGAAGACTTGATTTTTGGAGTGTGAATTGCATGAGCCACTTTTCTCTAGGCACAGCTGAATTCATCTTGCCTTGTGGTGGATTTTATACTCCTGGGCTCCTATACTCCAAGACATATAATGTTTTTCGGGTTTAGGTCAGGCTAGAATTGGGAAACTCATAGGATGGACTGGGCATATCATGAAAAATCCAGTTGACATTTAGCGGGCCAGGAGGTGGGTTCGCTTTCGCTTCCCAAAACAGACCAGCGCGGCTGGCAAGCCTCGCTTGCTGACAGCGTCGAGCAAAGCACCTCTAGCGTGTTTTGCTCCTCCCCTCTCTTACCTGTTCGCTCATAGGGCTCAGTTGTTTTTGGCCGAAACTGGTGTGCCATGCAGATCTTAGCGTAGCGTCCTCAAAACTTAATCATTCTTAACAATTCAAGTTGCATTGGAAAGGTAGTTCAAGTCTCATGGCATCAGAGCACAGCCATTGGGCTTCGTCTGGAGGAGCCGACGGATCCGGGGCTGCGAAGTTAGCAGCCGCAAAGGTCTGAGGGGAAAACCGTTGCACCCCTAGGGTCGACGGGGCCAGGGGTGCCAGAGAGGACCCTCACCCGCGTAGTGCGAGGTTGCCTAGGTCGTTTTGGGCCGCCGAAGCCGCTGGAGCCAAGAGAGAAGGCGAAGGAAGAAAGAAAGGGAAGAAATTCAAAGGCGGCACCCCTCTAGGGAGGCCGGCGGCTGTGACTAAGGGCAGACTGGGGGCATAGAAGCCAGCCCAGGGCCAGAGTACAGGTTAGGCTATGCAACCACGGCCATCTTAAATGTTGGAGGTGCAAGGGAACAATGGAAACTGCGCCGAAGGTAACGGCCGTCCGAGGGACGACGAGGGCCGTTCCGCCGGAGGACAAGGTGCAATGTCAGCAGTAGTGACGTGGCATGAAATTGACAGGCTGGGCTTTCATCGTGATCTCACGCCACCCACGCAAGGAATATGGGATTTCATCACATGGAAGGAGCTCTACCTCTCTTGGGCAAAGGAGCATGGGCTCGAGGACTGTTACCTTGAGCCCCCTACTGCGAGTGTTAGTGACAGGGCTCTCCTTGTCGCTTACAACACTCTCGTGAGGGCTCTCCCAGACCCGCAAGGGTATGCCTTGCGTCAGTTTTGCCGAGGGGGAAGGGGAGAGGACCCCGCCTATCCTTGTAGTGGTGCTGCATGACTGTACGAAACCTGGCAACATCTCCTCAAACGCCAGGAAGAGCAAGGAATGGCACTACTTGTGACTCTTCGAGACAACTTGCGCACGCTCTACCCCAAGCCGGGAGCGCCAGTGTCGGACTACTGGGATGAAGCAATGGACTTGCGATGCCGCATTTTGGGACTGGGGGCATCGTGTGCAGTGTCGGAATGGCTGGACACAGTGCTTCTCCATCTTGGAAAAACATACAAAGAGTTTCGTCGCAATTTTTTCTGGCGTACACCCGTCGCTGAGATGGAGAACATAGACCTAGAAGTGCTCTACAAGCAATTGCAGAACTACGAGGACATCCTTAAGGGAGAACAACATGAGTCCAGCGTGTCAATGCGCCAGATAGCAACGGTCTAGAAAACGGGTCCCGACATGGGAGGCCGCCAACCGCTCTTGGTATTGCAACCAAGATAACATATCACCCTCGAACGAGGGATCCACACTTTAGGTTTGTTTGGTTTGCAACCTCACGGAGTCCGCATGTTGGTCTTTAGTGTCTACCTTTGGTTGGACACTCTCTGAGGAGTCTCAAAGGCAAGAACTGTAAATGGATGCATGCAAGGTACAGGCTTTTATACTTGCAGAGCTTTGCTTAAGCTTCTGCTTGTAGTGGCTCCACTGGAGCCAACCTCAACCTACATTCCTACTTGGCGCGTCCTTAGACTGCCAAGTGTCATCCTCAAGGCAGGCTCTAGTAAGCTTCCTAGAAGCTTCCTGTCCCAGTTTTGGCCACAAAGAAAATTGCGGCCGTCGCGGGGTTTGAACCCGCGACCTCTGGTTTGAGACTCCGGTGCCTAATCAACCAAGCCAAAAAGGTATGGTTCCTATGATGAGCCACAGGGTACATACCCATTATGGGCAGTGCATTCCTGGCCCATCTCAGAACAGACCAAGGGGACATACTCCATAGAGCAGTGCATGCCTTGTCTGTATGTGTAGCTAGCCAGCTAGGCAGTGGACAAGGTGCATACTATTTCAACACAGCGCACCTGCTCCTACCGCCTACACTCATCAGTCGGCCGCTCCAGCAGTCGCGCAGGTGAACGTCAACAGTGCTCAGAGCTGGAGCTATGGAGGCTGTCAGTCACAGGGTGGTGGAGGACGAGGGCGCGGCCGCAGTTGCAACCTTGGAGGCCGCACTTGCAGCTACTGCGGTAAGGCAGACCAGTTCTGGTGCTCGTGCCGTAGTCTTCAGCGTCGGATGCTAGAGCAGTAGCAGTGACAGCAGCAGTCACAGTACCCCCAGCAGCAGCATCAGAAGCAGCAGCAGCGGCAGTGGTTGCAGCCGCAGATTCAGGCACCATCACTCCAGTACCCCCAGAGTGACTATGGTGCACCACCTCACATGCATCCGCCTGTTGCGGCAGTGACCTACGGCGTGCCACCGCAATTGCCCACGTACAGATGTTTCCGTCGATGCCATAGCTCTTCGCTGCACCCCAGTACCCAGGAGCGTACGCCCCTGTCCCCGTGCCTGCAGAGACTACACCACCTCCAGCTTGGTCCATTCACGCATGGGAGCAGACGGGCGCTGCGCCCTCAGCTGGAGGGACCATACCCGATCTGGCCTGGCCAGGCCCAGGCGAGATGAGTCCACCCATGCCCCTGACAGCGCCACCAGCAGTAGGTCAGAGGTTAGGTTGCACGCACACTACCACATACCATACCTTGCCCATCCATGAGTGGTTGTATGACATAGCTGCATCACACCACATGTCGCCGCACCGCCAGCTGTTTGTGTCTTTGTATGCCGCGCATGATATTGGTTGTGTGCGCACAGGCTCTGGGGAGGTTGTACGGGCTGAGGGTGTGGGCACAATTGCGTTGCAAGCGCCGGGGGGGGCAATATGGCTGACTGGGGTGTTGTATGTTCCCGACTGAAGGTGAATTTTCTGTCGGGGGGTCAACTAGATCGTCAAGCAGGCATGACAGCGCTAACGTAAAACCGGAGATGTTCTCTCTTTGATTGCAGCGGGTCACTGTTGGTGGATGGGCCTCTGCATGCTGACACGCTCTACAGGCTCACATTGTTTCCATGTATAGGATCATCACGTCCACAGTTGCACGTCATGACAGGGACAGATGCACGACACACTGACTTGGTGCACAGATTCCTTGCACATATCAACAAGGAACTGGTGACAGATTTGATGAAGCATACACCGGCTCATGGACTGACACCGACAGAGTGCCCTCACGGACTCAAAGACAATTTGTGCCTCGAGTGTCACGAGGGGAAGTCGCACAGACAAACGTTCCCCAGATCTGAACATGCAAGGACTGCTCCACTTGCACTGGTCCATGCACACCTACAGGACCCATGCATGTACCGTCTCTATAGTATGGATCACAGCACATACTGACGCTAACTGATGATTACAATCACTTTCGGTGGGCATTCCTGTTGCGCACGAAGGCTGATGCTCAACGTGCAACCACTGAGTGGATACCCTATGCCGAACGGCAACCAGGTTGTCCTCTTAAGTTCATTCGCATAGACAGAGGGGGTGAGTTCCTGGGTGCACTGACAGCAGAATTGAAGGGCAGAGGGATAGTGCACCAAACGACTGCACCATATGCACCCCAACAGAATGGTGTCGCCGAACGGTGGCACCGTACACTTGGAGATGCTCCACGCACTCTCCTGACTGAGTCGGGTCTTTCTTTTGGATTTTGGGAAGAAGGGGTGAAATACATCACCTGGGTGAGGAACAGGATACCGCAGGGTCCATTGCCCAAGTCAGTCACACCTTGGGAATGCTGATTTAAGGAAAGGGCAGATTTGCGACCGGCCCGGGTGTGGGGAACCATGGCATGTGTGTGGCTTCCAGAGCAACAACGACAAAAAAAACTGAGTCCCAGAGGCAGGTGCATTTTTGTCGGTGTGTCTCATGCATCTAAGCATGGAGGTTTTGGGACCCAGTCAGTCACAGCTTTCTAGAGAGTCGGGATGCATCCTTCTTGGAGCACATTCCATACAAGGCGTTTCTCATGCTGATGCATGCTCCATGTTTCTCCACAGCAATATCCTGAGTACGTGAGCGTGCCAATGTTCATCCCACAGAGAACAGCACCCCTGCAGAGTGTTCCTGTGCCACAAGATACACCGCAGGCTGGTTCCCCTATTCCCACAGACCTGCTCACCCCCAAGGATCTTGAGGCTGCTGATTTGGAGTCTTCCAAATCAGAGTACACGGCAGGTCGGTCACACGGGGGTGCAGACCAGGGGGTGACAGTGTACTCTGACCTGAGCGTGCCAATGTTCATCCTGACGCAAAGGAATGGGAGCAAGCCATGATCAATGAAATAAATGCTTTGTTGGAGCATAAGGTGTTTGAACTCGTTCCACTCCCACCAGGACGCAAGGCAATAGATGTGAAATGGATTTTCAAACTCAAAAGGAATTTGGCGGGCATGATAGAGGAATACGAGGCCAGATTGGTGGCAAAAGGGTTGCATCAGATTCCTGGCCAAGACTTCACTGACACGCGTGCTCCTGTTGGGAAGTACACAAGCAGTCGTGTCCTGTGGGGGGTAGCAGCTCTTGAGGACTGGGAATTCCATCAGATGGACGTGAACAATGCATTTCTCAATGGGCCACTAGAGGAAGAACTGTATGTCGGATAGCCTGGAGGGTTTAATGATGGGACAGACAGAGTGTGGCTGCTACTGAAAGCTCTCTATGGATTGAAGCAAGCACCAAGATGCTGGAATAAGGAAATGAAACACACTCTGGAAAAGGGCGGGTTCACACAAAGCATGTCTGATCATCCCTTTTCTCGCGTTGGACAGGTGATGGGCCTGTTGCTCTCATTGTCTATGTGGATGACCTCCTCATTCTCTCTCCATCTCTCAATCTTGTGTCCCACACCAAAGCACTCCTAACTGCACACTACCGCATGAAAGACCTTGGAGAGGCACACAACTTCTTGGGCATGACCATAACGCGAGACAGAAAGGCACGCACTCTGTCCCTTCATCAAGGACAGTTCATTGCACATCTCACAGCACACTATGCACAATTTGTACAACATCTTCCATGACAGAGCACATCCATGAGCCCAGATGTCTATGCACACCTAGTAGATGCACACACCACTGACTACAGACCAGACACAGACCCCACATTGTACCATCAAATACTGGGTAACCTGAACTACCTGGCCAGCACCACACAACTGGACATAGCCTGTGCAGTCAACACGCTTGCCCAATTCGATCAGCAACCCCGCACTGCCCATCACAAGGCTCTTCTGAAACTATTGCGCTATGTGCTGGACACTGCCTCTGTCAGTTTTTTTTTCTCTCCAACACAAGCACCATTTTTGGATGGTTCTTACGACAGTGACTATGCTTGTGACAGAGCAGCGCGCAGCAGGGGCGGGTGGGTGTTTTGTCTTGCGGGCACCGCAGTCTCTTGGCGTAGTGCAAAGCAGTCGTGTGTGGAAAAGAGTGTGGCTGAAGCTGAGTGTATGGCACTTGGGAAAGCGTCATGCGAAGCCATTTGGATGCGCAGGCTGTTGGAAGAGCTGGGTTTTGGGATTGACGTTGTTCCACTGCACAGCGACAGTTTGGCAGCCCGCCGCATCACAGAAAATGATGGAGTTTTGCACCACTTTGTGCACGAGGCAGTCAAAGCAGGGGCAGTTGAAGTGTGTGGCATTAGCGGCTCAGAGCAACTTGCCAATTTCCTAACCAAGGCAGTCCCGTCATCCGCACTCACAGACCAATTGCGTCAACTTGGGTGCATGCCTCTTGCACCCTCGGCCAAGGGGGCGTATTAATCCATGTTCCATATTCTTCCCACATGTGTGTCATGGGTGCACAGAGCATGGTGATCCCGAGATCAGTGGAGACACGTGCTGAGATCACCAACAGTTGACCGTATATCTCATGGACTCGCTCACAAGTTGCGTGACCTCCCTTGGCACGATCCCATGCCCTCCACTCTCATCAGCCGCAATGTCTCGTTCTTTGGAGTGTAAATTGCATGAGCCACTTTGCTCCGGGCATAGCTGAGTTTATCTTGCCTTGTGGTGGAGTTTATACTCCTAGGCTGACATATAAGTCTGGTTTAGGTCAGGCTAGAATTGGGATACTCGTAGGATGGACTGGGCATATCACGAAAATGCCAGTTGCACATTTAGCGAGCCAGGAGGTGGGTTCACTCTCGCTTTGCGAAGAAAACCAGTGCGGCCGGCAAGCCTCGCTCGCCAACCGTGTCGAGCGACGCACGTCTAGCGTGCTTCGCTCCTCCCCTGTCTTACCTGTCCGCTCACATGACTTAGTTTTTTTGGCCGAAACTGGTGCGCCATGCAGATCTTAGCGTAGCATCCTCAAAACTTAATCATTTTGAACGATTCAGGTTGCATTGGAAAGGTAGTTCAAGTCTCACAAGGGCCCCTGCCGATGTACCGGGGACCATACTACGTGTCGCTGAGTTTGGCAGCCCCTGCCTCCGTGCTGGCCTGGGCACAGTACATTTACACATCAATGGCTGAGGCACAACAGCCTATGACAGCACCATCCATCGGCTAGATGACACCCATGGAGCTGTATTCTCCATAGCCCACCGCGGCACTGCAGCTGCCAGGTCAACGGCTTGGTTACACTCACCTCACCACATCACATACCCTTCCCATGCATGAATGGTTGTATGACACTGCTGCATTGCATCACATGTCACCACATCGCAAGATTTTTGCTTTGTTAAATGCGTTTTCTAATGTTGAGGGTGTGAGAACTGGGTGTGGGGAAGTGCTTGACATGGATGGTGTGGGCACTGTGGTGCTTCAGGTACCAGGCAAGGGGATCTCGCTGACTGGTGTACTTTACGTGCTAAGACTGAAATTCAATTTGCTGTTGGGAAGCCATCTTGATTGCCAATCCAGCGTGTCCATTGTCATGCAAAGGCAACAACGCACGCTATTTGATGAAACTGGTGCTTTTCTAGCTGATGGGCCATTGCATGCTGACATGCTCTATCGTCTCACACTATTTCCCCTTGTCCCTACGTGCTCACACAGACCAAAAGCTCACGTTGTGATGGCCACTGATGCTAAGCAGACAGAAGTGTTACACCACTGCTTGGCGCACGTTCATACTAAACTTATTGAGGACATGGTCAAGCACGCATCTGCACATGGCCTCCATCCAGAGGATTGTGCCCATGGGCTGAAGGCAGCCACATGTCTTGAGTGTCAGGAGGGTAAGGCTCATACGCAAGTCTTCCCCAAGTCAAACAACAAAAGAAATTCCCCTCTTTACCTGGTCCATGCTGATCTGAAGGGACCCATGCATGTCCCCTCTGTCTGATGCGGGTCACATTATGTACTGGCACTGACAGAGGACTACAGCCGGTCCAGTTGGCCATTTCTTCTCACGACTGAAGTAGATGCTCAACAGGCAATCATTAAATGGATTCCTCTTGCTGAACGGTAGACAAAATGTAAGTTGCTAAAAGTGCACATAGACAGAGGCGGTGAATTCATGGGTGCTCTAACCGAGGCATTAAAAGTAAAGGGTATTGAACACCAGACCACTGCACCTTACACACTCCAACAAAATGGGGTGGCCGAGCATTGGCACCACATGTTGGGTGATGCTCTGCGCACACTGCTTGTTGAAGATTTGCCCCTCTGCATGCCCAAGTGCGGCGCTGGAGGCGCCGACGAGCCGCCAGAGAGAGGAAAATCTTCGTCGACGGATCTGGCGACTCGAGGATTGCTCAGATCCTCAAATGGAGGATTGTCCCTGAAATTTGACAGGTTGTTGAATCCGGTGGAAGTTGTTTCACTGGAATCGGACAAGTAACGAGGGAGATATGGGCTTCCAAAGTTGGGGTGTGCGCAATGGTTCTTGGAGCCGGCCGCGGTTCGACTTCCGGTGAATAATTGACCGGAGCGAGTAACAAAATGCCATCTGGGGATTTTATTCCGGAAGGACTGTCGAGGCGTCCGGTGGATGATCCGCCGGATTTCAGGAGTGCAGTTTGTTACTGAGGGACTGAGCCAAAATCCTGGCTCGGAGTCCGAAACTCAGTATTGCAGTTTGTTACTCGGGGACTTAGTCAAGATTCCGACTGGAAGTCCGCGAACAGGTTTCGACCCACATCAATCCCCATCACCAAACTCGATGATTAACTCATCAAAACAGACCCCAAAGGCGCGAGGGGCGCCGCCACTATGCATAGGGACATCTGCGCCTCCGGAATGGCGTTTTTGATGGGTCCTTGATGTGTGAAGGCGCCTCGGCGGGCGACGTGGTGCGCGCCGCCGAGTGAGCGGCTGGTTTGGGGTGCTGCGCTTCGACTGACGTAGCGGGAGCTACGGTTATCC
>SZWC01000685.1:230199-240582 GCA_023375785.1 Penium margaritaceum | reverse complement strand
GAATTGCGCACGGTTTGGTGCGTTGGAGAGCTCATGACTAGTCCTACAAATATTTAGATCATGTCCATGTTAAAAAACTAATGCAAAATCGCGTTATTCCCTTCGCAAAAGTGACTGTCTCACAAGCCTTCAACTCCCAGAAACATAGCGTGAGGCGACCAGAAAGCTCACGCTTAGACTTAGAACCACCCGAAAAACACAGCCGTGAGCACAGCAGACCCGTCGGGCCACGTTGGAACTGTCTCCACCCGGGGGCCGTTTTCTGACAGAGGGTTATGGGCCCACAGCCCTGACCGGTCTGCACATCGCTCACGGCTTTCGCGGCGGACGGGACTGTCGTCATGACGAAATCGCCGTCAAGCTCTGAGGTCCCGGAGTTGAAGACTGCGCAAATGGTGCAGAAGGAGACGTAGCCCATCCAGAAGTATGCAGGTGGCCCTGGCTACGGGCTATGGAGGTGGCACTTCAAGTTGCACCTCGCGCATAAGGGGCTGCTGGAGGTCATGAAGGGAACGGAAGTCCTCGACAAAGCGACGGTGACGGAAGCGTAGAAGGAGGCCTTTGCAAAGAAGAACACGGAGGCGCTCATGCTGTTGGTGTCCGGGACGGCCGAGTCGTAGTGGGGCTACTTCCAGTGCTGCAAGCTGGCAGCCAAAGCTTGGCAAAAACTCTGTGCCATCCATCAATCCAAGTCGCTGGCGAACAAAATCTTCGCAATGAAGCGACTCCAGACAGTGAGAATCGAGGAGGGAGATGATGTCATCACCACCATGCAGCAGATCGAGTCGCTCGCCTCACAATGCAACAACGTGGGGTGGAAGATCAACACGCCGCTCCAGGCGATGGCCCTCCTCATGGCCCTTCATGACAGTTGGAGCCCTCTCATTACAGTCTTGGGAGGATGGGCAGAAGACAAGCTCACCTATGGCGCGGTCGCAGAGTACATCCGCAACGAGGCACAGCGACAGAGCTGCGGGGAGTCCTCGTCGTCCTCATCGGCCCTTGTCACCAAAACGTGTGGTGGCGGAAGCGGGGCCAAGGGAGGTGGCGGACAGGGCGGCGGCAAGAAGGGCGCCAAGAAGGGTGCGTGCCGTAACTGCGGCAAGGAGGGCCATTGGGCCCGTGAGTGCACCAAGGAGGCAAAGGCCGGCGGCAAGGACGCCAAAGGCAAGAAGGCGCTCCTCAACGGCACTCAAAACCACTACCTCAAGAAGGCCAACCGGCGATGCCTTGACTCCGGAACGGAGGAGCATACCCAGGTCGAGAAGGTCGGGTTCATCAACTACACCAAGTCCAGCAAATCCATGGTGGTCGCGAACGACAAGGTCGAGCCGGCGGCTGGCCAAGGAGACATGGACGTGGAGGTGGTGGTTGGTGGAAAGCGGGTGCAGCGCGTCATCAAGGACGTGCAGCACGTACCCGGCTTGGCTGACATTCTAAGTGTCAGCCGCCTGACTGACAAGGGGTACGAGGTGCTCTTCAGGAGAAGAGGGGCAGTCGTGCGGAAGGACGGTGGCGGTGAGCCCGTGCTGGAGGCTAAGCGCGAGGGAGGCNGGAAAGCGGGTGCAGCGCGTCATCAAGGACGTGCAGCACGTACCCGGCTTGGCTGACATTCTAAGTGTCAGCCGCCTGACTGACAAGGGGTACGAGGTGCTCTTCAGGAGAAGAGGGGCAGTCGTGCGGAAGGACGGTGGCGGTGAGCCCGTGCTGGAGGCTAAGCGCGAGGGAGGCCTCTACATCGTGGAGACCAAGGTGATCCCCGCGGCGACAGATTCAGCAGACTTGCAGGAACGCACCGTCAACCTGGCTAAAGGAGGGGGAGCTGATCTGGAGCTCTGGCACCGACAACTGGGGCATTCCTCACTCACAATCGTGAAGGAGATGGCGAAGCGTGAGCTGGTACGTGGCCTCGTAATCGACGGTGCGGAAGAGGAAACAGATGCAGCACTGCACAAAAAGTACGAGCCTTGCATCTTGGGTAAGGCGCGGCGCAAACCATTCAACAAGAACGTGAATCGCGCCTCGAACCTGCTGGGGGTCGTGCACAGCGACGTGTGTGGACCATTCAAGACGGCGTCAAAGAGTGGCGCGCGTTACTTTGTCACCTTTATTGATGACTACAGCAGAAAACTCTTTGTGTACTTCATGAAGCGGAAAGGCGAGGTCTTGGACCGGCTGAAGGAGTATGTCACCGCGGTGGAGAGGCAGACTGACCGGAAGGTCAGAGCGCTACGCAGCGACAACGGCGGAGAGTACATGGGCTATAGCGAGTGGATGAAGCAACAGGGCATAAGATGGCAACAAACTATGCCGTATTCGCCTCAGTCAAATGGCATGGCGAAGCGGGGGAACCAGACGCTGCTCAACATGGTACGAACCATGTTGGTGGATGCGGAATTACCGCGAAGCTTCTGGGCGGAAGCTGTGCGTACGGCGAGCTACAACATCAACCTCACTCCTGCAGCGGTGCTGAAGGAGAGGAGCGGCTGGAAGATGCCGCAGGAGGTTTGGAGCAGGCGCAAGCCAAGTGTGGCACACCTGAAAGTGTTCGGGTGCAAGGTACACGCGGTGGTGCAGGCTGCGCAGAGGCGTGACAGCAAGCTGGAGCCGCGGGCAAATTCGTATCTCTTCCTTGGCTATGAGAGCGCGCATAAGGCATACAAGCTCTACGACATGCGCAAGGAGGAGGTAATCCGTAGCCGAGATGTCGAGTTCGACGAGCAGCACAGTTACATCAGCAGCAATAATGCGGGCCTGGTGGACTCCCCAAAGACGAGGGAGTAGTTCCAGCTCCTTGACTACGAGAAGGAGCCGGCGGACGCCAAAGTTGAGGATGCGGCATCAGAGCGCGAAGGTGCACCAGCGGTGGCAGCCGACGCGGAGGACTCCGATAACGATCAAGCTGATGAGGAGATCCATCGGAAGGATCCGGAGGATGAGGCACCTAGGGTGCCGAGGCGCGCACTCCCGGCAGAGTGTGCATCGGGCGTCGGTTGAAAATCCACCGGACGCGCCGGTCGTTCGGGCAATGTTTCGCCAGAACGAGAGAGATCCTCGGGGAGCCATCCGGTTGATGATTCACCGGAGCGTGCTGAGTCGGATGGATCGCAGCAGAGTGACGATGCGCCACCAAAACTACCGCGCCGCAGCGGGAGGCAGCGAAAAGCGGGGACACGCTTTGACGCAAGCACCAGTCGATGGATTGGCATGACACGGTGCATGCTGGCTGCATCAACGGAGCCGACTACGGTGCAAGAGGCACTTGCACGGCCTGAAGGGGATCAATGGGACGCAGCCATCAAATCGGAGCTGGCGTCCATCACGGAAAATGATACATGGGAGCTGGTTGACAGGCCGAAAGATGCCAAGGTCATCGGCTCAAAGTGGGTCTTTAAGAACAAGTTCACAAAGGAGGGTGTGGTTGACAAATACAAGGCGCGGCTGGTGGCAAAGGGTTACGCACATCGTAAGGGGGAGCACTACGATGAGACATTTGCTCCCGTCGCCAAGTTCACAAGGATCCGAGCGATCCTTGCGGTGGCGGCTGCGAAGGACATGGAGCTCCACCAAATGGACGTAAAGATGGCCTTCCTCAACGGCATCATACACAAAGAGATCTACATGGAGGTGCCAGAGGGGGTGGAGGCGCCGGAGGGCAAGGTGTATAAGCTGCGGAAGTCCTTGTATGGGCTAAAACAATCGCCCAGATGCTGGTACCAACAGATGGACAGCTTCATGGCACAACTCGGCTTCAAGCGCTGTGAGTCGGATCACAGCGTGTACGTGCAGCGCGACAAACAGCTCCATCAGATCGTTGCACTCTACGTGGACGACCTGATTGTGTGCTCGACGGATTTGCCAAGCCTACAGCAGCTGAAAGAGGAGCTGAGCAGCAGATTCCAAATGTCGGACATGGGGGAGCTGGAGTACTACCTCGGGGTGAGCACTACGCGGAACCGGAGGGCGTGCATGCTTGAGCTGGGACACGCCAAATACGTGGCCGAGGTGCTAAAGCGGTACGGCATGGAGGACTGCAAACCAGTTGGCAGTCCAGTCTCTACGACCTGTGAACTGAGTGCGGCAATGGCGCCACGAACAAAAGAAGAGCGAGAGGATATGGCAGAGGTACTCTACCAATCGGCGGTGAGCAGCCTCATGTACGCCATGGTGGCGACTCGACCAGACTTGGCCTACGGGGTGGGCCAAGTGAGCAGGTACGTGGCCGATCCAGGGCCACTACACTGGCAGGCGGTCAAGCGCATCCTCCGCTACCTGCAGGCGACGCGGCATGCGCGCTTGAGGTTCGACGGCAAGGGGCGGACGGACCCCTTGCGTCTGGTCTGCTACACGGACACAGACTACGCTGGCGATGTGGACAAACAGAAGTCCACATCCGGCTACGTGTTCTTCCTCGCTGGTGCAGCGATCTCGTGGTGCAGCAGAAAACAAGACTGTGTTGCCACCTCCACAGTGGAAGCAGAGTACATCGCGCTGGACGAGGCAGTCAAGGAGGCGGTGTGGCTCCGCAGGTTGCTGGGGGAGCTGGGCGTACCGCAGCAGGAGCCAACTGTGGTGCAAGAGGACAACACCGACACAATCTCGCTGACCAATAACCCGACGCAGCACAAGAGGACGAAGCACATTGACGTGCGTTACCATTACGCACGGGACATGGTTGAAAAGGGGCAGGTGGTGCTGCAACATTGTAGCACGCACAACATGCTTGCGGATTGCTTGACCAAAGCGCAACGCGTCGACCAACACTCATTGAGCGTGGCCGGGCTTGGGATGACCAGCTATGATGGGCTGGAGGGCGCAGCAGAAGATGAGTGAGAGCAAGCAGAAGCAGCGGGAATGGCAGGTGGAAGGGGGAGAATGTTGAAGATTTGCCCCTCTGCATGTCCAATTGCGGCGCCGGGAGGCGCCGACGAGCCGCCAGAGAGAGGAAAATATTCGTCGACGGATCTGGTGACTTGAGGATTGCTCGAATCCTCAAATGGAGGACTGACCCTGAAAGTTGACGAGTTGCTAAATCCGGTAGAAGTTGCTTCACCGGAATCGGACAAGTATCGAGGGAGATATGGGCTTCCAAAGTTGGGGTGTGCGCGGCGGTTCTGGGAGCCGGCCGCGGTTCGACTTCCGGTGAATAATTGACCGGAGCGAGTAACAAAATGCCATCTGGGGATTTTGCTCTGGAAGGACTGCCGAGGCGTCCGGTGGATGATCCGCCGGATTTTAGGAGTGCAGTTTGTTACTGAGGGACTTAGCCAAAATCCTGGCTCGGAGTCCGAAACTCAGTATTGCAGTTTGTTACTCGGGGACTTTGACAAAATTCCGACTGGAAGTCCGCGAACAGGTTTCGACCCACATCAATCCCCATCACCAAACTCGATGATTAACTCATCAAAACAGACCCCAAAGGCGCGAGGGGCGCCGCCACTACGCATAGGGACATCTGCGCCTCCGGAATGACGTTTTTGATGGGTCCTTGATGTGTGAAGGCGCCTCGGCGGGCGACGTGGTGCGCACCACCGAGTGAGCGGCTGGTTTGGGGTGCTGCGCTTCGACTGACGTAGCGGGAGCTACGGTTATCGGAATTGCGCACGGTTTGGTGCGTTGGAGAGCTCATGACTAGCCCTACAAATATTTAGATCATGTCCATGTTAAAAGACTAATGCAAAATCGCGTTATTCCCTTTGCAAAAGTGACTGTCTCACAAGCCTTCAACTCCCAGAAACATAGCGTGAGGCGACCAGAAAGCTCACGCTTAGACTTAGAACCACCCGAAAAACACAGCCGTGAGCACAGCAGACCCGTCGGGCCACGTTGGAACTGTCTCCACCCGGGGGCCGTTTTCTGACACTGCTGACTGAGCCTGGTCTGTCATTTCGCTTCTGGACAGAGGCCGTTAAGTGTGTCACCTGGGACTGGAACCGTGTTTCACAAAGCCTACTGTCCAAGGCAGCCACATCCTGGGAACTGTGGTTCAAAGAAAAGGTGGAACTCCATCCCACCAGGGTGAGGGGTAGAATGGCTTGTGTGTGGTTTGCACAGCCACAGCAAGAAAACAAGCTAAGTCCATGCGGTTGTTGGTGTGTTTTCATGGAGGTCTCACATGCGTCCAAGGCATGGAGGATTTGGGGCCCCATGAGTCATAGCTTTCTTCAAATTCGGGACGCGTCCTTCTTGGAGCACATGCCATACAAAACGTTTTGTACCTTGCAGCATTTTCCCAGTCACAACCCCTGTGCACTGCCCACATTATTCTAGTGTGCCCGCGTTTGTCCCAAGTGGGATAAGACCAACATCCAGGCCTCCGTAGCAAGAAGAGACTCACACTGATCCCATTCCCACTGACCTCTTGAAACCTGCTGGCCCGGCCAACGCAGAGTTGAACGGACCACACTCATCCCCAGGCTTGTCTCAACAACACTCATCCGAGAAAACTGACAAAGAGTACCGTCTCCAAAGTCTGTGTGACGTTCTCTGCGGGATCTCCAGTGAGTAAACTACAAACAGTTTTACCACACTGTTGGTCCCATTGACAGTGATCTCACACTGATAAAACCACTGGCGCTCACCAATGCAAGGGGGCGCACAGATGCTGTAGAATGGAAAAAGGCCATGGCAGAGATCAATGAGTTGCTCGAGCATAAGGTGTTTGAGCTCGTAAGGCCATTGACGTGAATTGGGTATTCAAGTTGAAAAGGAACCTGGCAATTCTGATAGCAAAATACAAAGCACGGCTGGTGGACAAGGGTTTTCACCAAGTGCCAGGCCAAGAATTCATGGATACCTATGCACCACTCGGAAATTATGGCACCAGTTGAGTGCTACTAGGTATAACTGCCCATGAGAATGGGAAGATCCATCAAATGGATGTGAAAGATACTATCTTCAATGGCCCACTAGAGAAATAACTGTATGTGAAGTAGTCAGAGGGATTTGATGATGGTACTGACCACGTATGGTTGTTGCTTAAGGCTCTTCATGGCTTGAAGCAGGCACCCAGGTGCTGGAACAAAGAAATAAGTCACACACTGGAGACTGGTGGTTTTTCTCAAAGTGTGTGTTATCCCTCCCACTTCTTGTGCTTGGAGGGAAATGTCCCTATTCCCTATTGGTCTATGTGTATGATCTTCTCCTATTTTCCCCTTCACTCAATCTCATCTCACGCACCAAAACATTGCCCACTCAACACTACAACATGATGGACCTAGGTGTTGGGCATGACCACTACCAGAGACAGAAGTGCACGCACGCTCGCCTTGTATCAAGGACAGTTCATCTTGTATCTCATTCCATGTTTCCAACATCTTGTGCAACACTTACCATGCCAGCACTCTTCCATGAGTCCTGATGTCTACCCATGTTGCCTTCAACGTCCAACTTTTGGGCTCAAAGTTAAAGTCAGAAACTGGATCAAAGTTGACTTAGTGTCGACTTAGATAATGGTAGTGGAAAAAAGGTCTCAAGTTGATGATTCCAATACAATTTTACTCGCCAACTTCCGTTAAGATATGAATGAGTTATGACTGTCCAAATTTGGGGTGTGCATTAACACCTCGTGCGACTCCATGATGTGCACAAATGGCTTCCAATTGCATTACCAACATGCTTCTCATGCAGCCCATGAAGTTTTAAAATACAAAAATGTGATTTTTGTCACTGATGTGAGGATCATTCATTGGAACACAAACAGACACTTTCAATACCTTGGAGGAAAACTGACTCCCGACTTGGCTCATAAGAAGCGGACATCCGACTTGCGACTTCCGACTTGGCCACCGACTTTGACCTCCCAAAGTCAACATGAATGTCTACACACACCGGCTGGATGCTCACACGACAGACTACGGCCCGGACTGTGACCCCACAATGTAGAGGAAAATCACACACAGCTTTTCATATTTGGCATCCACCATACGCCTGGACATCTCATGTGCATTCAATGTGCTGGCCCAGTTCATCCAGCACATTGAATTCAGCAGCCAGGCAGCACACATCTCAAAGCCCTGCTGAAATTGCTTCACTAAGTGCTGGAAATTGGTGGATTTGGCCTTGTTTTTTCATCCCTCATCACACCCACTGCTATATGGGTTTTGTGACTGTGACTATGCACATTACAATGGGACTCGGAGTCAGGGTGGTTTATGTGTTTTGTATGTGGGGAACGGCTGTGTCATGGCATAGTGAAAAACAGTCATGTGTGGCTTACAGCGTGGAAGAGAAGAAGTAGATGGCAATGGGGGAAGTAGGTTGTGAGGGGATTTGGCTGGCAGGACTGCTTGAAGAATTTGGTTTCCACGTGCCTGCTGTGCAGCTTCACTCTGACAGCTCAGCACCGTGTTGTATTGCAGCGAATGATGGTGTGTTGCATCCACGCACAAAGCACATCAGTGTAGAACATCACTTCATTTGTGAAGCACTGGACGCCAATGCTGTGCAAGTCTATTCTATGAAGGGTGAGAATCAACTAAAGTTTTCCTCACCAAAGCCCTTCCCTCTCGGCTCTTCAACACCAGCTCCATCACTTTGGTTGTACAACTGCAGCACTTATGTCCAAGGGGGCATGTTCATCCTCCTCTATATATACATCCATTGATTGTGGCTATGAGTGTGCAAGGCATGCTGACGCAGAGAGTGGAGGCGACACACAGTGAGCACATGCGCCACCGGTGGGCAAGCGACGCCTGTTTCCCATCGTTTCACGTGCTCGCATCCCTCCTAGCAACATAGCTTCAGCTCCATCTGGAAGCTAGAAGCATTTCTCTTGGTTGTCTCTCCTTGATCAAGTCTGGACCACATTTTATTGTGCCGCGGTGGACACTGAACCTAGATTAGTCCTGGTGTACTAAAGGTGGTAGTTGGAACTGACACAATCTAGGTCCTAAACTTGGAATAGCCCTGGTCCCATTTTTCTCTTTTCCTCGAGATGCTTTCGCCCTTGAACCCCAGAGAGCGCCAGCGAGCTTTGCTTACCGGCCGCCAGGTAAGCTCGACTAGCGAGTCTCACCCGTAGAACTTCTCTTGTTGACATGCTTGTTGACTTTTGTGAGCTATGGCCGCCATGGATTCGGCCTCAACTTACCCATTCCCACACCGTCTGAACCAGGAGAAGTTGCATTGGAACCGCAGCACTATTCTCAACTTCCACATGACCGGACATCACCTTCACGATTAACCTTCTTGCACAGTCTTTGTAGTTTCCTCGGGCAAGAGCCCTTCACCCGGGTGTGCGAGTGGTGTAGTATGTGGTCTCCATACCGTACCTTGGACTCAGCTTTCAACAGTAGTATTCGATGGTGGTCGATGGCTACACGAACAGTGACAAGGTATGGAGTCCTGATGAGTACGGTCAAACATGCTATGTGTTTCTACTAGGTCTCACTGCTGTGTCATGGCACAACAGTAAGCAGGTTTACATTGCATGCAACTTATCAGAGGCTGAGTATCTTGCACTTGGGAAACTACTTCAGAAGCTGTGTAGTCTTTGTGCCTATTCCATAAGTTGCATCATTTTGCGCTATGACAACAGGAGTGCTCTTGCATTGTAGAGAACCCTGGTTTGCTTCATGCACACACAAAGCAAATTTCTGTTGAGCATCAATTTGTATGTGGTCTTATGGAGCGACATGTGATCTCCATCGTCTAGGCTGGCATGCACGTGGCAGCGGGCTGACTTCTTGACCAAGGCACTGGCGTGCAAAAAGTTGATGGTGGCTATTCAATCTGTCGAGCGTAGCCCCTTGCCTGAGAGTGGCTGTGAGTGGGGTGTGTGAGTATGGATTGTTGAGCATCTCGTTGCACACCCATATCAGTTCTTTACGTGTATCTACGTGCGAACCATCGGATCATGGAGGAGAGTTGTGATGTGAGTAGTCCCCATCTGCCTGTGCATCTTACTGTTACTACTCGGCCATGTCCATGCTCGTTCAGATCCCTGATGCTCACCAAGCTAGTGTTGGAAAACCGATGTGTGGTGGCTCCACCTGCCAGTAGCTACCAGACAGCTATCACAACATCCTGGGTGCTTTCAAGGGTGTTCTGCAGTTTTTCTACAGTTGTTAGAGTTTTCTAGGTGGACTGGCTCTTGAGCCCGATTTGCATGTTTTGTACTGTGTGCCCACCAAACAATTCCAGACCTGTGCATTTTACTAGTTGTAGCATCTGGATCAAGATTTCACATCTCTGGGTCTAGACGGTGTTGCGTTTGTATTATTGTACATAGAGTTCTTGCCAAAATAGTGGTTTTGGGTCGGTTTTAGGACAAAAAAGACACTATCGTATGCGTCACTTGCCGTTCCCTACGGTAGGTATTGATGTTGTGTACTTTTCAATTGTCATCTCTCTCTCTCTCTCTCTCTCTCTCTCTCTCTCCCC
>SZWC01000685.1:211289-225542 GCA_023375785.1 Penium margaritaceum | reverse complement strand
GAGAGAGAGAGAGAGAGAGAGAGAGAGAGAGAGAGAGAGGAAGCGACATGGACAAGAGCAATGATGGCAGGAGAGGAGGCAGGAGAGAACAAAGGTATGTGACATAGCCTCTCAGAGCGCACGCCACATAGGAAAGCGTGACTAGTTTGATGCAACAAAACCGTGCCAACACCACGACCATCATACCATGTTTGTCTAAAGTAGTGACAGACAGCAAGCTCACCTCAAGAGAGGGAACGTACAACACTTCTGGAAGGAAGACACTGGACAACCCCAACACCCTAAACCGGGAGCATCTGACCACAGCCAGTGCTGAAAAAACGAATGCAGCCAGCTGGACTGAGAGTAATGAACACCGTGCAAACGAAAGTCATGTGGTGGGTGGCCCCAAAACCAAGGATCCAGAGGCCAAAGGACACGCAGACAGATGAAAGATTTTCACAACTGGAAACAGTGCCCAAAGTAGGCACAGAAGAGGAGTGTTTGTTGGAAAGTTGCCCCTCCGCATGCCCAAGTGCGGCAGCAGGAAGTGCCAACGAGCCCGGCAGAGAGGAAAATCCTCGTAGTTGGATCTAGCTGCTCAACGATTGCTTGGATCCTTAAATGGAGGATTGCCCCTAAAACTTGCTGAATCCGGTGGAAGTTCTTTCATTGGAATCGGACAAGTAACAAGGGAGATATGAGCTTCCAAAGTTGGGGTGTGCGCAGCAGCTATGGGAGCCGGCCACGACTTGACTTCCGGTGAATAGTCGACTAGACCGAGCAACAAATGTCCATCTTGAGATTTTGCTTCGGAAATACTGCCGAGGCGTCCGGTGAGTAATCCACCGGATGCAGTTGTGCAGGTTGTTACTGAGGGACTTAACCAAAATCCAGGCTCGGCGTCTGAAACTCAGTAGAACATTTTGTTACTCGGGGACTTGGTCAAATTCTTACTGCAGTTCCGCAGGCTGGTTTCAAACCTTATCACACCCTATCACCAAACTTGACCCAAAAGTGGGGGAGGTGAATCAAAACAGTTTAGGGGACCCCTACATCACGTGCAATGAGATCTACACCTTGGGAAAGGCACTTCGCACATGAAGGAATGCGCCACGGTGTGTGCGCACCATGGAGGCGTTAGACGTATCTGTGGTGGGTCAGACCTGCGCTTTGGCAAGCGTAACTTGGGCTATGCTTGGCCAAATCCTGCACGGTTTGGTGCGTTAGAGAGCTCAGGAAAAGCCCTAAAATTTTGTAAATCATGTCTATGCACAAAAGATAATAAAGAATTCCGTTATTCTGTTTGCAAAACTCACTGTCTCTAAAATCCTGCTCACGTAGCGTGAGGCGACCTGAAAGCTCAGGCATTATCTCCGAACTTGCCCAAACATGCCCAAACATTTTTTCGAACAGAGTTGCCCCCAGGCAGCAAGACAACAAGTGTCATAGACCGCCACACCTGAATCCACGAGACGCATGCATGCTGTCTTCCTTGGACTCCCCCTCCCCCCCTACCCCCCCTCTGTCCCGAGAAAGGTCCTCATGTAAGAAGTTTTCCCTCTTCACACATGACCTATGGGGTGTGCAGTCACTCTCTCACCTCCCTGATTTACGCAGGCATAGCAGGCTCCAACTGATGTTTTCCCTCGGACGATGCTGATGTGACTGGCTGGGAGGAGACAAATGGAGCAGTCGATGGTGGCTTCCACGGTTAGGCAGACAGGTGCCATGGTGGTGGTCCGTAGGTAGAGGAAAAGGGGCTAATGGATGATGGTACGCCGTAGGGTAGGGGCCATCTCCATGAGTAAGGAAAGGGAGGAGGGAGGGAGGTCCCAGTCATTGAATGAGCATGCACCGTCCAGGAGGTGGGGTTGGGGTGCGAGTTGAGGGACGAGGCGGAGGAGGACAAACCAATGGTGAGAGCCCCATGGGCACACATGCCAACCGTCAACCGCACATCATCAAGAGGAGCAGGCCACTTGCAGGCACTATGCTTGCTTGAGCCACAGTTCCAGCAAACGACAGAGCTGAGCGGTGCATGAGAGGCAGCCTCCTTCTTCTTGTCCTTCCCCTCACCGCCCCTTCCCATGGCGCGGATGCGGCCCTATGCGGCATGTGCTGCAGCTGCTGTAGTTGAGGCCAATGAGGAAGAAGAGACAGAAGAGGATGGAGTAGCACAAACGTTGAGAGCAGCGAGACCAGTGACAGCAGAGCACTGTGGGCATCTGTTGTGCAAGCTAGTCCACCAGGCATCAAGAAGCACAAAGACAAAATCCCATAGGACGCCGATCCAAGGTAGAAATTTTGGGGGAACAGGTTGTGTGGAAAGATGCAAGAGGTTTTCAGCCTTGACCTTGTGCAGAAGGTCGGAGAGCTTGAAGATCAAACCATTCACCATGGTGAGGACGGCTGAAATCTGACTAGGGGCAGCATCCCCAAGCTCACAAATGTTCTCCATGCCATGGGCCTAGTAGAAATTTGCTGCTTCATCAGCGTGAATCAGCAAGACGTTGAAATGACCAGTTAGAGCACTTTGGGCAGCCTGCCCAGTGACGGTGGAACAACAACGCAAGAATGCATGTCCGCTGATGGGGTTGGCGGCAGTACGTGTGGCTAGATTGGCATTGTAGGTGCCTTTATCATCAATCAGGTGCTCAGGTGCAGCTGTGATGAGAGCGCGCATGAAATGGCACTAGAGGTAGTGGAGTCAGACGAGGCAGACGCAACTGGGTTAAAGGCAGTGGAGCTGGAGGTGGCAGATGCTGCAGGGACGGCAGTGGGAGATGCAATAGGCAGGCAAGAGAGGAACAACATAGCAACCTCATCAGCCACTTTGGCGCGGTCATCAGCTTGTGCCTGAAGGCACTCTTCCATAACACAATGAGCCTCGCAAGCGACATGCGACACAAGTTGTGGCTCTGCAATAAATGACTTGTCGTCGTCAGGCATGTCGAAAGACCATTCTGCCCAAAAACATTTGACAAAGTTGCCCTCATCCTAGTGAGTGTCAGAAAGTCAAAGAGGGAGTGGTGATGGTCTTCAAAGTGTTGCACAAAAGCCCAATCCAAATGCTGAACCCCAGGTACAGAACAAAGAAGAGGATGCAAGATAGCAGGGCGTTGGACGGACTATGCAAGCCGGAGAGAGGCGGCAAAGAGCGGTGGAATGGATGCATCCATAGCGGCAGTGAGAACAGCAAAGGAGGCAATCAAGGGGCAGAAAGAAAAAGACCCCCTGACGGCGCGGCTGCATCCAGGGTCAACACGGCTGCTGTGGAAGAGATGACTGCGACAACATGAGAGCGAACGAGTGATGTTTCTGTGAATGGTCAAGGCAACGGCTACTACCATGGAGATACGAGTGGCCAATGAAGTAGATGAGATGGAAGAGGTGGTCAAAAAAGTTGTAGAGTGTCAGTAAAATGTATGCAGTAATCAGATGATGGCATGATGCTGATGTCAGCTGCGGTGCTGCTGACGAACTTGGGTGCGGTCCGATGGACGAGCGCTGCAGGATACATGACATGAATGTTACTGGGCGCAGTGCACAACCACGAGCGCTGAAAGGCATAACAGATGCGGAAGCATGATGATTGCAACGACGGGAATGAATGGTGGCAGTGCCGAGGCGCGGGCCATGAGGCCGCAGCGCCGAGGCGCGGGCCGGAAGAACGCAAGGGCCACAGCGACGAAGCACGGGCCGACTGAACTGAAGAACATGAGGAGGATGCCACAGCATCAGGATGCCAGCACAAGGACCTGATGTTCTGGCATGCCGCAGCGCATGTGCGCGGGCTGGCAGGTCAACCTGGTCCAATTGTCTTGATACATCTGAGTGGGCAAGAATGATGAACGAGGATGAGGAGAGCCACAACGTCCAAGGGCGGGCCGAGCGGTTAGCGAGGCCGCAGCACAAAAGAGCGGGCTGAGGAATGAATGAAGAGCGTGGAGGCAGGGCAATTCCCGGGCCTTGCAGAATGATGAAAATAATCTGGACGAAGGCAACGATGATGCAGGAAGGCACTGTGCCATGGCAGCGGGCCATTGGACACGATGCGAGTGGGGGTAGGGCCGAAGCCCGGGCCGAAAGAGTTGAGGCAAGCGGAACTGATTGACCACAAAGGTTAGTTAGATCAACACTAGTACAGAGGTTAAGCATTATCCTAGATGGTTACACCGACTACGATGGACGGAAGGGGAGAAGGCGCCGGAGGCGCTGCAGCATCCTAGCTAAGTATGGAGTCGCGGAGCGACTCCATGCTGAGCACTTGCGGTGTGGCCTCTTGGACGGCTCGGATCTTCTTGATCTGGATCTTTGCAGTGTTGTGCCGGGAGACTCGACCGTTGTCTTGTCGCAAGGATCGGGCCACCCTCCAATGAAACGGTTGCAAGCAGGAATGGGACCACCTGTTGGTGATATTCTGGTAGGACTGTGATTGGCCGTTGGTTGTTTGGGCGGGGTCATGGGTACGTTGACCAATGACCGGTGACCGGTGCTGGTGCTTTGGTTGCCAATCCTGACACTTGGCTGGAGGTTTTGCTCGAGTGGTTGCGTTCTCCAGGAGGTGAGATGGACCAGACCGATTTCTTCATTTGTCGCCTGGCCTGGAGGGTTCTTTGGTTGAGAGTGATGTCCCCGGGTTCCAGAAATAGTGACATAGTTGTCAGGCGCCTCGTGGATACTGGATAATATTCTGAAACAGAGTCCACCTTAGCAGGGCCTGTTGCTAGCTGCTGTACCAGGTCAGTTGCCGCTGCTGCCACCAGCCAAAGTGCCATTACAGAATCCGTGTAGGCCTCACTTGCGTGACCGGCGGAGGTGGGAGCGGGTGCATGTGTTGCATGTGCTGTAGCAACAAAAGTGGGTGATGTTGAGGCTGTTGCGTTGATGAAGCCTGCTGCCACCATAGCAAATGCAAGCACACACTGCGCTTTGGCAAGGGGAAAATCCTCTTCGTAGTTGGTAGTCATTGCGCTGGCTACATTGCAACTGCCGTGCTGACTAGGGGACAGGGAGGTTCTCACCCCTTCAAGGAGAGGCAGTGCCTGTGTTGGCGGTGCAGTGTCGTGCGGTGCTGCAGAACCGCTGTCACTCGTGTACCACAACAGCGCGTGACAAAGCGACTTGCACGCATTGGAGTAGGAACCGACCAAGTCCTCTCTAGAATGCTCCAACTACACCAGGTTGATTTCGCTGCAGCAGTTGACGTGGCTACCAATGCCACCAAGAATGGCAATGTGACCCTTGTGGCGCTGCTGCTGCAGTTGGTGCATCTGTCATTGTTGTCGCTATGGCTGGTGATATAGCAAGTACAATGGTGCGGCTGCTAGTGTGGCTGATGGTTGCAGCAGTTGCTGTTGCTCTAGCAACTACTCCTCATGCAGTTATAATTGTTGCAGAACCTACTACTCTTGCTATAACTACGATATCTGTCATGACTATTTTTACGTGGTGATGTTGCTACTCCCGGTGTAACCATTACCGTTAATGGTGCTACAACTGTTGGTGTGGCAACACTGCTGCTTCCTCTGCTCCTGCTACCAATGCTACTACTGCCGCTGGTGCTGTTACCAATGCTGCTACCGTCGATGCACTTGCTGTCGCTCCTGCTACCATCATTAATGATGCTATAGCTGCTACAGCCGTAATGCTACTATTACAGCCATTTCTACCGAAAGGGGTATTGCTGTTGCCATTGTCGCTACTGCAAATGCTACTATCATCGATGTAGCTGTTGCCACTATTGTTGTTGCCATTAACGTTGTTGTAGCTGCTACTGCCATAATGCTATAAGTGCCCACATTGCTACTGCTGATGCTGCTACTACCGCCGTTGCTACCGCTGCTGCTAATGGTGGTTTTGTTGATGCATTTGTTTCCGCTGCTTTTGCTCCCAATGCGGACACTGTAATGACGCCTGTTGTCACTATTGCAGGTGCAGCTGGCGGTTCTTAAGCTACAGCATTACATATGGAGGTGTATCTACCACACGACGTCCATCCTCCTGTTACAATCTGATAGGAAACACCACGGTAACTACCCCCAAGTTGTGTAATGCATTTCCGCTGAGAATGGCGGAGAGAGCAGATGTAGAGGGTGGTTTCTGTGATGGGTGAATGCAGAGATGTGTGCCACACAAGGTATAGCTTCTATGGCTCAACGTGACGGATATGAGAGTGCCAGAAAGTGACAAAAATAGGTTTCTTGAGAAAAACCATCTGGCATGAAAGTTGCATAGAGGATGTTTCCCATGTTCCAACACACTTCACAGACCTCGATTCGGAGTCCGTTTGCATGAGATATGGATTTCCAAAGTTTGGAGATCATGGGTCGGGTTCAAGTGACGACCTGAGCACTTTGAGCTCAAAAGGCGGCAGGATTATTGGCCCGGACGGCTGAGAGCAGCCTTAAAGGAGGGAAAAGCAGCTGGAGGACCTACAAGAGACTTCAAGGAAGGTGCAGATAACGATTGTTGGTCTTCCAAGTGGTGTGAGACATAATTCTCTAATGTGACAAGGTGACTGCCCCTCATCCCGCTAGGCCGAGAGAGTGTGCTAGAGAGTAGACTCTGATAGAGTGTATCTCAGTGCTCCCTAGGCCAAATGAGGCATATAAGGGTATGTTAGAGAGCTGTGACAATGCACTTTCTCACTCAAGATCTATTCACACATTCGTATTCTTTGCAAACCTATATTTTCTTCCGTAAATTCTATCTGTGCAACCTGCAACCCCCTCACACAAACAGTTGATCCTGATAAGGCTCACTAAGGGAGGTGATCAGGCTCACTAAGAGCCTAGGCGGCTCTTACTGGGCCTGATCACCTCCCTGAGAGCTGCCCCAGTTTCCATCAGTGGTATCAGAGCTAGAACAAGGCTTTGTCTCATCCTTGAGGCATTCCTTGCACCCTGTTGTGTGAGAGAGCCGTTTTTGGGCTGAACATTGCACTACCGTGGCGACATCCGCTTCTGTTGTGGCCGGCGTCAACATCGCCAAGTTTGAAGGCAAGAACTTCTTCAACTGGAGCCACAACATGAAGATGGTGCTGATGGAGAAGGGTCTCTGGAGCCAAGTGGATGAGAAGGAAAAGGAACCAACAGAAAGCTCCCTCTCCCCTGTCGAGGCCCGTACCTACTACGAGAAGCGTCACCGCGCCCTGGCCACCATCTACCTCCACCTCGCCAAACGGCAGCAACTCCTCGTCCGTGGCATCCTCACGCCAAAGGAGGTTTGGAAAAAGCTTAAGTCCACTTATGTTTCCAAGTTAATCCTCATGAATATGCAGCTACGTTGTCGCTTTTACACTGTGAAGATCGATGAGTCCGGATCCATGATTGACTACATCAACATGGTGAAGTCTCTCGCTGACCATCTTGCTGTGATTGAGGACCCTGTCAAGGAGCGTGTGCTCATGCAAACCATCCTTTCTGGTCTTCCTAGCAGCTACACTCCTCTCATTGTTGCCCTGGACCAGCGTTGCAACAAGCTCTCCCTCAATGATGTGGAGGAGAGCCTGCTGTTTGAGGAGGAGCTGCGCAACGGAGAAGAGGACAGAAGCGGACTGGACGTCCCTCTCATCACCAACTCTGGTCATGGGGGTGGCGCTGCACTAACCAGGGGCAACGGCGGAGGAGGGAGGAAGAAGGGGAAATGCCACTACTGCAAGAAGGCAGGTCCTTGGGCGCGCGAATGCTGGAAGAAGAAGGCAGACCTTGTGTCTGGAGTGGGAGCGGGAAAACAGTCCGACACTTCCGCAAACACCGTAGATTGGGAGAGTGGATTCGTGAAAACCACCCGGGTCCTGCACGTCTCTAACAGCACCGCCCTGTTCTGGATCATCGACTCAGGAGCCACGCGGCACATGACGTGTCGCCAGGAGTGGTTCATTGTCTACACCGTCATTGAGCCTCATCGGGTGTACATGGGGGACAACCATGTGCAAATGGCGGTTGGGGAGGATGAGACTGTGTTTTGTGCTTCCGTTGAGGGTAAGCACGTGGGACGTCGTGTGAAGGGGGTGCTCCATGTTCAGGGGCTGGCAGCTAACCTCCTCTCTATCTCATCTCTCATGTCCGAAGGCATGCAGGTCTGCTTTGAGAATGGTGGCTCCACCATCTCTGCCCGTGCAGGCCGTGTGCTTGCAAAAACAAGCAAGGAGGAAGGTCTTTACCGCCTCTACGTGGTGTCGCAGAAGGGACCCGACTCGGCGTTTGCGACAAGAGAGGGAAAACACGACATCGGCCTGTGGCATCGCCGGCTCAGTCACCTCGACTTTGGTGCCATCATCTCCATGCAGTAGATGGTCTGCAGCTTGGAGCTCAAGGGGTTGAAGCAGCCTGGTGCATCAGCTTGCGAGAGTTGCATTGAAGGGAAGAAAGCCCGTGCTTCTATCACGGGGGAAGGGAAGGGGGCGGCTAAGCTTCTCCCACTCGTTCACTCTGATTTGTGCGGTCCTATGCAATCAGAGTCCTTGTCCGGCAAGTTGTACTTTGTCACATTCATTGATAACAAGTCTAGGAAGACGTGGGTGTCCTTATTTTCTGGCAAGGATGAGTGCTTTGATGCTTTCAAGGTGTGGATTGTTGCTACACAGAATGAGAGTGGTAAGCGGTTGAAGGTGCTTCGCACCGACGGTGGAGGAGAGTATCTCTCCAATGACTTCCACACCTTTCTCAAGCGTCGCGGGATCAGGCATGAGGTCACCCTGCCTGGAACACTGCAACTGAACGGTGTGGCTGAACGCGCAAACCGCACGCTCATGGAGCGTGTTCGGAGCATGCTCAAAGACGCGGAGCTCCCACCAACCTTTTGGGTGGAAGCAGTCAACACTGCCGTGTACCTGAAAAACCGGAGTCCCACGTGCGTCGTGCCACTGATGACACCGGAGGAGGCGTGGACAGCATACAAGCCAACAGTGATGCACCTGGAATTCTTCGGGTGTGGCGCATTCGTGCACGTGCCTGCTGGCAACCACAACAAGCTGGACACAAAGTTGGTGAAGGCGGCCTTCCTTGAGTACGACACCATGGGATACCGCCTCTACAATCTCGCTGCTCGTAAGATCATCCACAGCCTCGATGTTGTCTTTCAAGAGGACGTGAAGGACTGGAGGCTGTTCCACTTGCTCCCACACTTGAACCTGAAGTGGGAGAAGTTCCAGTAGCAGAAGAGGACAGTGCGGAAGATGGCAGTCACAGCGGTAACGAGAAGGAGGTGGAGGGAGCTGAGACGGAGGAGGAGCCAACAGCCGAATCTGATGAGGAAGAGCAATAAAACAAGGTACAGCAGCTGCCACGATGGTCCGCACGCATCACTAAAGGTGAAAAGGACAGTGGGGAGTCGTTAAGGCGATCCGAACGCCTCGCAAGAAAACAGAGGCCGTTGGAAGAGCTGGTGAACCTGTGCACCGTTCCACCACCAACGGAGTCATCTAATCTTGAGCTTCTCTTCTTCACAATCACCGATGACCCAGCAACATTCACTGAAGCCATACGTAGTGCCGAGGCGGCAGATTGGCGTGCTGCAGCAGACAAGGAGTATGGTGCGCTCATGAAGAACGGCACCTGAACCCTTGAGGAAGCTCCACGTGGCAGCCGGTTGATCGGATGCCGGCGGATCTTCAAGCGCAAGCATGTTGCAGATGGTAAGGTGCTCAGGTACAAAGCACGGCTGGTTGCAAAGGGGTATGCGCAGACTGAGGGTGTGGATTACAATGAGACATTTGCACCTGTCGCAAAGTTCCCATCCATCCGAGCGATCCTCGCACTTGCTGCTGCTATGGACTGGGAGGTGCACCAAATGGATGTGACTTGTGCATTTGTCAATGGTGACCCCGAGGAGGATGTGTACATGGAGCAGCCGGAAGGGGTATGTAGTGGAGGGAAAGGAGGATTTGGTGTGCAAGCTTGTGAAGGCCCTCTACGGCTTGAAGCAAGCCCCGCGAGCATGGTACCACAAGATGCATGAGCAGCTGGCTGGCCTTGGCTTTGTGTGCAGTGAAGCAGACCATGTTGTCTATGGGCGCACACAAGAGGCAAGCCAGATCATCATCTTGCTCTATGTTGATGATTTGCTCGTTGCATCTGACTCCAAGTCTCTTTTGGACGATGTGAAGCAGTCCCTTGCTGCCAGGTTTGACATGAAGGACATGGGAGGGCTCAGTTACTACCTTGGCCTTCAGGTCAAGCGTGATCGGCAGGAGCAGAATTTTGAGCTGTCGCAGAGCACGTACATGAGCAACATCGTTAAGCGCTTCAACATGGCAGGAGCGCGCAAGGCCGCTACACCACTTGAAATGGGAGCGAAGCTCAGCATAACACAGACACCCCACGGCAAGCAAGAGAGCAGCTGCATAGAAGTAGTGCCGTACCAAGCAGCAGTTGGGAGCCTCATGTGTGCAAAAGTCGGCACGCGCCCCGACATCAGCCAAGCAGTGGGAGTTCTCACCAAGTTTTTGGCGAATCCGGGCGTGCCGCATTGGGAGACGGTTAAGCGGGTGTTGCGCTACCTAGACAGCAGCAGCAGCCTTTGCCTCACCTTCAATGGAAACAGCAGCCCTATCTTCACTGGCTACAATGATGCAGATTGGGGAGGTGACCTGGACACAAGGAGGTGGGCCAGTGGATTCGTGTTTGTGCTCGGGGGAGGTGCAATCAGCTGGAGGGGCAAGAAGCAAGAGTGCATTGCCCTCTCCTCCACCGATGCAGAGTACACCGCCCTGAGTGAAGTAGCAAAGGAAGCTGTGTGGCTGCATGAGCTGCTAGCAAGCCTTGGACAGGAGCAGACCACAGCCACCACCATCTACTGTGACAACATGAGCGCCATTGCTCTAACGAAGAACGCTGAGTCTCACGCCAGCACCAAGCACATCGACCTGCGGTACCACTTCATCCGCGAGCTCGTGGCAAAGCAGGTGGTGCACATCAAGTTCTTCCCTTCAAGCATGATGCTGGCAGACTTTCTGACCAAGCCGCTAGCAGCGCACCGCTTTCAGCAGCTGAGGGGACAGTGCGGACTTGTGTGATTTCTATTCTCGCAAAGTGGGAGAATGATGGATATGAGAGTGCCGGAAAGTGACAAGAATATGTTGGTCGATAGAAATCATCTGGCATGACATTTTCATAGAGGATGTTTCACAGGTTCCAACACACTTTACGGATGTTGATTCGGAGTCCGTTTGAGTGAGATATGGATTTCCAAAGTTTGGAGATCATGGGTCGGGTTCAAGTGACGACCTGAGTACTTTGAGCTCAAGAGGCGGCAAGATTACTGGTCAGGACAGCTGAGAGCGGCCTTCAAGGAGAAAAGGCGGCTGGAGGACCTCCAAGAGACTTCAAAGAAGGTGCAGACAATGATTGTTGGTCGTCTAAGTGTTGTGAGACATAATTCTCTTGTGTGACAAGGTGATTGCCGCTCATCCCGCTAGGCCAGGAGAGTGTGCTAGAGGGTAGACTTTGACAGAGTGTATCTCAGTGCTCCCTAGGCCAAATGAGGCACATAAGAGCTTGTTAGAAAGCTGTGAAAATGCATTTTCTCACTCAAGAGTTGATTGAGGCATTCAAGTTCTTTGCAAATCTCCATTTGCTTCCGTAATTTCTGTCTGTGCAACCTGCAACCCCCTCTCATAAACAGTTGGTCCTGCCTAGTCTCCCACTTTGCGAGAATAAAAATCACACAAGTCCGCACTGTCCCCTCAGCTGCTGAAAGCCGTGTGCTACCAGCGGCTTGGTCAGGAAGTCTGCCAAAATCATGCTTGAAGGGCAGAACTTGATCTGCACCACCTGCTTCACCACGAGCTCGCGGATGAAGTGGTAGCGCAAGTCGATGTGCTTGGTGCGGGCGTGAAACTCGGCGTTCTTGGTCAGAGCAATGGCGCTCATGTTGTCACAGTAGATGGTGGTCGCTGTGGTCTGCTGCTGTCCAAGGCTTGCTAGCAGCTCACGCAGCCACACGGCTTCCTTTGCTGCTTCACTCAAGGCGATGTACTCTGCTTCGGTGGAGGAGAGGGCGACGCACTCTTGCTTCTTGCTCCGCCAATTGATTGCACCTCCCCCGAGCACAAACACAAACCCACTGGTTGACCTCCTTGTGTCCAGGTCACCTCCTCAATATGCGTCACTGTAGCCGATGAGGATGGGGCTGTTGTTGCCGTTAAAGGTGAGGCAAAGGCTGCTGCTGCTGTCGAGGTAGCGCAGCACGCGCTTGACCGCCTCCCAATGCGGCACGCCCGGATTCGCGCAAAACTTGCTGCGAACTCCCACTGCTTGGCTGATGTCGAGGCGCGTGCCGACTACTGCGTACATGAGGCTCCCAACTGCTGCTTGGTACGGCACTGCTTCCATGCGGCTGCTCTCTTGCATGCCACGGGGAGTCTGCGTCGTGCTCAGCTTCGCTCCCACTTCCAGTGGTGTCGCAGCCTTGCGCGCTCCTGCCATGTTGAAGCGCTTGACGATGTCGCTCACGTACGTGCTCTGCGACAGCTCCAAAGTCTGCTGCTGCCGGTCACGCTTGACCTGAAGGCCAAGGTAGTAACTGAGCTCTCCCATGTCTTTCATGTCGAACCTGGCAGCAAGGGACTGCTTCACATCGTCCAAAAGAGACTTGGAGTCAGATGCAATGANCCTGGCTTGCCTCTTGAGTGCGCCCATAGACTGCATGATCAGCTTCACTACGCACAAAGCCAAGGCCAGCCAGCTGCTCATCCATCTTGTGGTACCATGCTCGTGGTGCTTGCTTCAGGCCGTAGAGGGCCTTCACAAGCTTGCACACCAAATCCGCCTTTCCCTCCACCACATACCCCTCCGGCTGCTCCATGTACACATCCTCCTCAAGGTCACCATTCAGAAATGCACACGTCACATCCATTTGGTGCACCTCCCAGTCCATAGCAGCAGCAAGAGCGAGGATCGCTCGGATGGATGGGAACTTAGCGACAGGTACAAATGTCTCATTGTAATCCACACCCTCAGTCTGTGCATACCCCTTTGCAACCAACCATGCTTTGTACGTGAGCACTTTACCATCCGCACCACGCTTGCGCCTGAAGATCCACCGGCATCCGATCACCCGGCTGCCACGTGGAGCTTCCTTGAGAGTCCAGGTGCCATTCTTCATGAGCGCACCATACTCCTCATCTGCTGCAGCACGCCAATCTGCCGCCTCGGCGCTGCGCATGGCTTCAGCAAATGTGGCTGGGTCATCGGTGACTGTGAGGAAGAGAAGCTCGAGGTGAGACGACTTTGTTGGTGGTGGAACGGTGCACAGGATCACCAGCTCCTCGAGTGGCCTCTGTTTGTTTGCGAGGCGCTTGGATCGCCTCAACGGCTCCCCACTTTCCTTTGCACCTTTGTTGAGGCGTGCGGACTATCGTGGCAGCTCCTGGGCGTTGCTTTGCTGCTCCTCCTCATCAGATTCCGCTGCCGGCTCCTTCTCCTTCTCAGCTCCCTCCACCTCCTTGTCGTTGCCACTGTCACCGCCATCTTCTGCACCACCCTCTTCTGCTACCGGTACTTCTCCCACTTCTGGTACAAGTGCGGGAGCAAGCGGAACTGCCGACATAGGGCTCCAAGTCCAGCCCTTCACTTCCTCTTGGAAGACCACATCAGGGCTGCGGATGATCTTGCGTGCGGCAAGGTTGTAGAGGCGGTATCCCATTGTGTCGTAGCCGAGGAAGGCAGCCTTCACCGACTTTGCGTCCAGCTTGTTACGGCTACCGGCAGGCACGTGCACGAATGCGCCACACCCGAAGACTTTCAGGTGTGTCACTGTTGGCTTGCGTTCCGTCCACGCCTCCTCCGGTGTCATCAGCGGCACAGCGCGCGTAGGGCTCCGGGTTTTCAGATACACGGCGGTATTGACCGCTTCCGCCCAGAAGGTTGGCGGGAGCCTCGCGTCTTGGAGCATGCTGCGAACACGCTCCATGAGCGTGCGGTTTGCACGGTCAGCCACGCCGTTCAGCTGCGGTGTTCCAGGTGGGGTGACCTCGTGCTCGATCCCGTGACGCTTGAGGAAGGTGCGGAAGTCATTGGAGAGGTACTCTCCTCCACCATCGGTGCGAAGCACCTTCAACCGCCTGCCACTCTCATTCTGTGCAGCAGCAATCCACACCTTGAAAGCATCAAAGCACTCATCCTTTCCAGCCAGGAACGACACCCACGTCTTCCTCGACTTGTCATCAATGAACGTGACAAAGTACAACTTGCCTGACAAGGACTATGATGGCATGGGACCGCACAAATCAGAGTGAACGAGTGAGAGAAGCTCAGTCGCGCCCTT
>SZWC01000685.1:171945-196939 GCA_023375785.1 Penium margaritaceum | reverse complement strand
GGGGGGGGGAGGGGGGGTGTTGAACAGAATAGGAACTCGTCGTGGGCGCTGTTTGCTTAATTGCATTTTTGTTGCGTTTTTTTGTCTTAGGAATGTTCTCGCTATGTAGATTTGACAAAGTTTTTTTTTCAATTTTGTTATGATAGCTTGAAAGAAACTTTGGTGGATAGGTGTGAGAGTGATAAAATGATTATGCACATTTGAAATTCATTGTGAACTTACCAAACTTGTGTTAAGTTTCTAAGATGATATCAATAAACCCTTTACAGTAATAACAATCTTGAATAAAAATACTGTAGAAGTGCCGATGTGCATGAAATTTGTGTATGTCTAGAAATCTTAAGCAGATAAACTCACTGATACACAATACTCATATCATCCGGGGGGTTGGAGGGGCGGACATGACAATAAAATGCTAGTGGGAATCCACAATTCTGAAAATTGTGTCTATGACCAAACTCAAGCACAAAGACGAACACATTTTGGAACTCAACATTCAGGCATGAAGTAATGAAATTTTGAAAATCTCACGAGACCAATATCGTACTTTAGGTTTTACAAAGATGTTTTCATGCCTAATGCTCTTTTCCGATAAAAAAACAAATCAATTTTTTAAAGAAGTCTGCATTTGAGTAAAACAACATTTGTTATGATATTGAAACTTCCATGAAACTCCGCATGTTTGCATGTCTTGAAATACACATTCATTTGTGTATAAATAGCACACAATCAAACATACCGTGCAAACAAAGGTTTATTGCCTCCTCTCTGAAACTGAGCACGTGTCCTCCCCATCCTAGGTTATCAATGGAGCGACAACTAGTCACATGTGCCCTGTCTGTGAGCTCTTCGTATTGTTTATCCCTGTCTTTGTGATCATTGTGGTCTACACAAGGGACGGTTCCCCTCTTCCCTTTCTCAGTGTCCATTCTATTTGCTTGACATCCCTAGCTAATGATCTGTCTCTCTGCTCTACCTTCTATGTTTTTGCTCCTGACTTCTCTATTCTCTATGCTCCTACTCTGAATATTTGTGGCTTCTCCACCACCTACGCCCTCGGTATTTTCACTGTTACCAATTTTGCCAGTGACCTTGTTATCCTCCACGGCCATCTCCCCCACAACAAGGGCCTGTATGAGGTTCTTGGTTCCCAATCGGTTTCCACTCCTATTGCTGACATCGTTGCTTTCATCATGCTCTCGCTCTACACACTGGCATCTCCCTCATCACCGCCTTTGCTACTCCCCTTCTTCCACCGTTGCCTCCATCCTATGTGCCCTTCCCACCAACTCTCTGTCTAACGCCTTGTTTCATGCCCCAAGAAATGTTGATAGCACCTTCTATACTGTTGATAAGATGCATCGCCTGCCATTTCCTTCTTCTCCCTCACATGCATTCCCTCACCCCGAGCTTGTCCACACTGATATTGTTGGACCTCAGTAGGATAAGTCCTTTGACAAGTGTGTGCCATACGTTCTTAGCCTGATTGAAGACAACTCTCACCTCACCTAGGTGATTTTCCTCTAGGCAAGCAGTTAGTTTGCTCAAAATGTTCAATCATGGTATGCATTTGCTCAACTATAGAGTTAACACCAATAACTCCGCTTTCCCTTTGATCAGGGTGGTGGGTACTTTGGTGAGACTAAAACCTTCTCAGACCATGAGCGAGTTGTCCATGAGCTCTCCGCTCCTAACACACCCTTTGTGAAAGGTGTCACAAAGCGTTAGAACCATACACTTATTGAAGGAGTGTGCACAATGATGGCTAGGGCTGGATTTCTTGATAAAGGCTGGAGCTTCTGGTCTGAGGCGGCCCGTTATTACACGTGGATGTGAAATCAGACCCCTTATGGTCCACTTGCCCTTGACAAGATGCCAGTTGAGCTCTTTTTCAGTCGACAAGCTGACCTCTGTCACTATGTGGTTTGGGGAACCATGGCTACCATCTACCTTGCTCCTCCCTTTTGGTTTGATAAGCTTGATCCACTTGTCCGCGTGTGTATGGACCTCGAGATTTCTCTTCCATCCCATGGACATTGATTCTGGGGCTTTGTTTCCCGTTGCATCATTGATTCTTTTCATAGTTATTTCTTTGAACAGATGACTTCTTGCACCTTTTGCGGTGGCTGTTGTCTGTCACCTCTTGCTTTTGCTACGGCTTATAGCAAAGAGTGTCATGTGTACACTAGTGCCGCTTCTACCTCCAAGCCTTCTTATGTGCCCTTTGCCTTTCCTTCCCTAGCCTTTATTACCTCTCCCATGTTCTACTCAATGCATCATCCGTGTCCTCTCACTCCCCCCTTCCTCCCTCATCCTACCCAACATTTCCCTTCTCTTCATCCCTCTCCCCACCCAGAAGTCTCCCTTCTTTTCCTCCTTCCTATCAACCACTAGTTAATGCACCCATCCCTGTTCTTGCCCCCTTGTCCCATTCCCCCTTCCGTCCATGCCTCCGTCTCCCCACCTACCCTACCTCCCTCACTTCCACCTGACCTGCCTGTTACACCCCCTCTGCCTCATGCCCCTTCACCACCCTTACCCTTCTCCCACCGTTGTGGTATTCCCCTCCCTACCCTGTTGCCATGTCCTACACCCACTACTACCTCCCATCCTAGCTTTTCCTCCTCACCTCCCCTTGCGCCACCTTCTCTAACCATTGCATAGTCATTGGGCTCCCCCCATCCGTGCCATCACGATCGCTTCCTAGAACCCATCCTACTTTCTATTGAGGATTTCCTAAAGGATGATCCTCCTCCTCCTGCCTCCTCATTGGGCCTTGGGAGCAATCGTGTTCTCATTCCTACAGTTACGTCTCCTCCCTCCTTAGTTCCTATTACTGATTCTCACATCCCTTGCCTATCTTTCCTCTCCTAAGCATCCTTGTTTGTGAGACTCTCTCCCCTCTTACTGTTCCTTTCCACTATCCTTTGTCATCCCTACTCTCCCTCCCCATACCCTTCCCTCCCGCCTCCCTTTCCCACTTGCATCCTCCCACCCCATACTCCTTCGAAGGTACCTCTACTCTTTCCTCTTGGATACGTGCGCACACTACCTAGGCTCATCCACCCATCCTTCCATCTCCTCTCTCCCTCACCCTCATTCATCCCCTTTGGTGCCATGCACCCTATATCCTCCCCTTTAGTCACCCCCCATCCCTCCACATCACATATCCTCTCCCCCTCCCTCCAGCTCCCATCCTCTTATCCCATTGTGGACACATCTCCCATATGGTCACCTTTCTCCTCCCACACTTATTCCTTTACTATTCACGACCTCACCTATTCCTCCTCCACCCTATTTCCTCTGCCCCTACCTCCTTCCTCTTTGACCTCGCATTGCCCTCAGGTGGATTTCCCACTTACCACTTTAGGTTTTCCATCTCATCCTTCCTCCCTTGACAATGACGAGCTAAAAGCAGCGCGTGAGCGTGGTAACACATCATTCCGCGACGGAATCTGCCACAACTATATGTAGCATGGTCACTTCAGATCTCAGTGCCCTAAAGCCACCACTGGTGGACAAGAGCCTACGCCGTTAGCCGCAGCAGAAGCACCTCGTGGGGAGGGTGCAGCTGGAGGCCACGGATAGGGTCGTGGATAGGGTCGCGGTCGCGGCAATGGGCCCGACCGTGGTAACGGACAAAGCCGTGGGGCGGTTTTTCCCCACCCTTGTGACATTAGTGGGGATCATTGAGGGGCAAAACTGGATTACGAGTGTGGGTCCATGTTTTCAGATGAGGATGTTAAACAATTTGAGTTTTTGACGAGTTCATATTTCTCCGTTGTTTTCTCCCCTCTCGTTGAACCTCATTCTGCACTTGCTGATTGACATTTCCCACTAAATCTTGCATCACCGGATAAGATGCATTACCAAACCTGCTTAGTGGAGGCGACAATGACCACAATATAAGAATTATGTAACACAGTGATTAAAGCAAACGCCCTCAAAGTGATGAGTTCAATCACGTTCGCAGTACCTTTAGTCGACAATTTCGACCCAGTGAGATTTGAAGTCCGGAAGGTGCTAGCTGAATTCACACGTGCCCATAAGATGTGGACTAGAGTAGGTGAATCATGGGAACTACGGCATCCACCATCTAGATTACGTTTTTATGACAAAATCGGTTGCTATCGATGAGCCTGCTGACTCCAAAGACTGGAGGCAACATGACGATGCAGTTCAAAGGACACCTAGCTTGTGCTCCCATGAACGTACGTGCTGTCACTAGAATAGATGACTCCTTTATTAGCTTGGCTTTACTTGATAGGTTGGCCTAAAGTACAAGCCATAAAATGGCGCAGTTGTTGTCGGTGACGACCGCACGGTACTAGTGATTGGTAATTGCAAAGCAAAAATGTGTATTCAATGGTACACACAAAGTGTCAGGTTGAAGGTACTCAACCTTCTTGACCCGTTTGATGTGGTGCTAGGCGATCATTGGCTCCATGAAAACAAGGCTCTCATGTGCTTTGAATCAAAGCGCTTGATCGTCCAAAAAGGACATTGTCGCTTTAAGTTGATCCCCAATACAAAATCATCGCCAACCCGACTCAAAGTTCATGCTAGCTTGTGTGCGATGCAGGTCAACAGACGTATTCAACAAGGTTGTTGATGATTCTTGGCTCAGTTGTAGGAAGTGGAGGATGACGTGAAAGAATACACTCCACAAGAGATCAAATCTCTATTGGCGGAGTACTTGGATGTATTCCAAGACCCGCCGGCTGGGCTTCCATCTAAAACACACATGGGCCACACAATTCCGTTGCAACCAGGGGCGACTCCTCCGTTCACACCCATGTATCCCCGTTGTCCAGCAGAAGGGCAAGAGGTCAAATGTCAAATCAAAGAGTACCTTGTAAAAGGATAGATCGAGCCAAGTAGCTTGCCGTACGATGCGCCGATCCTTTCTGTGAACAAAAAGGATGGTGGTTTATGCATGTGTGTGGATTATCGGGCGTTGAAAAAGCTGAAGGTGAAAAATCGGTTCCCCTTACCACGGATTGAGGATCTTTTTTAAGCAAGGGGCAAAAGTGTTTTCTTCCTTGGATTTGTCACAACAATACCATCAAACATGCATCGCGGAAGATGATATTTCCAAAACTGCATTTCAAATGCACATGGGACACTATCAGTTCTGAATTGTATGCTTTCGGCTGACGAACGACCAGGCAGCCTTCCAATGACAAATGAACTGGACGTTCAGCAAACAACAAAGTAAGTTTGTCTTGGTTTACTTGGACAACATCGTGGTTTTCTCCAAATCAATGAAAGAGCACACAGAACATTTGTGCCAAGTCCTCACAATCCTTCGCAAACAAAACTTCTATGTGAAAGTGAGCAAGTGCAAGTTTGCATGAGAAGAGCTCGAATATCTTGGACACATCGTCGACAAGGATGGCATCCGTGTCGACCCACAAAAGGTCCAAGCCGTCATAGACTGGCCACGTCCGGAAAAACTTGGACAGATTCTGTTTTTCCTTGGTCTTGCAAACTCCTTTTGACAGTTTATGGAAGGGTATTCGACCTTGGTAGAACCACTAACCAAGCTCACACAAAAAGACGTGCACTAGGAATGGATATCTGATTTTGAGAACGCTTCTCTGAAAGTTAAAGAGCTTCTATCCACAGCCCCTGTCCTCGCTCCTTCGCAGCCCTTGCAACAGTGGAAGGTTTGATGTAATGCGTCGGTAGTGGGACTTGGAGCCTTCCTCATGAAGAACAATCACTCAGTTGCGTATGAGAGCAGAAGCTCATCCTCATGGAAACGCGGTATGCGACTTGGGATCAAGAGCTCATTTTAAATAGTACACCTTTCAAGATGAGGTGTGATTACTATGAGGGTGCTGAAGGGGGTGTGATGGTCGTGACCGACCATAACCCATTGGTAATTTTCCAAAAGCAGCCAAACTTGTCAAGACGACAATCGCGTTGGAGCGAATACCTGAGCCAAATCTCGTTCACATGGGAATATCGGCCAGGACACATTAATGTGGCAGACCCACAAAGCCCACAGCCTGTGGAAGTTAAGCAACCACCGAGGTTGGTGGGTGTTTTATGGCCATTGCAACAGCAATAGTAAGAACACTAGACCCCTCTGCACCTCTACGAAAACCACCACGAGAGATTATCCATTACAACGGTTTTATGAACAGGATCCGGATGGGATATTGTGTGGATTCTTGGTTTCAGGACTCTTTAAACCTGGACAAGTACAAATTGGTGAAGGCCGCAGGAATCGTTTGGCACAGAGAACAAGTTGTTGTGCCAAACTTGGGAGACGTTTGAGCAAAGATTATCTCCCAGTTCCACGATCCGCCGGTCGCAGGTCATGTGGGACCTCGAAAGACCAGACATGCACTTTTGGACCACTATTGGTGAACAGGATGGATTTTTTATGTTTCTAAGTATTGCATGACATGCAAACCATATCTCTAAAACAAGGCTAGTAACAAGAAGCAAGCTGGACTCCTCCAAGGGCTTCCCATCCCTCGGACTCCATCGGAGTGTGTCTGCATGAACTTTGTTACTGGTCTTATAGATACTACCTGTGGCCGGGATGCAATACTAGTGGTTGTGGATCTTCTGGCGAAGATGACACTCTTCATTCCTACGATCACTGACATGAACTAAGAGGAGACCACTCGTCTCTTTTTTTAGGGTGTCGTAAGTACCACGGCTTGCCGTTGCACATTATCTCTGATCGAGATAAAAGCTTTTCTAGAAAGTTTTGGCAAAAGATGCACGAGTACTTTGGCAGCGAGTCCTAGATGTCAACAGCGTTTCAACCTCAAACTAATGGACAAACAGAGTGCATAAACTGTTCTCTGGAATAAATGTGCCGCATGTACAGGGATCCTCCCATGAATGACTAGGACGAATTCCTAGCACCAACAGAGTTTGCTGTGAATAACTTGATGAACAAGTCTACACAGTTCACACCGTTTGTGTTGAATAATGGTCGGAATCCAGTGGTGCCCTATTCAATAGTGAAAAGCGGGAAAATAGGAGGACAGGTTCTTTCTGCTCAAGCGTTCGCCGATTGCATAGACTCCTTGTTACAGGAGGCGAAGAGTCAACTTCAAGCTGCTCGGCAATGACAAAAGGCATATGCGGACAAAAGTTGCCATGAGGTCTTGTTTGACATCAATGACAAAGTGCTGCTTAGCACTAGGAATCTTTGGCTAAAGTTGCCTGGGGCACGAAAGCTTCTACTGAAATGGATTGGGCTGTTTGCCATCGTTGCAAGTATCGGGCGAGTGGCATACCGATTGCTGCTTCCGCCTAGTATGAAGATACAAGATATGTTTCATGTGAGCATGTTGGCTCCATACACAGAAGGAGTCACTCAGCCACCACCGGTAGTCCTTGTTACGAATGGCCAATACGAGGTTTCACGCCTACTTCACCACCAAGAGCATACTCTGTGGTCACAAGTTTTTAGGGAATACCTTTTTGTATGGGCTGGTTCTCGACCAGAACATAGCTCATGGGAGCTTGAGTATCGCTTGCCCACGGGGGTGGTCAACGAGTTTTGGAGAGAGCAGGGAGCTCGCACTGATCCACGCGTGATAGGAGGCACCACCTAAATGCGCAAAAAGTGAACATCATTCCCACTGGACGACATTCATGGAATGCAACCATAGGGGGTTTGGGACGCCCAACATGGTTGTCGCGCAAACGCTCTAGCCTAAATGGGGGAGGTCGCTAGCACTTATGAACAACAAGCTACAGCTTAGGTCCAAGTGCCAGGCATGTGTTCATGTTTAGCTTCTGATTGAAATCATTAGTTTTTCTTCAAAATGTTGATAGCTCACTAACTGACAATCCTGCTTGTTGTTCATGAACCAAGACGGTTCATAATGAGTGGGGAGAAATGTAGCGGGAGGGCCGGTTCGACCGTCCCTCCTCAGTAAAGCAAGGGGTAGTTGCGCACCACCCCTCATGTCAGCAAGAGCTGACAGCACTTCGTGGGCTGCCGGCCAGCTGACTGCCACCTAGCTGGATTGTCGGCGGCCGGCCAAGTGACCGGCCGGCCACCATCACCAGCCGCCAGCCGTCGATCGGGCTATGGCCGCGACCGGTGGGTGAGGGGCCATGAGGGCCTCCAAGGTGAGGCCTAATGGCCTCGTGCCCTCGTCCCCCTTTTCCCTCCTTGTAAGCAAGCAAGCAAGGATGAGGGATAGGGGGAGCAAGGTGAGAGTGAGAAGCAAGGAGCACACAAGAAAAGTCGGTGCAAAATCGCTGATCGTGCCTCGCAAACGTCGATTTTGCGCTGACGTGTCAAAACAGAAGCATGGGATCGTTAAGGACAAACAGCGAGTTCGAGGTAATATCCCCTCGTTTTTTACCCAGAATGACGGGGTTAGATAAAAGCAGAAATGGGCCTCCGAAGACTCAAAATATTTGAGTCTTTATGCTTTAGGTCGTTGATGATGATTGCTCCTCTGTTCGGTGAGGAGGAAAACCTCTAAAGGAGACTGAGGACGCCATTTTGCAAACTCAGACAACAACTTTAGAGCAGGAGTTGGAGGTTCCGGCCTCTTACATCTTTAGAACAAGACATTTCCTAAAAATCGTCAATTTCCAGTAACAGTGCCCAATAACTCTTGAAATGAAGACTTTATTGAACATCTCTTCTTGAAACATCAGTAGTCAGGGCATGTTTTTGTCACCCTAGGGGGATGGATGCCCACCATTAATCAAAGGCATGACAACCTTCTTGTTGTGGCCATCCTCTATCCAAAACTCAAGCTACCTTGCTTCAGCTGTCCTGGTCAAGAGTGCCCATTTGTGGGCTAAGATTTATGTCAATGCATGAGTTTCCCAAGTGTTCCTACACCTGAGTTCTCTTACTTGTGATTTCAATTGTAGCATGTTTTTGTGTTCATGACCATCAGTGAATCCAAAATTCATCTTTGCTTGTGCCATTCGTTCTACCTCAAGTTTTTCTTTAACCATGAGGGACATAGGGGCAAGGAGAGACTCTCACGAAAACCCAAAAACACCAAGGCTATCTATGTTTATGTCTCAAACACCATATGTGTAGGGTATTTTTTCCACATCTCCACTATAATCGCAACTAATGTACTCCATACCAAATTATTGCAGAAAGATAATGGGGGGCAACTTTGATTAGAAAATGATTATAACGTACAGCAAAGAAATAAAATGCTTTAATGGGAAATTGTTAAAAAATAGTACTTTGGATGTCCACCACGCTTGAAATCGTATGGGGAACAATATAATTATCCGCATACCCACTATGATTCTACCAAACTATGTCCAAAAATATGAAAAAAACCCATAAATCTGACATAAACACAGATTATGTCCCGTCTACTAATACGTTTTTCAAGAAGCATGTTTTGAGAGTTGAAATTGACTTACATGCTCACGATTACTCTTTGTACATGTTTTTTGTTTCTCCACCTTCTCTTTCACACTCTCCCCGACATGTCTCTCTCATTCTCTTTGTGTTTTTACCACTTTCACTATGCTCAAGAGTCCTCGAACTAGGAAAAGAAAATAATCCGTAGTAGTATTGGTATCGAGCTGGACAGCCGCTCAATTCTGATACGGATACCCCCGATATCCATAATACCGGCAGAAGGCGTCAATGCAAGAATCACCTGGCAATGCTGGGGCTCTGAGGGGCTGGCTGGAGGCTGCAAACCAGCCTGTCGACTCCCTCTTTGGCTAGTCCTCGATGCCAAATGCGGACAGACTGTCAGGTTGTCGACAAGATGAGGTCCGATTGCTAGCTCGCCTGTTTTTGGCACTCTTCTCATGATGATGAGGTGGACATGAGACATACGCGAGAAGAAAAATTGACATCGACATCAACCTGCCGTGTATATTTACTTGTAGTCAACGTCGACTTTATCTTTTTTGAGGGAGAGATTTCTTCAAAATGATTACTCATCCAACCTCACTCTTTTGAATTTAACATCGTAGGAAACTAAAGTGAACATGTTTAAGTGAAATTGACTGTTTTTCTTGTTCATGTAACAAACAAGAAAAACAATCCTCGAACGGGTTGGTAGGCCCACGGTCAACAAGCCCATTCAATAGCTTTTTTTCTCATTTGCATTGCGAACGAGCACATGATACGACAGTGGACATGCACGGTCGCGTGCTTGTGATGTACACAAAACATCACTCGCCAATGTCTGACGACAAAAAAACGTCTTAAGTGGACAAAAATGACACCCGCATGTTTCATGTACCAAAAACACGACTACTTGTGAATGAAAACAAAAATGATAGAATTCTTGGTATATTAAGGAAGAATGAACTTAGGATAAACTGAATTATCACGCGAAACCAATGAAACGTAGAACATCATGTTTTGGATACTCATTGTCTCCTAAATAATTCCTCAGAAACCGTTGTAGCATGAATTTGTTCCCAATAGTGGGTGCGGCATGCATGATGTAAGGCACTTCAAGAAAAATGGGTAGATGATTTATATTTTTTAACAAAGTGAGAATCGTGTCCTATTTGTGCGAGAAATGGCCAGGAGCCAAATGGGAGGCCCAAACAGTGCGTATAGTGGGAGGCCGAAACAGTGCGTATAGCAGATGAGGTTGATAGATTTATGAATGTTTAAACATGCTTCTTAATATGTATGATTACATCTATATATGAATATAATTCAACTCTTTGTGAATTTATGTCTTTATACTTCCATTTTCATTTCCACACACATGGTTCTATGAGTACACAATTTGATGTTTCTAAAATTGATCATGCTAGAAGTGCATTTAGTTATGTTTTTGTATCTATCTCATTTGTTTGATACTTTCATTTCATTGATTCATGTTTCATTGTTGAAATGAATTATTATTCAATGTTTTATTTTTGATGTAAAAATACTATGCTTGTGCAATGTTTGCTTCCCATATAATGGGATGCAATGTAGTACACACCATGGTGATTAATGAGATTCGCAATAATAACATGATTTGTTACAGAAATAGATCAAAACATCTTCTAGCCACAAATGTTTGTTTAGAAACTACTCAATACATTATTAGAAACATTTAATTTTTTTCTTAGGTTGTTATTCTTGGTTTATCTTCCAGATAAGGATTTCTTGAAGTTCATGACTTACTATGGGGAAGACCCTTGTATTTTCCAAAATTAATTCTTTTTTATTGAATGCTGAATCAAACTCAACCAACAGAACTGGCTCTATTGACTATTCACTGGCTAGGTTGAAAAAATATTGTTTGGTCTTGTTTTCTGTTTTGGTGGTTTAATAACTTGGCCTAATCTATTTATTCGTAACATTTAGTACAATAAAATAGATTGGGTGTAACTTCCTCAAGTCTGTCAAGAAAAGATTTTGAGCAATTCTATGATGATTTTTTCCAAGATGCAAACCTTGGAGGTTTCTTTTATTCCTGACACAAATAAATGTGATTGAAAAACGAAAACTAAGGTTTAATTGTTTTTAATTAAAATGGAGGTTAAACCTCGATGTGGTCCACAAAAATGCGCCAAGATGTATGGGAGGTGGGCCTTGTGGGTTATGCTACCGGTCACATTTATTGGATGCCCGTAGTTAACCATGGGTTTTGCTTCTTCAAGTAGCACAGCTACAACATTATATGTAGGAAAGTTTTGGTTCAAGCTTCCGGATTTGCCGAGAACTTCAAGAATTGTTATGGACAGATGAACATGATTTGGTTCATACGCTTGATAATGCGCAATAAGAGTTGACATGTAATTCAATCAGCCCCTTTTGAACAAGTACTTCAATGCATAGGAAAGTGACAAAGATATTCAAAAGTAAATGTGGGAAAATTGTGATTGCATGATTTTAGATTACAGATTGAAAGGGTTCATGGACAGGCATTGACATTTGATTCAGCATGCGTTTAGAAGGTCAGATACGTGAGGATGAAAGGATGCTGTCCTTCCCCAATGAGTAGCAAGTAATAGGTGTCGTTTTGTTACCCATTCAAGGCTCGAAGAGTCTGGGACAGTGGGGGAAAATGGAGTTCCTAGGGTCTTGTGTTCGAGATAACATCTACACTGCATACATCCTTAAGAGTTGCTAGGAACACGTCTGACGTCGTCCCCTCCAAATCCAATGGCGTAGATCAATGATTCGGATGTCTTTGTACGGCATTTTCCACATGGGGGCTGGTCCAAAGCTGCTGGACTCTGGTCCGGCAGGGATGGCGTGGGCGGCAAGCCACATTTGCGAGCTGATGTAGCGTTGCAAAAGCCTCGCGAGTCTAGGTGCCATCCGAGAAAAAAAAGGTGGCCACCGCAAAGCCAACGTCATTGGTAGGTCTCGGGCACCCTAGTTTTGCTTGGTCGTGATTGGTCGGTTCAAAATGCACTGGTTTTCAGGGCTGCCACAGCTGCCGCAAAGTAGTTTTTTCGATACTTTGCGACAGACGAGGGACTTCTGCGGCAGACATTTGAAACGTATGTCAAACTGTTGTTTAAGAAAAAGTAGTGGTCCGATTAGCACGATCCCTCAGTCCCAAAACTGAATTAAACTTTGAAGGTTAAAACTGTCTGAAGCCTCGGACCCCCAAACAGCGCAACGTGGGTCCAGCCGCGGTCCCATTCGTCTTGGGTCGTGATGCAACATGGCGGTCCGCCTCACCAACCCCCCCCCCCAAAAAGCACCCACCCCCTCCACACCCCATGTACTAAACTGGAGCTACAACCCTCACTTTAACACCAGTACGCCATGGATCCCAACGTTTCAACCGGCAGCGCTGCCCACACCTTTGCTAACTCACAGTATGGCATACCGTCACTCCACTGGCTACCTCCTACCACATTAACAACCTCCTTGCCAGCAGCTCCGGCAGGACGTGGGCGTGGCCGTTTTCGCCAACCAATGCGACGAGTACTAGAGGCCGCATCGGCAACTGTGGAGCTGGACGCGGCATGCCACCCCCACCACCGACGTTGACAGAGTCCCGGGCCGCCAGCACGTACAATCGTAGTCCATGGTGGGGACCTACTACTTACAACCCGGGTAGCACACCCTACTCGCTACCCCCCTTTTCTGCCAAACTGCGCAATGCATGATACAACATTCCTATCCCAGACTTCATCCAATGGCGTTACCCACCTGGCACCACCTTCCCTCCCACCGCGAGCATGGCAGACGACGATGCCACGCCGTTGATGTCGGCACCGCGATTGGAAGCCGTGTTTGAGGCGTAGGGCGACGCATTGCCGGAGGCCAGCAATCCGGCCACCAGCACCGCGTCTGCCCTCCCAACACCCGTCGGGACTCCTACTTTGGCGTCCCCATTTGCGTCCGCTCCCGCAACATCCTCTTCGCCTGCACCACCGGGAAACATGTCGAGCAGCACCCCCGCGTCGGAGGTGCCTTCTGCACCAGTGCCACGGGTCAGCTCAGCTCCCCTTGACAGCACGTCTCCGGCATGTGCGGGCGACACGGAAGCTGAAGCAACGAGCGGTAGTGGTGATTCGTTGTCTTGTCGGCTCCCGCTCAACTTTTGGACGCCGGAGCGTGACATGGCGCTCCTCGGCTTGGCACTGGACTATGTTGTGGAGCTCCGGACGTTGCATGGGTGGATGAACAAGTTGCAGAATGCCATTGCTCCTGACGTCCACCGTGTCCTTGGCATCAAAACTCCGATCACCCCAGTGCAGGTCCGCAACCTCCTTGACAACCTAATGCGCGTGTGGACGATTGCGTTTGGGGTGGCGGGGTTGACCGGGAAGCCGCTGAATCGCACTACATGGTGCCTCGAACTGGAGCTGGAACGTTGGCGCCAGCTACGCACATTACACCCACGCATCATCCATCAACTCGAAGGCAAACGCATCCCATGGTACGATTTTGCAACGAAGTTGTTTCGTGATGACAAAGCCACGGGAGAGAACGTGCTTGACACACCGACCATATCCGACAAGAGTGAAGAGGATCCGGCGCTCGACATGGTCGTGGGATGCGAACGCCGTGCTATGATTGACAAGCAGTTGGCCGCCGCTGAACGCATTGCAAAAAGCGTAGGCTCCTTCAATTGGCAGGTTGCACAGTTGGGTGGTCCACGCTCAACCTGTGACCAAGCGGTCGTCATTGTCCAAGACGACCCCTTAATCCATGACGACATGAAGCGTGACTTTCTCTTGAAGCTTGCTAGCAATGTTGTTGACTGCTCCATGTACGTTTTCACAAAGGGGGAATTGCGCTAAGAGACAGTGCGGTCTGTCCTTGGAATAGACAATCCGTCACTCCCTAAGATGATGCCGAGTAGCGGTAATGGGAGTAATGGCAGCGGGTCCGACGCATGTGATACCGACGAGGTTGTGACTGTCAAGGGTGGGAAGCGTAAGCGGCAGTGGGATGATTCTGAGCGGGCGGTGGGGAAGACATTCAACACGTTTGCAGAGAATGACATTGAGGGAGCAAGTGCCAATCCGTTGCTTTGTGATGAGCCCATGGAATGAGAATGCATGCATGCGTTGTACTTGATTACTACTATCATAAAACATCATTGGACATTCCCTTCAAGTGTTGCCTCGTAGTCCAACCACATTGATTGTGCAATGGCATCACGGGTACTCCGCATGACCGCATTTTCTGCCCTTCAGTGGACTACACGTTGTATTCCCGCCTCTCCCTCCACATTGCTGTTGTATTGCCCACCATGTTGCATGCTTTGATATGGCTCTATAGTGTAAATGATATTATGCATGACGAAGCATGAGAGAATGAGACGCCTTTGAAACTGCACATCATATGCGGGCATGGCACACAAAATACAAAATCGGCCTTTCAACAGGCCAAAGGCCCGCTCTATCATGCTTCGGGCCGAAGCATGACGGCGGTGAAACAGTTGTTCCGCATCTTGGGGACGTAGTTGTCCATCACCGAATTCTTGAAGGTGGTAGCGCCTACCACGATACGGTGTCAAGAGTCTGTGACGCTCTGGGAACCCGGAGTCCGCAAGAAGGTGCCTTCTTTGTGGAATGTGAAGGCCGCGTTGAAGTGAGTCTCGGAACATGCGTTAGTCGTGCGCACTCCCTTCCCACCCCACGGACACATACGTGAACATGAGTTCGGCATTACAACGAGCAAGAACATTTTGTGAAGTCTCACGATTGCGGTCAAAATATGCAAGACGCCTTTGATGCGGAATGGTCACAGGAATGTGTGTCCCGTCTATTGCCCTAATGCAATTGATGTACCACGATAGGTAGTCGCTTCTCCCCTCCCAAAGTTGTGGTGATGGTGAATTTGCTCCGGGCATGGTGATGTATTGTGGAGCCATGCGACAAATCCCCGTGACTACCTCCCGAATTGAACGTATGACTGTTGCATGGCCACGTTGAAACCTTTCGCTAACCTCTCCCACGCTCAAACCGAAGCATGTGGACTGGAACCATATGAGCACTTTCTCCTCCGCGTTCATCCCCATGGTGTCACGCATGGCCCCACCGGCGCGGATGGAGCCAACGAATCGTGCGCCACGTGGTAATGTTGACCCGCCCCATGTTGCAGAGACGCTGCGAGTGCCCCATCTCAAGCTCGCTCAACCATGCCAAGCTAGTGAGAGACCCGGTCATCATTGGCCGACAGTCAACACGCCGAATGATGCGGCGTGTGAGGGTGGACACGATGGACATGAGGATAGTGTGGAGTAGTCGACACATTTGTAAGATGTGCCTCACGATGGCGTCGTTGACATGCGGCTCTTTGTTCATGGCTAATGCTGGTGAGGATCCAAGCCATGAAATGAAGTTGAAAATGGCTAAGTAACGAGTCAACAACGCTAACATGGGGCAGCAGCTTCGCCGTCGCCTATTGCGCGGCGTCCGCGACTCGGCGGCTACGATGCGACACCCGGGACCCACGTGAACCGAGGGGACCGGGTTCGACTCTGGTCACCTCGGTCTGGGCAAGTCAACGGGGTTTGCCGCAGAACAAAATCTGCGGGTAACAAGTTCTCGTTTCCTCCGTTCGGAGGTAAAACTTCTGCGGCACCGTCCGCGGGAATGACTCCGGCAGAGTCTGCGGCAGCCCCTATTGAAGCGCCTTCCCTGCCGTACCGAAGTCCGGCAGCTTTGGACCAGCCCCATGGTTGAACACACTTGGAACAACGAAGCGTGGCAAGGTACCCTATCTTGGTGGTTTTCACGATACCGCTCGACCATTAAGTAGCTCAACACTTGGAATTGAAGTGTCGCCATTTAGAAACGGCTGTAGGCAATAGGAGTCACAAACTAGGGCAGCCAATAAGGACATGCGATCCTACTGTTGGTCGGCACCATTGCCGGTGAGCGTCGATGGCACGTGTATGACATTGAAGGTCAGAACAATGGCTTTCACAAAGGCAAATGCGAACCCGACACATACCAAAAATCTGGCGAAATGTTTCAGATGAGCTTTCTCGCGTTTACAGGAACTTGGTTCGGGTTTGTTCTATGTTGTAGCTAGCACCTCCCCCTCGAACATCATATTTGTTCCGCGACTACACAAACTAGAGGCAAAACCCGGTACCGTGCGCCAGAACGAAGTTGTTGGTACAGAACTGGCTTAGCCATGTAAACAAAGATTGTTTTTCCTTTGCACCCTCGAATTCGAGTTCCTCATTCTGCCGCACGGTCCCTCAGCCTAACGAAAGATCGGTCCAGAGTTCCTTTCGAGGTGAATCACGGCCAAAGTCCTTCTTGACGACAAGTTCGTTCAAATTCATGTATCACACAAACGCGGAACAAAGAAAAAAATTAGAGTTCGCACTGAAACCAGTCCGGTGTCCCCGCCACGAAGTGCTTACAAAAAGATTCACATGCAAGATCATTTATCTTCCATTGAGAAAATACATCGAAGTCCAGTGACGACGGCGAGCACTACACGACAAAGCAAGTCTCAAAGATTCCAGCTGGTTCTACGATAGGCAGTAGTCCTCCCGCACAGCGACAGTGACGATCAGCTTTCCACATATCAGCTATCACAACAAACCATTTATCTTTCATTGATTTGCAAAAGCTGGAAAGGTTAAGTACGATTGGGATTTTGCCCTATCATCGAGTCTACTCACCCATCGGAGCTTGCGGACGAATGAGAGCGAACGTGCGAGATGTTGGTGGCGGACAGAATTCTATGTGCCGATTGTCATGAACTGCATCTCCGTCCGGTCGAGGATTCGTCTGAACCACGGATGATCGGTGCAGTCCATTTTTGGAGAAACTATCGACCAAATACGCACAGGGGGTCCAAGATGTCGGACAGCCATGCACGATGGCAATGTAAAATTGGATGCGCATGAAGAAAAAGTAGAGCCCACTTCCAGATGCAGAAGCTTCAGGTGCCTCGAATCCTGATGTCAGAAAAATGGTGGAGAACTCGACAGGTAATATTGCGGTGTCACGGCAAGCTTCTGACGGATCCAAACTGTTCAAAATTGTCCGCCAAAATGCCATGAAAACTTCTAGATCCACACAACAAGTAAAACTCTTTCCCAACTTTTCCCAAATTGACTAATCAATCCCATTTATTTGGGTACTCCACACCTGTCGCAATTCTCATTTGGGCAAGGTAAAGTTCCTACTCTAAAACAACATAGGCAAGGCCTTTTGGGGTCCAACATGTCCGACTGGAAGACAATCATGATATTCTTGTTTAATGACATTACATTTAGATACAAGTGTAAAATCAGGTGCATTACTTAGTAATGATTTTCATTACAAATTTTATCAATGTTACATTGCAATAAAACTAAAATCATATCTAATTATTCCAAAGAAACTCGATTCCAGTCATGTCCGACCATCACCACTCCTTTCACATACAAAAATGAATGTCTAGTGGATTTTATTATGAAACAAGAAAAAACATTTCTTGCTACAAGCTATCTTCACTTCAAAATCATGAATTGCATTTTTCTTAACGTAATATCTTATAAACTAAAACAAAAAAATTCATGAAAAATGATGTGACAATCAATTGAAATAATTTTGGATTTTAAACCACATTGATATGAACTTGCAACCAAATAAAACCGTTCATGAACATCAAATGAAAAGGGCATGTGCAATAACGAAAGCCGCTCTATCTCAAGGTTTACCAAAAAAAACATTGTTGAAAATAAACCTCAAGAGTTGGTCAAACAAATTCGTCAATAAGAGAAACAAATGAACCAAATCATAATAAATACAGATTTCTATGGAAAATCTAGGAATTATAACTCAAAATATTGTACAAAAAGTTTGCACATAAAATCCAACGTTTGATCCAAGAAAGAGCAAATCCGTGTGGGAACACAAGTAGAAAAACAGAAAACATATGATAAAATTCACAATGGCCTCTTTACAATACAGTGTACAATATTAAAAAACAATCATTTTGTATTAAAATAGTAAATAAAATGATGAGAAAACAAATACTTGAATAAAAGTTTTCTAAACACATGTTAGCTAAAATATTTATGAAATCATTGCATATGATGTTATTTTGCGTAGAGGGAAGGAAGTCTTTCTCATGCATACTTGACCTTAGACTAAAAATTGTATTCCCTACACTAGATGCAACATATAATCTTACATTGATCATTACGACCATTTTCCATAAAAAGATTACACGCATCCTAAAAGCAACCACTTTGAATAAAACAGCTTTTTGATTGAATATTTTGCAAAGGCTTTGATACTTGTTCTACTCAAATAATCTTCTATTCCAACTAAAATGCTTTCAAGCTGCTTCCCATTGTATTTGCTCCATGCATCGTAAGGGTAAGGATGAGTACAGATATATTTCATTTATAAATCAAATATTCTGTGTGAACCATATTATGATTGAAATCATAATTTCATGTCTAATAAGAATGTTATGTCATATTAAGAACTTCAATTAAATAGCATTATGATCTTTGAAAGACCTGTTTCATTCCATGCATTGAAGATTACATAATAATTTATGTTATTAATGTTGCGGAGTAGGATGAAGCAGACAAGAATGATAAACATTGTCCCGAAATGCCTCCTCCTAAATTTATAGAATCATGGCTTTCTAATGTCGTACCCAAGTAGGTCTCAACATCACATTCCCTAAATTTTGTGTCATGTTTATGAATAAAAGTAACATGAACACATTGTTTTTACATTTAAAGAAATATGCAAGCTTGCATGAAAAAAAAAGAGAATTGGTGATAAAGGATAATGATTAATTTAAATAGATATAAAACATTAAATTTGAAAGGCTCTAAGTTAACACATTCATATTTGTGACTTACATCAAACTTTCTTGAAGCATACTGAACGTATTCATTTTACAGAAAATGAGGGAAAATGCCTTGCTATGTTCACAACAAATTCGATGCTTTGAGTTAGATGTATGGAACATAGCCTTGCTAGGTGAGGAAGGAAATAGGAAAAATCATAGAGAAACTTATCATGTGTGTAAGCTTAACATAAATGTATCATAAGGAATGTGATTAGCATGTAATATCACGAATATTCAGAAAGAAACACGTAAACACTCATAATAATATATAGAAGTTAAGTTCAAAGCCATTCTTTCCCGACATGTAACTGTCACCTTCAACATCCATTTATGATCACCCATATAGAAAAAAAAACATTCCTTTTCATAGTTGTTTTATGTGAGGTTACAGGGTGCATGGCCCAAAAACATTGAGTAATGATAAAAACCTAGCTTCTCCGTTCTTCCCATGTACTACCATGTTTGGACAAGTATAAGAAGAAAAATTCTTCCAAGTTTCTTCACGCAATGTTGAGTGATTGCATAGGTAAGAAAATGGTTGTATGGCTACATGGATTTCTTTCGACAACGGTTTTGAAATGACGAAGGCAATTGATTATCCCATGGGTTTTTATGATGTGATTTCAATTAGTTCAGAGTATATTTTTTTCATGAATGAACAAAGAAAGTGATTGGATAGTTTAAAGATTCGATTGCATGGTGTGAAAAAAGTCAATTTAGATTGGTTTCATGCCATTAAACCATCAAAATGATCATGAAAAGATCTTAATTTCGGTTACCCACTCCTGAAAAATGTAGAAAAATCTTTGAAAGCGAGCCATGTTATCCATTTCCATACTAACATAATGCAAAATCTTGCTAATTTATCAAATTTCTTCTTACGTTTAAAACAAATGAAGATGTGGGAGTGAATTGAAATAAAGGAAAGTAATTTATTCATTCTTTACATGAAAATGCATATTCATGAGAGTTATTAAACATCATGAAGTATCTTGGAAGTGATAACAATGTTTAACACAAGTGTAAAAATGAATATCTAGGTCACAAACGATTAGAGATTGCCAAAGGGGGGAAAACTATAGGAAGGGAAAGATCAAAATCATTTAGGTGCATAAATTCAGGGGATGGACATAAACATTGTTGACAAAGGTGAAAGATATTCCGATATAGAGTAAAAAACAAGGAATCTAATAAGAAAGAAGGAAAAGGAAGTGAATCTAGAGAAGAAAAAGAGATGGAAAGTGAAACATGGTAATGTATCGAAAGTGGAAGTAATACATTTTACTTCATTTAGATTCTGAAGTGTGAAGAGAAAACAAGAACTAATAAGAGATGAAGAAGTATGGGGGGAAGATATCAAAGAGAAATAGAGATGGAGAACGGGAAGGAAATAAGAAATATGAGACAAGTGTATAGCTATATGAAGGGTAGAATTTGCAAATTTAGAAGCAAAGACAAGAGTGAAAGGAAACAGTATAGGAGCTGGGTTCATGCAACAATGAGAAGGAAAAATCAATGGGGAGAGGGGATGAAAACAGAATATTGACATACAAGAGACTAATCCAAGTTTTTTAAAACATGTTGAGACTTAACATGAAAAATGGTAGAGACATGGAGACACGTGTACGCTTCTCAACGTTTCATGAGGATTTTTTGTGATTGAAATGTTGATCCTCGACATACAATGGTAAAAAATAGAAGTCAGTTCATTAATGAAACGGTATTATCCTTTTAAATTTCGTAACATTTCATCCAAGGAAAACATCTTGATTCATGTTTTCGCTCTATGTGGGTAAACTCTTTATCTTTATTTCATAAGAGAGAATATATTGAAATTGACAAAAAACTATGGAAATAATTTAATTCTTATGTGGGGAAAGAAGGGCTCTCCTTCGTTTTCTTCAATATGAAGAATGGAAAAGAAGTTTATTCATGAAGAAGTACAATAAACCCAATATTGAACAAAATAGGAAATGCATGGTGAACTTGTTTCTTATCATCAATGTTTGCTATGTCATGTTACATTTTTCACTCATGTTTTAATAAGAGTACACAAAAACATGTAAAAACTGTTTCATAATTGACAAAACATGTTTTCAATTACTTTGACATTCTTTTTTCCATGTACAATGCATCATTAATCATTCTTTGTCGGATGCGTTTTCCATAAAGAAGATAAATTGACATCTTGGAACATGATTTCTTCTCCATATGGGATTCGATGTGTTCTTTTGTCTCTATAGTGTGGAGACAAGATTAGCCCCTTCTTGAATTTATTCATGAATATGGAATTTCCTATTTTGATATAGAAAATGTGCATTGTTCAGCCAATAACATGACATCCAAACTAATTCGTATCCTTCCGTTCCTAATTTTATTCTTGAAAATAGATTGTTGTGAAAGATAGAACTGTACTTGGTTGATCTTCTATAAGAGTTATAATACATTTTAAAGAATCTCGACATCTAAGCAAATTACATGTACGCATACATACCATATAACACATTTCATTTAAAACTCTTTGGAAATCGTTTAATCCAAAAATGATTTGTACATGCAGATTTATGCGAAAGATAACATGTTCTAAATTCAATGGGTTTTTCAAACGGATATGCATGAGGGAACTTACTGGTTCTTTGAATTGCAAATACATCTCATGAACAAACATAAAGTATGCTTTTTGCCACATGAACAAACATAACACATGCTCTTTGCTAGAATCCATGAAAACAAATATAAATCTAAGGAAAGAATTTCTTATTATCCTTCAAAAACTTCCACAAGAGATATTGTTAAACATTTTCATCTAGAAAAGTTATTGTACCAATTTTTTCCATGTTGTATTTTATGACATTTAGCCCATGTTGAAAAGAAAACGTTTTTAATCAACAAATTTATAAGGTTATTATCATAATTGAATATATGTGCATTTCAAACATGTCACCAACGTGTATTTTAGTACGTTTCTTGTTTATGAAACATTTCCCATGTTTTTGTTGCGTTATGAGTTACTTATGTAGTCCAAACGATTTCATATTTGAAAAAAGTCATGGCAAGGCAATATTCTATGATTTGTGAGAGATGGTTTGGGTTTTGTATGGAAATATGTTTTGAGAAGGGAACTTTTGAAAGGTCAAATGACTCGTGTACCCATCAAATGCAAGATTTGACTCTTATCTTGCCGTTGTTTGAAAGAAGAGGGACAATCCCCCCATCACTTGTCAAGAAAGCAAGCATCGGCCTGTAGGTTGGTAGGAAAGCAACCACTTGCCCTTGGTACTTTGACTGATCAAGGAGTATTATTGCTTTCTTCAAATGTGTTGCATCTTTGGAACTTGATTGATTCTTGCTCAAGTGAAGTTGATTTTATTCCTTTTGAATTGGAATTTCGTACAAGTATGTGCTGCATCTCTATCCATTTGATTTCCAAGTTATAGAATGCAGTTAAAACAATTCTTAATAACGCGTCATACTTTGACCCCCAAAAATTGGGAAGATAGTTTTTCTTCAATGTGTTGCTGTTCACGTGGGTTTAGGGATTTTTGGCAAATTCCATGCTTAGGTGAAGTACACCTTTTGACTAGTTGACAAAAAAAACATGCCGTGTTCAAGAAAAGTCTAGCCTATATCCCAAATCTGTATGTGCACAAACAAAAAATATCGTAATGAGGTTTGTCCTCCCTTGCACATGCAAGTAGATTGGATGCACAACTCCTCAATGTAGGATGTATGGGTCCAAGATATGTGTAGAAAAGAATGGTAATCCTTGTTAGCATGACATGTAGAGATTAAGACTCTGTAGCCTTGTCTCAGAGGTGAGTAAGGAGGAGCTCACAGTGGTTACAATCACACCATCCCCCTTTATGTGTGGATTCACATGTAGATTCTTCCCTGTAGACATGAGACCATGGTGCATTTTATCGTCTTCATGGTGAAGCAACAACATGAATTTGTCTCATTATATTGAGGGCGTGACTCGATCTTCACCGCATTTCATACATAAACTAAGTGAAAATTTTAATGAGGTACCGATCATTTTCAAAATGGTGCCGTGCACCAAGCCAATGCTCGAAGGGCAGTCTACCTTTGCACCACCAATGTGTAGTCATTCCATGCCATGTTATTTCATGTGCCGTGGCACACACCGCACAACTGCCATGCTCTCACCTTGCTTAGTGCCACGTTCATGACAAGAGGCCGTCTCAGGCAATTCCGGTTGACTACCCATGGTGGCTTTGTTGCGTGTGCCAAGTGTCCTAACTAAGGGATAAAGAAGAGGACCATGAAGTGTGCAACATGTATTCACTTGGAGTATAAGGTGAGGAGTCGCATTGCACATGTTAGGTTGAAGAAGTCATCAAACATGTCCTTCTTATTGTATTCAAATTCTTTCAAATTATGCGTACATGTAACTCTGGGGAACAACAAGGCCCGGCCTCTTTGTGAGACATGTGAATGGTTGTTGTGGCATGAATTTTACAGCGCCAAAGGTTATGTAGCAGATTCTAGAGAGATTATGTTGTTATGCCTCGTATGCACCATCATGGTTGAAATTCATGTTTGTCACTCATGATGTTTTAACATTTACATAGATAACTCTAGCAATGAGTAATTTTGGCATTAAAGTAGTTTTGGATTACGTAATTTCATTCTTAAAAATTGGGGTTTCAAGGAATTCTTTTCTGAGCATTAAAAGGAAGGAACTATTCATAGTTTATAAGGTAGAAACAAAACCATTCTCATATCTTTTCAACATTTGCATCGGGCATCATTGGCGTTCATGGAAGGGTCCATAGCCTTAACTATGGTGACCTCAATAGCATAAGGATGTGGTAGAATCTTCTTTCACTCTAGACTGCACTCACAATGGAGAAGTTTCCTCATGAATAAGTATGACAGCAAACATAAATATCCATTGCCTAATACATTTGGTATGAAAATGCATTCCCTTAAGTGTGACAAACGCTTTCCTTTTCTAGTTCTAAGACATCATAGCTTTGCACACGGATGTTGATTTGGATGGAGTTAGGGGAAGTAGTGAAAGGGGCATCAATAGTGACGAGAGTAGGGTACATCTATACCCATGGTGTTGTTCATTAGTATTGAGTGGGTATTCCCTATGCTGCTCACTCAATTGAACCTTTTTTGTGAACCATTCATTCTTCATATTGGTGTTGTGAAGAAAACCTGAAAAACTACAAAACATCAGGCACATAAGAATTGCTACGGTGAACTAAGTCATCATGGTGTTTGGAAATTAGCCAAATAAACCATATACATTGGACATATAACTTGTATCATATGTCCAAAATCATTATTTCAAAATCACCCACGAAGTGTGGAGGGTAATTCTTTTCTCTTGCGTGAAAGACACAAGAAGTGAAAGTTTGGGTTGTATTTACAGAACAAGAAAAAAAATTTACCTCAACCTTCCTATGGGTAACTTGAAGTTGGCGTTCAAATTTTCATTAGTTATATGGTAACATTTTGCTAGTTTCTTGGTTTTAGGAAGTTTTTCTTTTTAGTAGATGCATCCCATCAACACAATTGTTTAGAGTCGATGGCATTTTCAGTTTATGGATGTATGAAATATTGTAATTTAGGAGGAAGTTGACATTAAACCTTTGATTAGGCTCTTTGCTACAAGTTGAAGGGACAGCTAGGATGGAATCAAGTAAGGAAAGGAAAGCAGAGGGAAGAGAGACATGAACACTTTCACACACATACGCACAAACACACACACACACACACACACACACACACACT
>SZWC01000685.1:157184-167679 GCA_023375785.1 Penium margaritaceum | reverse complement strand
CCCCTCCCCCCCCTCCGCACCCTCATCGTCCTCCCTTTCATCCCCCATGTCTTAGTCTACTACCCCGCCCTTGCCGTCGTCGTCGTCGTCTCTACCCTCACTATTGTCCATGCCATCCTCCTTGTCGATATCCCTGCCCTTGTTTTAGTCTGCGTGAAGACCCTTGTACTTGTACTATTGTCTGCTTTCATTGCTGTCGTCGTCCTTTGCTTCATCTTGGGCCTAGTCCTCATCCTCAGCACACCCTCACCTCACCCTCTCGACCACCATTGCACTTGCACTCATTCTCATCTGTGTCCACATCATTTCGTCCATGAGGATAAGAACTTGTAGTCCTTGACAAGGACTCCTCATTCTCATTTTCATCCTTGTCTTTTTCCCACGAGCTCGACAGGCCTGCCTTTGCCCTCACCCTTGCCCTCGCCTTGGTTAGTAAAGTTGTCGCGTTCCTCAACTTCCTCCTCAACCTTGCGCTCCCCTGTGCGTTTGCGCTCCCATTATTCTTGTCAGTGGACTTGTCTCTGTCCTCATGCTCGACCTCATCTCTGCAACCATTGAAGACCTCGTTCTCGTCCTTGGCCTTGTCTTTCCTTGTCTCTTCCTCCTCCTTATTTGCGTCCTGGCCCTCTCCCTCTACATTTTCTCTCATCTTTGTACGTTTTCTAGTCTTCTTTCGGCTGAGCTCACCCTCATCTTCCTCTCCCCCTCACCTTATCCTTGTTTCGTTTGTGAAGCAGAAGTAGAATCAGGATGCATGGGACTGGAGATGTTCTGCACCACAAATTGCAGGTTCTACAAAGAACTCTCCAGCAGGCTAAAGAAGCCAAACACCTGCTTCAACTGCTGCTGGTGTCAGCACATTTCTGCTGCTTTCAGTAGCAGGTGCACTGTGCACGGCATGCAATCAGAAAATTGCAGAAATTTTCTAATTCACTTGCAGGCCAACCCCTCTCTGGAAGATCATCGATTTCCAGAAGATTCGTCGGAGATTCATCTGCGATCAACCTCCTGGGAGCGGCTGCAGTTAGCTGAACCCCATTCTCAGCATGGATGACCGCAAAGGATTGTGGAGACTTAAACAACTTGGCCCGCACGTTACCCAAGTGTGGATTGTGCTGCTTGCTGCAGCACTGTCTAGCAGCAGCACCCTACCCACGGCGGCAGGAGTGGCAGTCAATCCATCTGAAGGTGAGGCTGTTAGGTTTTCATCACACACCTTTCAGTCCCCTACTTGACAATTGTGCTTTTTCTCAGCAATGGACCTACATCTTCCTCTTTTCCTGGCCATGGAAAGTCAGTATTTCAACCAGAAAGCATGGGTACTGCAGTGGCGCAAGACGGTCAGCACCTTACCCTGTATGTACAACCTGCTCTCTTCAGGTTCTGTGTCGTGACTTGCTTTTCTCAGATGTCCCTCTTTTGAGACAGCCAGTTATGATGGGGGTAGGAGGACAGGGCCATTTACGGGCGATATGACAGATTGTTAGAAGCATGGGGAGGGGAGGACACTGGAAACCAAAATAGCTGCCCTCCCCCCTTTCGACCCCGCACATCCTTCTCACAGGTTCTGAGAGGTGTTTCTTCTGGTTCAGGTGTATCTGAAGCGACATTGGCTGGCGCAGGGAGAAAAGTCATGGGAATTCGAGGGCTTAAGGCTGGCCTAAGGGGAGGGGGTGTGGGATTTTAGGGGGTTGACACTGCTGTGAACCAGTCCTTCCCCTCCACTCTCCAGATTCTTCACTACGGGCAAGTCCATCTTAACTTGTCTCAGAATTCATGTTTCAAACTTTTGCTTCCTTCCATTTCCATGTGTGCCGTAGAACGAACAGTTGCTCTAGCCAAACTCCCTGTCTCTGGGGCCCGGTAGGATCACCATTCAACCTCCTTCCCCTCCAATGGGCCACGAAGGGACAACTGGCATGCTGAAGATCATGCATAGGTGAGGTGTGCCCTTGGCGCAACTGAGGCACATCCCTTGCTCGTCAAATGGCGAATGTTCCTGGAGTCTCGCCAGCCTTTGAAGAGCACCTGTCTCTGAGTTCACCGGAGCCACAACCAGTCCCAGAATTCCCAAAAGGGCCTTCCATACTGCAGAAGCAAAGCCCTACGAGACCCTGAACAGCCGAGCTTCAAGCCCAAACCCGGATGTGCCATCTGACACGGCAGGATTATATATATATATATATATATATGTATTCTTATAATATGGTTAATGAGAAACCAAGAAGCACGCCGCCCCTGACCGGCACATCTGCGGGGTACAAGGGACGCCGCCACCAACGGCACATGAACGGTGGAAAAGATAAACAGCTAAGTACAGGCAAAGACCGGTTCAAAGGCACAAAGATCTGACAGAGAGAGGGCACTCGGCAAACCCAGTCCATACGCCAATGGAAGAACATCCTCCTCAGGCCGAGGGTCTGCAGCTACACAATGAACGACGCCGTGGAACCGTATCGCAGCACACTGGCTACGAATGCCCGCAATGGAGACCCGCTGGGCAAGGGCAGAGACCGCCCGCTGGGCCCACCGCTCGAAGACCTCCTCAGTGCAGCGGCGCGGCCCCCGTGCCAGGCAGACCCTGGCGAGGCGAGCCAGAAAGGACAAGAAGTGGTCACCGAGGCCCCCAAGAGTCTCCGAGGCCAGAGGACGCATCTGCCGACCGCTCCCCTCCACCGCGGAGTATAGGCTCACCTTGGCCTTCTCTGCCGCAACGACTGCCATGCCAGGCCCCGTGGTACAGACCCCATGGGGGTTCACGGTGGTGACATCCAGCACCCACGTGAGGCCTGATTCGGGGTCAGTCAGCGTCAGGTCAGGCCGAGGCTCGCCCGTACCACCCTCCTGCAGGCCCCCTGCGCCTCCACCCTCCACCATGTGAAGAAGACGGTGCTCCCGAAAGACGGCTGCACGCTCATCCCGAATGGCGTTGTGGACGCGCTGGATCGCGCCTCCAATCCGCCGCCTGGGAACTGCTGCCGGGTCAAAGCCGTCCACCCCCGCCAGCAGCAAGTGTGGAAGAGGGAGACCGAGCCAGAGCTGAGCGTGAAGGCGGTAGTCCGATGGGGCGAGGTACGTACGGTCGCGCGGGCTAGACGGGGTGGCTTGCAGCCAGAGAGCGTTGCCCCTCGTCACTGTCGCCCACCACCGCTGGTGGGCGTGATGCACACAGCCGCTGCGTGAGGAGCACGGACGCCCCCCCCCCTCGGCACAGCCGCAGCGACGCCGGTGCAGCTCCCCAACCTCCGCAATCCACCCCTCCCGCCGAAGAGAGTACCACAGCTGACACATACTCTGATACAAGCCTGTAGAAGAACTCTGCCGCAAGGTCTCCACAGAGGGCAGGGCCTCAGAGACAGGTAGAGGTAGCTCCTCATGCACCAGGTCCCAACCCGGGGCCAGATGCTCCAACGCCGACGCTGCTGGGAGGAAAGGCGCGAACTCGCTCGAGAGGGCAGGGAACAGACTACCAATCGCACAGGCGTAGGCCAGAGGAGCACGGTCCCGTGCCCCGACCAGCTCAGCTCCCCCAATGGCAAAGGGCAGCTGAGACTGCAAGTGGGCAAGGCGCTGGAGCTCGTAGTCAACAGACCCCACCTGTGTGGTTGGGGGAACCTGCAAAAGCTGGAGTACCGCCTCCCAGATAGCCGTGTCGAAGCGGTGTAGGATGGACAGCCAGCTGTCGTCAGGAGGGCACGCAGACGTCCACCCGAGGGATGACGCAAAGGCAGTGCAACAGCATGGCTGCCTGGACATCCTCCATCCGGCACAGCTGAGAAAGGCGGCGCAGCTGCTCCCAGAGCCACCCTCCACCCACTGACCCCGGAACTCAGCCGAGCCCACCGGACACCCCAGCAAAACCATGCCATCCCGACGACAGGGTAGGCTGGCTAGCACCAGCGGGACAACCGCCTTAGAGCACCGCAAGAGAAGGCACTTCCGTGGCTGGATATGCAAACCGCGGAGTGCAGCTGCCTCAGTCATGGCTGTGAAGGCGGCGGCAAGAAGCTGGGTAGGGGCCGTCACCGTCGCATCATCCTTGAAGGCACCTACGTGCCCGTAGCAAGACCCCCGCGCACCTCTCAGCTGCTGGGTCCCTGCCTCCAAGACCGGAGCCAAGGCCAAATCAAACAGTGCCGGCCCAAGGGGGTCCCCCTGGCGCACACCACGGGCACTCTCCACCACCGCCGGCGCACTGACGCCAAATAGGAGGAGCTGCGCCGGATGAGTGTAGAACTGGTGAAGGAAGGGGATCCACGACCCCAGGCCCCGGTCGCGCACTGCCTCAAAGACCGATGCCCGCTCTACCTCGTTAAAGGCGTTGCGGACATCCAGCAAAAAGAGCCAGAAAGAGGGGTCCGCTAAGAGGATAGCGCGCACACCGCAAACCAACATGCCTGCCCCCTCAGAAACCCCCACACCAAACTGGTCGGGCCGAAGAGCCGCTGTGAGCCTGGATTTGTCTTCCACAAGAAGAAGACGACCTGCAAGACGAAGCCAAGCCTCTCCCACCGCCAACGGCCGCATACCCTCCTCTTCCGTAGCACCCTTCAGGATGGGGATGAGCCGACCGCGACCCAAGCACTCCGCCGCCGCCCGTGGCATAACGCCGTCAAGCATAGCCTCAGAACCCCTGTCAAGCCCTCCAGACCACACGCAGAGTCCAAGGCAAGGTCGCAGAGAAGGTCCGAGGTCAAGCCCAGAGGGCCCGCTGCAGAACCCCGAGGTGCCTCATGCAGCGCCTCCTCCACCATCTCCTCAATCACCCCAGCAGCTCCCCCACACTGGACATGGAAAGACTGGACCCAATCCAGAATGGGTAGCAGGGATGGCGGGTGTCGCTCCCGCAAGGTAGCCAGGGTCCGCGCCGTCCTCGCCGCCGGCGGGCGCTCCTCAAACTGCTGCATCGCTCACGTGAGCGCGCCAGCGTGGACTTGGTTGGCCGCACGCTGGCGTGCCCTCGCCGCCACCTCCCTTGTGCTGCCGCTGCCGCCCATGAGCGCTGAGCCAGGCGCACCGCCTCACATGACTCCTCGAGCAGGCCAGCCCACTCGCCGACCTCAAAACGAACACACCGCTCCAACACCACGTCATCAATGGAGCGCATGCCAGCGTGGAGCCGCGCCTTAGAGGCACTCAGACGCACTCATGGGGGTGGACAGAGTGGACCCTGACGGAAGGCTGGGTCGCCCAACTGCTCCTGGAAAGAAGGGACCCTGTAGATGAGCACCTGGAAGTGGAGAAGAAGTATCCAACGGCTGCAGAGCATGTCGGGGGAGAGATCCGGCTCCAGGACCCAAGAGCAACAGCGCTGGAAGAGGGCGCTCACCCGGCGCCGGAAAGTACCATAGAGACGGGCTAGTACAGCTGGAGCTTGCACCATGTGCTCCCAATCCCCACCCGCCGAGCGCACTGCACCCCCAAGCCGCTTCCAGGCGAAGCCCTCCAAGCTCTCCCAGGCTATGGAGACACCGGGGGAGAGGCCATCTGGAGACGCCTGACGCCTCTGCTGGAGCCCCTCCAAACCCTGCAGCACCAGCTCCTGCGTGACAAGAAGCGTCTCGTCGTGGTGCGCTACCAAGTCATCCGGGACTCCCGCTACCTGTCGGCTACCCGACGCCTGCAGCCGCAACGCCATCCTCGACAGGTAATCAGCAACGCCATTGAGTTCCCGGCCAATCAAGTGGAAGACGATCGGGCCAATCCCATCAGCCACCTCTTGTGCAGCATCACGTCGGCGCCACAGTCGATCCACCACGACCCTCGCCGAGACCCCCATCTGGGAGATAACCAGTCGCGAATCCCCCACAACGACAAGGCCACGTATGCCCCGCTCCCGAGCCAGCTCCAAACCTGCCAGAAGGGCAGCATACTCAGCATCGTTGTTGGTCACCTCCCCTGGGAGGCGCGACCAGGTGGAGGAAAGAGGAATACCCTGTGGGTCGAAAAGCACCGCCCCAGCACCCCCCACCCTGGACCCAGACAATGCCGCTGCCCTGTCAAAGAATACCTAGTGATGGCGGGACGGCGGAGGGGAAAGGGCGAGGGGGGGAAGTGGAAGGGATATGGGGGAGGTAGGGCAGCGGGTCAGGGGGAAGAAAAAGCGGGAGGGGAGGCGCGTCCACAAGAGCAGGGGAGTGCGGGTAGAGGAGGTGAGCGGTGGAAGCGTCCAGGTCCTGTAGGGGTGGGGCCTGAAGAAGATGGTCGAGGTCGGTGAGTGACAGCGAACGAGGGCGCCTGCGTCGGTACTGGCGCAGCCCTCGGCTCACTGTAGCGGCCGAAGACTGGGGTCCCTGCCCCGACGGAGCCCAGTGCATCAGGGTCCCCAACTGCAGCTCCCCCTGTCCTGACTGCGGTGGCAGCTGCTGTAGCTGCTCCAGTGGCCGCTCCTCACGCTGCCGCTGATCCAGCTGAAAGATCTCCAGCTGCCGCTGTGGATGCACATGCACCTGCACTCGCACGAGCACCTGCAGCTGGTCGGCCCGCAACCGCAGCAGCCACACCCCCTGCTGCAACGGCTGAGGCAGTGAGAGGAACGTGAGAAGGGGATGCCCTAGTATCGACGGGCAAGCGTCCCAGGGCCGGGCGCCTGCCCGCGCCCCCCCCCCTGGTATACCTCCTCTGAGATCGGCGGCAGGTCGTCCCAACGAGCTGGAGCTGCTGTAAGGAGGCCCTGCAACCCAGCCAAGAGGGGATGAAGTCGATCGGACCAGCCAGAGAGAAGATCGGCTGGAGGCGCCCCCCTCGGCCGGGCGGAGAGGGAGAGCGGCTGTGAGCGGACGTGCACCTGCTGAGCNAGGAACGTGAGAAGGGGATGCCCTAGTATCGACGGGCAAGCGTCCCAGGGCCGGGCGCCTGCCCGCGCCCCCCCCCCTGGTATACCTCCTCTGAGATCGGCGGCAGGTCGTCCCAACGAGCTGGAGCTGCTGTAAGGAGGCCCTGCAACCCAGCCAAGAGGGGATGAAGTCCATCGGACCAACCAGAGAGAAGATCGGCCGGAGGCCCCCCCCTCGGCCGGGCGGAGAGGGAGAGCGGCTGTGAGCGGACGTGCACCTGCTGAACAGGCCGTCGCTGCAGCAGCAGCTGCTGTTGTTGCTGCTGCTTCTGCGACTGCTGTAGCGGCTGGAGCCGTCGCAGCCGCCGCCGCTGCTGCTGCTGCTGCTGGAGCCGCTGATGCTGTAACTGCTGCTGCTGCAGGAACCGCTGCTGCTGCTGCTGCAGCTGCGGCAACTGCTGCTGCTGCAGGGGAGGCTGCTGCTGTAGGTGGTGCGGCTGCCGCTGACCCTAGGGTCGCTGCTGCTGCTGCTGCTGCCGCTGCGAGGGCTGCCCCGGGGCAAGGGGGGGCAGCCAGCCCACCTGACTTGTCGGCAGGTGCTGGACCTGCTGCTGGTGCTGAGAGGACACCGTCCGACAAGGAGGCGCGTGCGGGATGGGCAACCGGCGACCCAGCTCCTCCAGATCCAAATCGAGGCACCGACCGAGACGGAGCGCGAGTTTCCGCTCCTTCGGGCGGAGCCAAACCCGACAAGAGGAGGTTCAACTTCGCGTGCTGCGCTGGGACCCCTCGTAGCTCCCTGCGAACCGGGCCAGCTAGGTCAGCCAACCCACCAGTAAGAGGGACTAGAGGGGCCCGCCGTCATAATTTTTAAGTCGCTTTGCAAACTGACTTAAAACTTAGAACCCATGAGACACATGTCAGTGTGGAAGTAGTGCCTCTTTGGCCAGCCCTTCAACTGGTCTAGCTGCTCCATGACTCCAACCACAGGAGAGCAGTGACGTCTTCTGCCACTTGGCTGAATTAGTCACTATATTCCCCACTGCTGCCGCTGCTGCTACATTGTGAAGCACAAGAATGGCAAGGGAACAGGAGAAACAAATTAAAGGGAGGAAGGAGGTGGAGGGTAAAGGGGGGCGGGGGGTGGGGGAAGATCTGGTTTTGCAGTAAGATGGCCAAATCCCTGTTATTCTGACCTAGTTGTCAAATAGACAAAAAATTCACTGATTTGCTTTGCCATGGAATTGGGGGCCAGCCCAACTTGGTTGCTGGGAATGATGGCACCCTGGGGACCCTTGTTTCTTTTCCCTTGTTTTTAATGGTACCCAGTTGCCTTTTCTGCCTACCCTGTTGTTCCGTGGGTGGATGCATTGGTTTCTGGTACTGTGCCAGTCAGTGGGGACACATGCTTCTGTGATTGTAATCAAGGTATGAAGGGGGGGGAGGGGGTGTTCAGCCTTACATCGCTGGCAAACTGAACCTGCAAAGAGTGGGTTGGGTGGGTAAGGATAACCTTAAAGCAATGTGTTCACGTTATTCAATCATCTGATTGCAGTGCCCATACTTCAGAGCCTTCAGGACGCCTGGAAGACGACTTTTGATGGGTGGAATGGTGTGGGAGACTGCAACGGAACATCTAAAGTAAGGTGTAACAACGAGGGACACGTCATCAAATTGTGAGTCCCGAACCATGTTTGGATTGAGTCTTCATGTGCAGCCCATGTGACTCTTCAGCAAACATGCCAACCTGCTGTCGTCAGATTGTGTCCTCTGCGGGTTTGATGAATCCGCCATCGTTGGCTAACTAGACTTTGCTTACCGCTGCTGGTGGCAACTGCTTCCTGCTGACGTCTGTTGCTCCATCCATGCTGCCTGATCCACCTGGCTCCTGCTACCCACTACTGCCTCGAAGGCAGTGCCTGCGACTGACGTTGGTTACTGGCACACATGGTGACATGGATAAGCACGTGTGCCAGCAAACATCTGCTTCCCTCGCGAGCTTGTTGGTTGCGACGAACAGGCTGCCAAAGACCCATAGAACAAGCATCTGCATGGTCGTGTTTGTGCAACATGTCAGAGATTGACTCGACTGATTTCCCCACCACTAAACGGCAATCCATAGAGATGCGACTAAACGGCAATCTGCAGAGATGCGACATCCTTCCTTCATGCTTGCATACATCATTCAAGGTCACGAGTAGGGGGAGGTGGTCAGAAACGTGCAGCCGCACCTATCAGTCAGCAATGGCACCATTACGGCTCCAAATGAAACTTATGTGAAAGTGTGGTTGAAAGGTTCAGTTGAATCAAGTTCCTACCTGAAGTCAGGGCTCAACATTCTCTGCAAAATTGTGATTGCATTGAAATCATAGAAGACTGTGAAGGCTATCTGCATGCATCGAGCAGTTTCATGATTAAGATACCTTACGGCCAAGCCATCTTTTTCTTCTTTTGTAGCACAAAGTTCAGAGAAACTTTGGGAGAAAACTCTTGTCAAAATCTTGGTCTATCTTAGCAATGTTCCAGAAAAAAGAATGACATAATGAACCTCTCTTTTTGGCTCCTTCGACTGGATGTTCGCAATGCCTTTAACGAGGTGGACCGGGTGGCCGTTCTTGAGGCAGTTCGCGACCGGAGCTTGGGCTCGTGGATCCCTTTTCTCCGCCAGTTTTACACCCACCGGGCGCAGCTTCTCTTCTTTGGCGTCAGTGTGCCGGCTGTGCTGGAGAGCGCCCAAGGTGTGCGCCAGGGGGACCCCCTTGGGCCGGCACTGTTTGATTTGGCCTTAGCTCCAGTCCTGGAGGCGAGGACCCAGCGGCTGAGAGGTGCTCGGGGGTCTTGCTACGGGCATGTCAGAGCTTACCAGAACGATGCGACGGTGACGGCCCCGCCCCAGCTTCTTGTCGTCGCCTTCACTGCCATGACTGAGGCAGCAGCTCTTCGTGGCCTGAAGATCCAGCTGCGGAAGTGCCTATTACTGCGCCGCTCTGAGGAAGCCGTCCCTCCGGTACTTGCAGGGTTGCCTTGCCGTCGGGATGGGGTTGTTCTGCTAGGGTGTCCAGTGGGCTCGGCTGCCTTCCGGAGTACGTGGGCTGAGAGGTGGCTCCAGGAGCAGCTGCGTGGCCTTTCCCAGCTGAGTCGGATGGAGGATGTACAGGTGGCCATGCTGCTGCTTTGCCTTTTCATCATCCCCCGGGTGGACTTCTGTGTGCCGGCGCTCCCGCCCGAGGAAAATTGGCTGTCCATCCTGCACCGCTTTGACACAGCTATCTGGGAGGCGGTCCTCCAGCTTCTGCAGGTTTCTCCGGCCACTCAGGTGGAGTCTGTCGACTATGAGCTCCAGCGCCTGGCTCGCTTGCATGCTCAGCTACCCTTTGCCTTTGGAGGAGTTGGATTAGTGGGGGCGCGGGACCGTGCTCCTCTGGCCTATGCCTGTGTGACAGGCAGTCTGCTTCCTGCCCTCTCCAGTGAGTTCGCTCCCTTCCTCCTAGCAGCGACTGCGTCGGAGCATCTTGCCCCGAACTGGGACCTGGTGCAGGAGGGGTGCCCCGGCCTGTCTTTGAGGCCCTTCCCTCGGTCGACACTATGCAGCAGAGTTCTTCCGTGGGCCTGTATCACAAGATGTGTCGGCTGTGGTACTCTCTCTGGGGGAGGGGTGGACTGCGGAGGTCGGGGAGCTACACCAGCGACGCTGCGATTGTGCTGAGGGGGGGGGGGGGG
>SZWC01000685.1:146664-157050 GCA_023375785.1 Penium margaritaceum | reverse complement strand
GGGGGGGGGGGGGGGGGGGGGCGTCCGTGCACCACTCATAGCGGCTGTGTGCATCGTGCCCACCAGCGATGCTGGGCGACGGTGACGAGGGGCAGCGCCCTCTGGCTGCAGGCTACTCCGTCCGGCCCGCGTGACCGCACGTATCTTTCCCATGCAGACTTCTGTCTACATACTCAGCTCTGGATGGGTATCCCTCTTCCACACTTGTTGTTGGTGGAGGTGACGGTTTTGACCTGGCAGCGGTTACCAGGCGACGGAGTGGAGGCGCGATTCAGCGCATCCACAATGCCATCCGGGAAGAGCTTGCGGATGTCTTCCGGGAGCATCGTCTCATTCACACGGTTGAGAGTGGGGGCGCGGCTGGGCTGCAGGCGGGTGGTCCGGGTGAGCCTTGGCCGGATCTGATGCTGACTGATCCCGAGTCTGGCCTCACGTGGGTGCTGGATGTCACCACTGTGAACCCCCACGGGGTTCGCGCCACGGGGCCCGGCTTGGCAGTATCGGCGGCAGAGAAGGCTAAGGTGGCCTTGTACTCTGCGGTGGAGGGTAGTGGTCGGCAGATGCGACCACTGACTTGGGAGACTTTGGGGGGCCTGGGTGACCACTTCTGGTCCTTTTTGGCCCGCCTCGCCAGGGCCTGCCTCGCGCGAGGGCCGTGGCGCTGCTCAGATGAGGTCTTTGAGCGTTGGGCCCAGCGGGCCGTCTCTGCCATCGCGCAGCGGGTCTCCATCGCGTGCATCCGCAGTCAGTGTGCTGCGATCCGGTTCCACAGTATGGTTCACTGTGCGAGTGCAGATCCTCGCCGTGAGGAGGATGTTCTCCCGTTGGCGCATGGACTGGGGTTGCCGAGTGCCCTTTCTCTCTCTGATCTTTGTGCCTGTGAACCAGTTTTTGTCGGTACTTAGTTGCACTTTCTTTTCACCGTATTGTGCCGTGATGGTGGCGACTTTCATACCCCGCAGATGTGCCGGTCAGGGGCGGCATATTTCTGTGTTTACTATTATCAAGTTCATGTTTTCAAAGAAAAATAAAACGAATGACAGTGAAGCAGCAAGAAGGGGCAAGAGGAACACATGGTGGAAGGAAAGCGGATTGTACAAAGTGCGAGAATTGTTGCAAGGGAGTACTAGTTCAGTACTTCAGGCACATGCAATGAAGCACAGTTAGTGCAAGCAAGCTCCTGTGGAAGTCAGTGATCAGTTGGCACAGGTGAGAGAACATGCGCTTGCTTGCTGCACCATTGTCGAGAATGGGTGGGACATCCTGGAATCCAAGTAGCTGCGTTGGGTACGCTCCCAAATAAGCCATTCTGCAAAGCAACAAAGATGCTTTGTCGTCTTAGAGCCCTCCACCGTTTTAGGCATGAAGATGAGCTCCTGAATGAGGCTTCTCTGTGAGGCAAGAAGGGCAGCAGAGAGATCTTGCCTTTTCTCACAACCTGGGGGGGGTGCAGCAGGTGATTGACTATGGTGGTGTGTACGATATGCTGGACCTGCTGTAAGAAGGCTGGCTGAATGTGGAGGAGAAGACAATGGCAGCGCTGGTGATGGCGGTGAAGCCTGGGGATGGCCACGGAGCTTCCCTCCAACTACGCAGGGGAGGATGCAGCCACATAGCTCCTTCTGACTTGCAGCGTGGACACGGAGGTGCATGAGATAGCTGTGCGATGATTTGAGAGTGTGTCGCCCACTGTGAGTCAGCGGTGCTGGATTGATTGAAAGCAGCTGAGCACACTCAGGAGCTGATTGAGCTGCTCACTGCTGGAGGAGGAAGTGGAGGATAAGCAGGGGCGGAGGGTGTGGGGCAGGAGGGAGAAGGCGCAGAAGGAGGTGGCTTAGATGCAGCAGGAGCAAGGAGCATCGCTGGAGAACACAGCCTTTTCAGTCGGTTCTTTAATCAGCAGAGGGGCCGGCATTGGGGACAATCGACCGGCCTTGCTAGCATGTCTGGCATACCGTACTGTAAGCCCCTTCAAACGAGTTCCGAGCCGCGAGTAATCCACGCTCGAATGGGTGCGCATCGAAAGCCTACCGAGTGGCTACAGACGCCGGTCAGAAAAGTAGGCTCGACACGTTTCGACGACATTTTCAACCAATTCAGTTGTTTCGTGCCGGATAGCGGTTTGACAGCGTTTATCGCACAGGATGACCGGCGACTTCGCGCCAGCCAATCGTATNGTGGAAATCCAGCCGTTCAATAATGACCATCTCGTCGGTCTATGGCTGAGTCACGATCGCGGAAATCCAGCCGTTAAGTACAAAGTAGCCCACAACGTCTTATCCACGGCTCCCCATCCATCCACTGTGTCTAATGATCTGACGTGGCAATCGAGACCCGACGGCGACCTGCATGTTTCAGTATTTTTCAAAATCAAGTGGACTATTTGTGACTCAGTCGCGACTAGCCTTCCGCGAAGTCGCGGAGTATGTAGTCCCGCCGGCTAGCCCACCGACTGCTACCGTCAATAGAACGTTTTCGAGGCCGTCAAGTTGTCGGCCACGCCGAACAAACAAAAACGCATTTCAACATGTTTTTCAGAAGGACTGAATTGAAGCGTCGAGTCATGAGTAGTAAGGTGGGACCCACGGAGACGTGTCGCACGCACCCGTCCCCGAACCGCGTCGAGTAGGACATGTGAAGTAGGCGACGTCGCGAACTCGTTTGAAGGGGCTTACCGTACTGTATCATACATTTACCTAAACAACCTTTTCATTTCACCTTTGTGCTCCAGAGAAAGTTCCTTCTCTTTTGGGCAAATCAGGCTGAGAATTCTGGAGACGCCAAAATCTTGTGTACTCCATTGACTTGGTGAAAAAAAGTTTGCGACCGTGCAACTCAACCTCGGCGGACGTGGGATAAGAGTCGCGCGTTGGAGGCTAACATGCCACGTCAGCCTGCGCACCATGACAGTTGTCCTCCTCCATCGTGGAACATCCGATGGCAGAGGTCTAAACGCACCTTTTGGCCTGTTTTCGACAGCGGAGCTGAGATGGTCGGCGAATTTGAATTTCACGTGCATGGAGCCTAAGTGGTTTGGGCGACCACAGCAGAAATCCAAAAGACCTCGTTTTGGGGTGAAATCAAGTATCACAAAAAAGGGGTTTGAAAATGTGGTGAATTTATGAGTCTCTATGGTAGCTCATCTTGGTGCGCACCATAAAAACTGTACTGGTGGGTGGAGGGCCGCCAATGGTGGTCCCAGTTCAAGGTCTCCTCCTTAGTGCAGCGAGTCTCCGTTGCAAAAATCTGGTGCCAGAGCACAGACATCCCGCTCAACAGCATAACCCATGGCAAGGCTGCTGGGGCACTGCGGGAGGACTTAGTTGCTGAGTCCTGCCCCCCTGGAATAATGGCAGTCTTAGGCTTCGTGGGATAGAGCCCGTGTTTGGTGGCCCCAGCCATTTGCTATAGGATGCCAGGGATGGCAGCATACTTTGCCGGTGTACCACATTGTTTTGCCTTTCTGTGGCTGCATTTGATTCTTGTACTTTTCGTAGGCTTCACTTTGTAGAACAACCAAACGTGTCAGAAGAAACACCTCTTTTCCATTTTGGTAGAGATAGTGCAACTGATGGGCTTCAAATGCAACTGATGGGCTTCAAGTGCATGCTATTTTGGGGCTGGATGAGGCCTTCTCTCCATTCCTATGAGTTTCAATAACTTTGATACTGTATTGACCATTACCTCTTGCTTTTGTTGATCATGATTGCAGGTATCTGAAAAGCCTGGGATTGACAGGCATCATTCCTGCTGTTCTTGGGAACCTTACTGCCCTGAACACATTGTGAGTGCGGTTTCACGACACAGATGCACAGCAAGGAGACAGATGCACACCAATCTACATTGGCATGGATTGGTCTTGGACGTACTCATTATGTACAGAGGGAAACACACCGTCGTTTTTTACTTTCAACTTAACATCCGGGAAATTCTGCAAAAATACGTAGAGGATGCAACTCTACACTTCAAATCCCCTGGGTGGGGAGGTCCCTTGTTCTAATCCCATGGCTGGCAAGAAAAAACCAGCTTGCAGTGGGCGGCTGCTGCTCTTCCGCCCTTGGAGCTCGGGATGGCACCTGTCCACCCATCCCTATACCCCCTGACCCCCCTGTCCATTTGATGATGAAAGGATTGAAAGAAAAAAAAAAAAAAAAAAATAAAAAAAAAAAAAAAAAAATAAAAAAAAAAAAAAAAAAATAAAAAAAAAAAAAAAAAAATAAAAAAAAAAAAAAAAAAATAAAAAAAAAAAAAAAAAAATAAAAAAAAAAAAAAAAAAATAAAAAAAAAAAAAAAAAAATAAAAAAAAAAAAAAAAAAATAAAAAAAAAAAAAAAAAAATAAAAAAAAAAAAAAAAAAATAAAAAAAAAAAAAAAAAAATAAAAAAAAAAAAAAAAAAATAAAAAAAAAAAAAAAAAAATAAAAAAAAAAAAAAAAAAATAAAAAAAAAAAAAAAAAAATAAAAAAAAAAAAAAAAAAATAAAAAAAAAAAAAAAAAAATAAAAAAAAAAAAAAAAAAATAAAAAAAAAAAAAAAAAAATAAAAAAAAAAAAAAAAAAATAAAAAAAAAAAAAAAAAAATAAAAAAAAAAAAAAAAAAATAAAAAAAAAAAAAAAAAAATAAAAAAAAAAAAAAAAAAATAAAAAAAAAAAAAAAAAAATAAAAAAAAAAAAAAAAAAATAAAAAAAAAAAAAAAAAAATAAAAAAAAAAAAAAAAAAATAAAAAAAAAAAAAAAAAAAAAAAAAAAAAAAAAAAAAAAAAAAAAAAAAAAAAAAAAAAAAAAAAAAAAAAAAAAAAAAAAAAAAAAAAAAAAAAAAAACGTAGAATGAATTGGGGAATACAAAAAAATTGTAAAAAAAAACTAGTACTGTCATACTTCTGGCGAACTACAGAGGCCTTAACCCTGATTTTTGTTTTGATTCCTTGACAGATAGTTCTCACATCTTCTTTGACAAATGTTAGCATTGCTATTCGAGGGTTCAAGATAACCCATGTGCCTCCTGCACACATTGGCACTTCTGAAATTTGCTGGCATGGAGGGGCCACACAGTGCATGTCAAGAGGCCATGTGTGACTCTCATGTGTTGCTTTCATTGTGATTAGCTTAGGGTTTTCTTAGTAAGCTGTTCTCAACTCCCGTTCTCCCACCCCCTTGAGTGTTAGAAAGAGAGCCGTGGTGTCAATGATTGGTTTCCCAGCCCTGGAACGCATCGTTCCAGATCCAGCTGGCTGCTCGTCCACGTGACCGACTTGGCTCACATGGAGACAGCGAGGATAAGTTGAAGAGGACATGAAGAAAAGGAGTAGAGATGCTGTGTGCAGTCAGTTTCAATGACAAGGCTCGCATGATGTCTCTGCGTCTGAAGTTCTCATACCTCTCCATCAACCCCGTAGACCATTTCTGATGGCATCAATGTCTATGTCTGACCAAAACATGCCTCAGGCCGTCTGTTTCGAGCATGCGAGTTGAATGTGCGGGCTGGTCTAACCTGCTAGGAGATTGAAAGAATGTGAGATGTTAGTTGCAAGATAGATGACACATCAATGGTTGTACTTTCGTCTACTGTTCAGGCAATGGTATTTCTTATTGGTGGGTTACCGTGATGGCTGGTGCATCAGCACTGAAATCACATGTTTTTCTGGGTGTACAAGTAGCAAATCTTGCGTCATCAAACAATAATGATTGCCCTGGTGTAGAAGAATAAATTCGATGTTGGATGGCTTAGTCGACGCTTCTTGTTGTACCCACACGGTGGCCACCAGTTGTAAGCGGTCACTTGAATTCAGAGCAAGCCCCAAGTCATGCAACACTGATCATGTTCCTTTTTCTCATGGCAGAAGTGTTTGGTTTTTTAGATGCTTCTACCTCCGTTTGAGTTGCAGAGACTTGTGCAGCAGTGAACTAACCAGCCCGTGCCCTTTCTGTTTGACTGGTTGAATTCAGATGGCTGTTCGAGAATCAGCTGACCGGCAGCATTCCAGCTTCCATTGGTTCCCTGACAAACCTGAAGAGCCTGTGAGAAAGCACCACCATGTGATCCTTGTTGCTGACAAATGTAGTGGGTGACCAGTGGCGACACGAGAATAAGAACGTAGGCCTCATGTAGACTCCCCCATGCCCCTTTCCTTCTCGTGGGGCTGGACTGAAAAGCATATGGNTACTTGACAACATGGAAAACTGACAACTTTTTCCTTCTGTTTATGTACCTATGACCATCCTTTTTCTTGTTGCAACGTCTTGCATGCCTTTAGTGGGGGACCTGTAGCATAAGTCATGTTCTGGGCGCATTTTCCACCTGGTTACGAACACACACACGCACACACACACACACACACACACACACACACATATTTGTATTGTTGTCGTAAACACTGGATCCATATGTTTATTTCAATACACTGCAGAGAATTGAACAACAATCAGCTGAGTGACAGCATTCCAGCTTCCATTGGTGCCCTGTCAAACCTGAAGCTTCTGTGAGTGATAGCGGTTGAAATGGGAGAAGACTTCTGTGAGTGTCTCTGTGATGTGTAGTTGACATGGGTGCTCAGCTGTGCCACAAGCATCAGAGTGTACGTAGCTGATGAATAGCAGCCATGCCGTACAGAGCCAAGTCTCTTCCCTACATTACATGTTGATTTTTGTTGTTGTTGTTGTTGTTGTTGTTGTTGTTGTTGTTGTTGTTGTTGTTGTTGTTGTTGTTGTTGTTGTTGTTGTTGTTGTTGTTGTTGTTGTTGTTGTTGTTGTTGTTGTTGTTGTTGTTGTTGTTGTTGTCGTCGCCGTCGTCGTCGTCGTCGTCGTCGTCGTCGCCCAAGCCGCCGCCGCCGCCGCCGCCGCCGCCGCCGCCGTCGTCGTCGTCGTCGTCGTCGTCGTCGTCGTCGTCGTTGTCGTCTTCATCGTTGTCGTCGTCATCGTCGTCGTCGTTGTCGTCGTCGTTGACGTCGTCGTTGTCGTCACTTTTGTTATTGTTGTAGTTTTCTTCCCTGTTGTCTTCGTCACGAAGGAAATGTCCCGTGCGTGGTGCCGTCGCGTACAAGGCCTCCTTGTCCCGCTCGACCACCCGCACGGTGGCCACTGGCCGGGTGGCCCGCTGTCCCTGTGCATCCATGGTGGTGACGTCGAGGAACCAGGTTGTCCCGGCTGCGTGGTACGCCAGGGTGAGGCCCGGGCACAGAAAGTGCCCGCTGCCGGGCAGCGGTAGCACCTGCGCGGGCTTGACGTGAACGGTGAGGCGGTGCTCCCAGCAAATGTGTGCAAGCTCGTTGCGTATGGCATTATGGACGCTCCACTCCACCCCCCCTCCCTCTTTCGCCGCGCCACCGCGGCCAGCTGCAACCCGTCAAGCCCCACCTGCTCCAAGTGGCCCAGGGGGAGGCCCAACCAGAGCTGGGCGTGGAGGCGGAAGTCCTCCGCCGAGAGGTAGGTCCTGTCCGTGACTCTAGTCGGTGTAGTCTGCAGTCAAAGGGAGCTCCCCCGTGAGGCTGTGGTCCAGCATCTGCTATGAACCCGACGAAAGCAGCCTGTGCTGGGCCCACACGGGGCGGGTCTGCCACAGTCGCAGTGGCATAGCGCCGCCGCCCCGGCCTCCCCCACCCACCGCCCCCAACGGCTCGCAAAGAAAGGCGCGCTTTGGTGCTGGTAAAGCCTTGGCTAACCAGCCTTGACGCAGAACCTCCATGGATGGGAAGGTCTAGAACATCGGGAGAGGTAGCTCGCGCTCCATTTGCCCCCAAAGTGGCCAGAGGAAGTCAAGTTCCCAGCCGGTAGGAAGGATCCGAACTCGAACGCGAGGGCGTGTAGGAGGGACCCTGTCGCGGAGGCATGGGCGAGGGGCGCCCGGTCGCGAGCGCTGAGAAGGCCGGCCCCTCCGATTCTAAGTGGCAGCTGCAGCTGCCATCGCGCCAACCGCTGCAACTCCCAATCCAACGAACCCTCGGCCGGTGCCTGGAGCTGGAGCAAGGAAGAAACTGTTGCCCACACTGCCGCGTCGAAGCGGTCCAGGATCTGTAGCCACAAGGGCTCCAAGGGGAGCGCACGCGCACAAAAATCAGTGTGTGGGATCACACAGACGCCGAGGAGTGTCATTGCCGCCTGGACGTCCTCCATGCGACCAAGCTGCTCGCGTCCACAGACCTGCTTCTGGAGCCACCGCTCTCCCCACTCCACCTTAAAAGACTCTACCCCCACGGGGCAGCCTAGAAGCTGCACTCCTTGAAGCTTCCAGGGAAGGTGAGTGAGGGGCGGAGGCACCTGTACCCCCGGCCGCTGCCACAGCAGGCGCGTCCCCGGCTGCACCCGAAGCCCTTGGAGCACCGCTGCCACCACCATGGCCACCATGCAAGCGCTATGACGCTGCAGCGGCCCACAGACGGTCGCGTCATCCTGGAAGGCCTCCACATGGCACCGCCTACTGCCATCAGCCTCCACAAGTGTCCGAGAGCCAGCCTCCAAGACTGGGCCTATGGTCGTGTGAAAGAGGGCAGGATCCAAGGGGTCACACTGTCGCACCTCCTGGGCGCTCTCCAAAGCAGTGGGAATGTCCGCGCCAAAGAGGAGAAGCTGTGCTGGGGGAACATAAAACTGCTGGAGATAAGGGATCCACACCCCAGACCCGAAGAGCGCACCGCCTCAAAGACCAAGGCCCGCTCGACCTCATTGAACATGTTGGCAATGTCCAGCCGCAACATCCAAAAAGTACGGTTGGCCGCCAGCATGGCCCGGACCCGGCGAACTAGGAGCGCCATCCCCTCCAAAACCCCCCCATGCCATACTGGAGGGGGCGCTGGGCGGCCGAAAGTTTGGCCTTGTCGCGGAGTAGGAGGAGGCTCCCCGTCAGCCGTAGCCACACCTCCCCCACCGTAATGGGGCGCACGCCCTCCTGCTCCATCCCCCCTTTGAGGATAGGGATGAGGGTGCTCCGGCCTAGGCAGTCGGCGAAGCGTTGTGGTAGGGACCTATCGAGGATGTTGCAGAGCACGGCACGGATGCTGGCCAGGGCGGAGGGGGAGGTCGCAAAGGAGGTCCATGGTGAGGCCTGGGCTGGACCCCGGCGGCACCTCGTGTAGGGCCTCCTCTACCATCTCCTCTGTGATCCGATTGGCGCCGCCGCCCGCGGGGTCCTCGAACCCACTCCGGTATAGGAAGCTGCCCAGGGGCGGTGACGCTCACGGAGGGCTGCCACAGTCGCCTTCGTGCCCGCCGCGAGTGGTTGTTCCTCAAACAGCTGCATAGCCTGGGAGAGTGCCCTTGCGTGGACGAGGCTCCCTCCCTTCTGCCGTGCCATTGCTGCTGCCACCACTTGCAAAGCCGCTGCCTGCCGGGTGGCAGGCAGGGCGACAACCCGCGCCCCCGCCGCTGGCCGCACCTGGAGCAGGTTTCCAATGCCTCCTTGCGGAGGCCCGCCCAGTCCCCCCCTCAAAACGGAGGCACCGCTCCAACACCACCTCGTCTATCGGTCGAAGCTCATGGGCGACACTCCACCGGTACCCCCGCTGTTGCCAACGTCGGCTGCTGTTGAAGGGGAAGTCTCTGATGTGCTCCTCCTCGGACGGAACTAGGCAAAGAGGGATCTGTAGATGGAGGAGAAGCCTCCAACGGGTGTAGAAGGCCTCCAAGGAGAGGCCGGGGGCAACCACATAGGCACAGCAGTGGTCAAAGATGGCGCTCACGCGTCGTCGTGGTCCCCCATGAAGGCGGGGGGACACTCGGGAAGCCTGGACCAGCTGCGCCTCGCCCCCGGCCGGTAGTGGCACCACCCCACCCAGCTGCTCCTACACGAAAGCGTCAAAGGCCTCCCATGCCGGCGTGATCGCGACGTCGCCCGACCCCCCTGGCGACGAGCAGGGCCTCCCCCCCTAGCAACCAGAGGTTGTCAGGGAAGCCCACGGATGTTGTATGCCCCGGCGCCAGCAGCCCCTGGCTCAGGCAAGACAGACCGTCCGCCACCACGTTGTGCTCGCGTTCGACCCTGTGGTCGACGATGCGTAGCTGCAGCCACTGCTTCTGCTGCTTCTGCTGTTGCTGCTGCTGCTGCTGCTGCTGCTGCGGTTGCAAGGCGTCCCGTGCGCGGTCGCGGCGGGCACAGAGGTGGTCTACAGTCACCCGCGCGGCCCCTCACATTTGGTTGACCACTAGCCGGGAATCTCCAACGCAGATGAGTTCCGTCACGCCCGCCTGCAGCGCCAGGCCGATGCCAAGGAGCAGCGGGGCATACCCTGCGTCATCGTTGGTGGCGGTGCCGGCGAGAACTCCCACGCCGAGTAGAGGGGGACCCCCTCCTGGTCGAAGAGGATGGCACCAGCGCCCCCGTGGCGGTTGCCGCCGAGGTCCGCAGCGCCGTCGAAGAAGAGCCAATGTGGGGGAGAGGTGAATCCACGCAGGAGGGGGG
>SZWC01000685.1:84152-104851 GCA_023375785.1 Penium margaritaceum | reverse complement strand
TCTCTCTCTCCCCCTCTCTCTCTCCCGTTGTGTGCCTATAGGTCCTTCACTCTTCCTCCCCCTCTCTCTGTTTGCGGGTCTTCCTCTCCCTTATGTAAACCTTTCCATTTCAGACCACTCCCCTGAGCGCTCCTGATCTTGTCTGGTGGTGTGTGGGCGTTGCATGGTTTAACTTTCCATTAGATTAGGCTGTTTTGAGAGCTAAAAATCTCGTTCTTCTACCCACAGAACGTCTTGTAACTCTTTGTGTCAGACTATTTGAAGATGAAGGTCTGGAATCAAGCACAGGGCAAGAAACAGGTGGTCTAGTTAATCACAAATGTGTTGTTTGAAACTCTGAAATGGGAGGGCTCTAGCCAAAAATGGGACCTGGGCCTGAACATCGCTCGTGAGATGTGTGTGTGGTTTTTTCACTAATCAAACTGCGCAGTTTTTGTAGTACGTGAATGGGAAACGTCTTGGGAGTGGGAGGGGGAGAGGGAGGGACTAGAAGTGAGGCAGATGCTGTAGCGGGGCTTCAAGCCTCTAATGGAGTGGCTCAAAGGTGGATGTGCCCCTCAAACGTTCCAATGCATTGTGCATGTTGCATTCTGTGGAAACCATTCCATAATGCACATTTGTGTCACAAACAGCAATGCAAGCCGCCTGCATCTTGTCCAGAGGACAAGCTCTCCACAAGTCTGTGCACGCTTTTCGTGACGAGCTGCGCCAATTTTCGTGCCCCTGCATCCCTCACTCACACACGTGCCCTTTCCATGGTGTAGGTGTGTGTCTCAGCAGGCAGTACGTCGTTCCGTCTGTGCCCGACAGGCAGCATACCACGAAGTGTGGTACGTGGAGACACATGCCTCTTCCTCCTTGCACGTTTCTTTGGCTCCTTGAAGCAGATGGCCTCGTTGAACTATGGATTCCAGTGTGCACCACGTCAGCTGTTTGTGGGAAAAATCATCTGTGTACCCACCTCTGCTGCTGGTGGTGGTGGAAGGCCACCACCACCTCTCCAAAAAAAGGCCCCCTAGAATGTGATGGACACTTGAGGGTGCACTTCTGTTGATGGGGTACACGGTGAATGTATGACGGGGCCTTTGTACTTGCCTCTGATTCTTTTTTATTTCACCAAATACTGAGCAGGGCGGCCACAACCCATTGCTCCAACAAGCCTCTGCCTTTGTGCCTTCTTTCCTTTACGCAAAAATGTTCCTCTTATGTTCATGAATTTTAGGGATGAATTTAAGGGATATCAGGAAAAATGAATCAATGGCTCTTTCCAGAGATGACCATCATCGCATGGATGCCTGATGAAGGCTAGACCGTTCCCCTTCTAAAATCAACCACCGCAAGACAAGTTTTGAGAGTAAACCAATCAACATGGCATGCTGAACAAGGCACATTTCTTGAAATGATCCGTGCTTGAACCTGCACCTTGTTTCTTTCATTTTTTATGAACTAGGGGTCTACATTAACCTAATAATGTCTTCATGCAAGAAAGAGGACACTTGTTAGTGCACCAATTTGAGGTGTTTACATGTGGGTCAATTAGGTGCACCAGCAACCACCAGTCATCACTAGTTTTGGGTACCGTCATTGGTTGCTTGATCTACGCGCTTCACAATAGTTCCAAAGAGGTTCCACTGGACACGATGTCAATTGACAGCATCGGTGCGCATCACTTGGGAATGAAGTGGCAAGATTTTCATAGCCATCAAGCTAGGGATGCCGATTCGGTATTCTCAGTGGTATGGAAGACGCCCCAGACTCCCCCTCCCCTCCTCATTTTGGTACTGTGTTTTTCTGCCTGCAAGCACGTCTAGCAACCTATGCTGAATTTCTTGGCTTCTGGCTATTAACATTTGGTGTTTGAACTGTGTAAGGTGAAGCAAGAGAGTGCATTGCAGTAATAGATCCATGCAGGACATAATAATGTTTTGAAGGTGTCCAAACACTGCGCAGCATTCACAACTTTTGCATCTCGTTCATGCCGCCATTTTTGCACACTCAATGGCATGATATGCTAACTTCCTCCTCATTCATAGCAAATTCTTGCAACCTTCCTTCCAGTACATAGAATCTCCTGTGTTCTAGGAACGAGGAGATTAGCTTTGTCTGAAAATTTAACGCCATGGCCACTGTCAATACCTCATACTAACAAGAATCTTTTTCCGTCTGTTACATAGTTCCCTCACTGAATTGCACTTTAAGGAAGAACCATTTTTCACACCTAAATCTGTAAATAGCATGAATCTCCCAAATGCCTTCTGTGATTCACTATCATTGAAGTTTAAGAGGACCAGATGCTTGCATGTATGTAGAAAACATGCATTCAAAACATTGTAACATTCTACAATTCACATCTTGAGAGCCGAAGTGTCAACCACAAGTCAAATGAGTAAGGCATGGAAAATCATCAGCCTTCTACTAATGCACACACCTCAAACTCAGATCACCATCTCAATGCACAAAACAACAGATAGACCAGATCTCCTCTTCTAACCCACCATTGAGTTTGCCTAGTCTTCCTCTATTCCTCCAAGTTTCACAACTCCTCCAAATGCATTGGATAACCCTATGTCCCATGCTGCTTCCTAATTTGGGGCGGTGTCAACTGTCCAATTAACCGGCTACTGGCCATCCTGTGCAAAGTTTTCTGACTGCTAGGGAGAGGCTGGCCATTGAACTTCACAAAGCTGGCTCATAGCCAACCACAGGCTTTTCGCTGGTAACTCATAACCCACAAGATGGAAGGGACCAAAAAGGTAATTTTGGGGTTGCATGGTTTAGAGGAATATGAGTTTCGCGTGCTTGCTTTGCCTTTCCAAAGTTTTCACTTTCCAACGGTTGCTACAGATTGATATGCTTTTTCTTGGAGTTTATCACGCTTGATGGAGTGCTTGTGTTATTCATGGGACAACCTCAAGGCACCTTAAGGGCCACACTCCGTTACCCCCATGAGCAAGGAGCTCATGGGGAACTTACACACGAACAAGGCAACTAATGCAAAGGTCCCCGACAAGGGACATCTGAACAATATAGGTTGTGCATAATCTGAGACATGCAATAGGTTTACGGAAGCAGGGGGCATACCACATGTATTCTAACACTCCCCCTTGCACCCTGCTTCCTCATGGCCAAAGCCAAAGCTACCCTGTGGCCTGTGCATGGGAATAAAAAATTGGTGCAGGAAGGCCCTTGGTCAGAAAGTCTGAAGGTTGATCAAGGGAGTGAACCCCATGAATGGTGATACTGCCAATGCGTAGTGCATCCTGCACATAGTGATATGCCACAAAGATGTGTTTGGTGCGGCGGTGATGCACCGAGTTCTTTGCAATCTTGAGTTCGCTTTGGTCGTCACACATAAGAGGTACCTGCAAAGTGTGGATGTGAATATCATGTAAGAAGATGCGCCACCACGTTGCCTCCTTTGCTGCTTCACTGAGAGCCACATACTCTACAGTTATGGACCTTGTGGTCATGCAGTCTTGCTTGTCACTTCACCAGAAGACCGCTCCCCCTCTAATGCTGAACACATACCCCGTCCTGCTGTGATACCCTGCTGCATCTGTTGCATGGTCGCTGCCACTAAACCCAAACACCTGGAGACCATCTGGTGGGTGAGTGTAGCAAAGGACGACAACTTTTGTGTCACCACCGTAACAAACGACTCAAACCAAGGCCTGCATATGAAGGCTGCATGGTTAACTGTTGAACTGGGACAGAAGGCCCACCGCATACGTAATGTCCAGTCAAGTGGTCATGGAAGCGTACATCAAACTGCCCACAATTGACTGGTACAGTGGAGCATCGATGAAAATACTTAGTGTTTTGTTCCTTGCATCAGTGATGTCTTTCATCCCCTCTTGTGTGCTTGCAGTAACCACCAATCTCACACCCTACATAACTGTAGCATGTTTTGTGGCCAAAATCCTCACATATTGTTGTTTCTCTATCTCAATCGAGCCTTCCTGCCTGTTCCGTTTGACCGCCTTTCTAAGAAAAAAGCCCACTTCCTCCACATCTTTCATCTTGCACTGCTTGCTAAGAAAATCCTTGCCTGTTTCATCTAAGTGGTAGATGGAGGAAATATCCGAAGATCATTGATGTACACAAGTACTACTACAAATGATCCCCCTCGATCCCAGACAAATAAGTGAGTGTTCTGCATTGCTTCTTTTGAGGTCCTCATGAACCAGACCCGCTGCCAACTCCTCATTTGAACACCGTGGAGATTGTTTTAAACTATACAATTCTCTCTTCAAATGACAGAACTTGCTACTTCCATTATCCATTCCAAACTTGATGGTCAAGATTAACATACTACTCAACAAACGAGACGCGTACCTTGTGAGTATATTTGCAAAGAGTTACAAGAATTTCGGCGGGCACAAAGAAAACCAAGTTGAATTTCACGACCCCTACAAGCAACAAAAATTCACTCGCCAAGTTGTCGTACCAGCAAACAAGTATTTGCGATAGATGCTATTGGAGATGTGCAACTATCCTTGTCTAGGTGGACACTTCGATGAGGACAGGACGCTCAAAAAGCTGGTGAAATATTACTCCTGGGATAAGATGCAGACTGATGTGGCAGACATCTCAATAATGTGTGTCACCCGTCAAGAGAAGAAATCTTGTCACACAAGGCCACTAAGATTACTTCAACCTCTCTATATTCCAAAGGAACTGCTAGTTGAAATCAGTACGAATCTGATGACGGGATTTTCCACCACTCTTGAATTCTATGATGTTGTCCCTTTCGTGGTGCACAGTTTTGCACTTCATTCCCACAATGACCGCCATCACTAGGAAGGGAACCAGAAGAATCTTTTTTTTTTCTCTTTCAAGAAATGAATCACTACCACTTGAAGGCTGGCCATGGCTGTGTGAGGTCAAGCACTGACAGATGGCACGCGATGCCACTGTTAGCCGCACCAAGGCCAAAAATCAGAGGACGCGGAGAGGTGATCAGCACGCTCAGACCCTTCATGCCGCCTGCTCCTGTTTCTGTAGGATATTGCTCTTCTTCACGCGGGCCACCATGACCTTGAAGCGGTCAAAGCCTGAGAGCTCCGCACGCCGCTTCTGCACGATCAGCTTGCGGCCCCACGAGTTGGCCTTCCACTTGCCCTCCACGTCTGCGGCTTCCATGACGGCGATGAGCTCCTTCTTTTTTTGCGAGCTGGGGATGTCGATGGTGATGTCCGTGAGCGACAACCGCTTGAAGTTGGACTGCCGGTGCACAAGGCCGGGCGCGTCAATCAAAGCCCTGTTTTGGTCAATGATGTCGACAATGACGACGAGTTTGCCGTACTCGGGGCCATAGTTTATCATGGCCACGCGTCCCACCTCCACGAATCGCCGGAAAGGCATGGTGGCTGTCTGAATCAAAGTTCTGTGATCGGCTGACGTGTCCTTTCCCTGGGAGACACAGGAGGGCCAGCTCAACTGGAGACATTGCGGATGTCAATGGAGGAGAGAGCGAGAGAAGGGATCTCAACTGGAGAATATTTCCAAGTCAAATCATGCAGCTCCATGATGTGCCACGTACAATCGTCCGTGATAAAGACTGCCGCTTCCGTAAACTCTTTGGTGCAAATGACACGTTATGGCAGTTACATCCATCCTCAAACCAACAGGCAGACCATGTAGACCAATCAGACGCTCAAAGCAACCTAACCGCATTATATGCAAACCACATGGCACTAATTGGGCACAAAAATTGCCAACCGCTCATCTCACATACAACTACGCAACCTCCACCTCAACGGGTAAATCACCGTTTAGGGTGGTCTATGGAAACATTCCTGCCATATCAGCTGAAATTTAAAGCCAAAGCAATGTTCTTGGAATCAACATCCACTGATGATATTCCTCTAAAATTTGGGTTGAACCACAAAACGCTCACAAGAAGACACAAGACGCTATGAAGAGGGTAGCAGACCAACATTGTAGTTATGACATGTTCAGTGCTGGCAATCACATACTAATCAGATCGGCGAATATCAAACTCTAAGGACAGGTTTTTTTGAAGCTCAGACCCTGCTGGTTGGGGTAGTTTCAGGTTGAGCAAAATGCAGAAACCTATCACTCCTCAACTTTCCCTGCCTGTCAACATATCAATCCACCCTGTCTTCCACATGAGCAGGCTCAAGCACTACAAAGACCCAAGCAAGAACTTGCCTAATAGAGATGTCGGACCTCCGCAAGCTACCCAGATTGAAGTCATCCATGCACATTGACACCATATCCACATCCCAATGGATGGGAGTATGGAGTATGGAAGTATGTGATAAAAGTCACCCTCAAACATCAAATCCAAGGAAAGATAAAGAGTATGGAGTCACGCGGATACTACTCAGCACACAATTGGGAGCTCTACTATAATCTCCGAGACGTTGATCATTTGATGAAAAACTATAATCATCGGCACCAAACTACCTTTGCTGATGTGCAAAGGTGTTACCTTAAAAAAGACGGAGGTGTTATGTTAAGATGTCCATAAATCCCTAAATTCCGCAAGTGAGCATTTGTGTCCTTCGATTCATGGCCCACCGCATGTCAACCCTGAGAATTTTGTCTTTCAGCCGATAGCATTTTTACCACCTGCCCCAACCTTCATTGTCTTGTTATCACATGTTTTACATCTTTTACCACTTTCTTCAATGGTCGACAGAAGTACTTCAAATTGTATGGATCTTTTGAAATTTTTGGTCAACTCCTATACAACTCTACAAATTTACAAACCCGTGCTTTGATATTTTCAACATTTCCCGAATGTTTGGCGCAGTTTCTTGAAGCCATCACTCATAACCTGTCGTCGCACTCGTTGCTTGATTTGAGCATCAAATACCAGACATATGCCTCATTTAAATTCTTGTCATTGTATACATGCGATCAACTTGTTCAACACTTGTCATCATATTACACCTATTGTTTAATACAAATTATCTATTAGCCTCACCGCATGAAATCGTCTACCCATGTCATGTTACTTCCAGACGTACACGAGTCCCTAATCTTCCGAGTGGGAATTTCTAAAATTACACAAATGGCCTCTCAAAACTTCCATAAAACTTGCAATACTTCTGTCGACCATTGAAGAAAGTGGTAAAAGTTGCACAAACTTTGAGAAAAACAGGCGCAGATCAACAAGAATCTTGGAAACCATATCTCCGTGCTCAATGGGATCAACAGCCATTTTCTCCAACAGCTCAAGGTCGCAATGGAGGCTCCTCGCAACGCAAGCACACCATAAGCAATGTGCGTCGAGTGAAATACCCAACTCTCGAGAGAACCCAAAATTTATCCAACCCCACCCAAACATTTCAATCCAGCAAAATCCAAACGATCAATGGTTTGGATGTGGTTGATGAGTTTGGAGGTGTACTTCACCGCTGCTGGGGTTAACAAAGAACCAAAAAAGATTGACCTGCGGTTGCACTCTTGCGTGGTATGGCGCTATGTTGGTGGTCATATCTAACGACCATGCAATGATAGCGGGAGACCAGCGGGACCTCATCAGTGGTAAACAACACTCGTCTTGTATCGTCGACCACAGGCATCTACCCATTGAGTAGATCAACCCATAATGGCAAGACGCACTAACGCCACCAACCGGCCAGAACAAATTCTCCCACGTGATCATCACTGGTGCAAACATTGCCCCAGAGAAACTCGGTTTTCACTACGACCTCAAACAAGACATCCGACAAGAAGTTGCCATTTTTGGCATCTAAAACGACTTGCCACAGATGATCACAGAATTAGAAATGATCGACATCAGCTACAACAACGCTTGGATCCAAGAATTCTATGACTGGCAACCCCCGAACCACAATTATCATGGGAATGTAATAGGCAAGTCAAGGACTCCTGGACTCTAATGGAAGTTGATACCGTCAACCAAAGTGATGCGCGCACCTGCTACAATTGCCGAAAAGTCGAGCGCATTGCACACGACTTTCAAAGCAAGCAGCAGGCCAAAAGGGGGGGAATTCATACAAAGTTGAGTAGGAAAATGGCAAAGGGCACGATTCAAAGGTGCGACTCTTGTCCAAGAAGAGTAATCCACGCTGAACAATCGCCCATCTGAATGGCCTACGACACCAAAGTTGGTTTTTAAGATCACAAAGTTTGACGAGGGATACTACGAAGACCAACTGGTGATAATGTTAAAATTTTAACCTCAAGGATGCAAAAGTTGCAAAACGGTACCAGCACTATTGGTTGGAAGAGCTTCTCACAGTTTCACAATCAATGACATGGTTCACAAAATGGGTTTGCAGGCTGAACCAGGGTTTTTTAAAGGAAAACCCATTAACGGGAGATTGTAAATTGAGAGACTCCAAGAACCACTCTGATTACAGGTTGGAGATCTACCAGATGGAACAGTCTACAGGTCATGTCCAATGAGGGACCTCAAAATCATTCTAGGACAATACTTCCTATACGGACACAATTCGCATGTTGACTGGAACATTGATTACATCTTTGTGGAAATACACCGCACCAAGCAATAGCTTCCCCACGTGGGACGAAAGAAGACAGCCAAAGCAACGGAGGTGGAAGTAGCAAAGGAAGCCACAGTAGTCAAAAAGCGATAACCTATGCGGTCGATACTGCTCAACGCGACCAAGTACTGCATACAGCAAGGAGCTCGTGTGTGGCTCATACATCTCGGACCAATGGAGCAAGCAGAAGTGGCAGCAACTAACTCATTACCCTTATCAGCCTCATCAGCCTCAGCGGCATTGACAAAGTTTGCGATGGCATCCGAGGACTTTGCACCACTCATCCAAGAGTTTGCAAAAGGTTTCCTTGGCAAACTCCTAAGAAGCCTACCACTTCAAAGCTGCATCGCCCATCGCATCAAGCTGAAGCTGGGCAGCTCACCCAAAGTTTGAGGGGCCTAGTGCATGAGCAATCACAAACGTAACGAGTTGAATGAGCATCTCGTCAAGATGTTCGGTCAAGGGTTCATCTACCCATCTACGTCACCATATGCCGCATCAGTATTGTTTGGAAGAAAGATAACTGGTGAGATGTGGATGTCCATGGACTACCAAGAATTGGACAATGCTCCCATCAAGAACCGCTACCCTCTTTCCCAAGCCGATGAACTTTTTGACCAGCTCCAAGGGGCTCCAGTTTTCACCAAAATCAACTTACGTAGCGGTCAGCACCAAATTTGCGTGGTAGACACCGACATCAAGAAGACCATGTTCCAAACTTGCCATGGGCATTTTGAGTGCACGGTAATGCCGTTTTGACTTACAAATGCCCTGGTGACGTTTATGGTGGCAATGAACAACATTTGCTGTCCATAGCTCAATGATTTTTTTGTTGTGTACCTCGATAACATCCTAGTGTAAAGTCGCACCCCAAAGCAACACGGTGGACATCTTTGAAAACTTCTCAAAGTTTTACAAAATGAGATGTTTTCAGAAAGCTCTTGACTTAAAGTGTGACTTTGGTCAGCGTTCCATCGATTGTTTAGGTCATGTCATAAATGGTGGAAAGATCACCATGGATCCCCAAAACGTGGCCACAGTTGCTGGCTGGTCGATATCGACCAATGTTCAAGACGTTCAAGTTTTTCTCGACTTCTGCAATTGCTGTCGGCATTTCATGCGGGAATACGCTCGATTGTCAGCACCTGTATCCGACCTCACTCGGAAAGAAAGTGAGTGCCAGGGAGGAGACAACGAACAAGAATCATTCACTCGATTGCGGAACACTATGACCTCGGCGCTAGCCCTACAATTAGCCCACCCAACGGTTGACTACATCATGGCTACGTATGCCTTAGGTCGAGCCATCAGCACATTCCTTTTGTAGGATCAAGTCAGCGGCAGACAACATGTTTCACACATGTCAAAAAAACTACAAGGACCTGAACCCAACTAGGCCGTACACAAGAAGGAGATGCTGGTGGTTGTACATCCATTCAAGACATGGCAGTGTTATGTAGAGTGCCGTCGATGCATCGCACGCACCGACCATTGTGCACTGAAAGTTTTGAAGACATAGCCAAACCTTAGTTGTCGTCAAACCCGATGGATGGGGTTCCTTGAATTTGGGTTCGACTACAATATCAAGTATCGGCCAGGCAATTTGAACCCAGCAGACGCACTTTTTCGTGGACAAGATCAAATGGCTGAGGCAGCGATGTTACAGTTGTAGGAAGATCCGTGTATCAAGCGGTTTTTCACATTAGGCTATGACCATCATTGCAAGTACGACAAGGAAAAATCATGGTTCGATGCAGCCTATTGGACGCAAAAACTTACTCGCCAAGCAATTCTTCCCCCAAACAATGACCTCCGTGGCATGCTGCTCAAAGAATGCCATGATACTATTCCACGTGGGCATTTCTGAGAAGATAATATGCTAAACAAGATGGCAAAACACTACTGGTGGGACAAGGTGCAATCCAACGTGGCCAACTTCTTCAAATCATCGGACATGTATTAGTGAGAAAAATCACGTTGCCCACGGCCACCTAGACACCTGCAGCCGCTCCCCATTCCAACAGAACCATGGACTGACATCTCCATGGACTTCCTCATGGGATTACCAGTCACACCGGAGGGATATAATGCAATCCTTGTTGTTGTCGACATGCTCTTCAAATTTTCTCACTATATTTTGACGACAACCACCGTCACCGTTATAGGAACGGCACAGCTGTTTTAAAAAACCACCGTATAGAGACAAGGCGTACTGGGAACCATCACGTGCAACATAGACGGTCAATTTACCAGTCGTTTCAGGCGTTGGGGAGGTACTCTCCTCCACCATCAATGCAAAGCACATTCAACCGCCTGCAACTCTCATTCTGTGCAGTAGTAATCCACACCTTGAAAGCATCAAAGCACTAATCCTTTCCAGCCAAGAAGGACACCCAAGTCTTCCTCGACTTGTTATCAATGAACGTGAAAAAGTACAACTTGCCGGACAAGGATTGTGATGGCATGGGACCGCACAAATCAGAGTGAACGAGTGAGAGAAGCTCAGCCGCCCCCTTCTCTTCCACCGTGAAAGGAGCGCGGGCTTGCTTTCCTTCAATGCAGCTCTCACAAGCCGATACACCTGGCTGCTTCACCCCCTTGAGCTCCAGGCCGCGGGCCATCTGTTGCATGGAGATGATGGCGCCAAAGCCGAGGTGACCGAGCCGACGGTGCCACAGGTCGATGTCGTGTTTTCCCTCTCTTGCTGCCAACGCTGAGTCCGCTTCCTTCTCCGACACCACATAGAGGTGGTAAAGACCGTCCTCCTTGTTTGCTTTTACAAGTACACGGCCCGCACATGCAGAGATGGTGCAGCTACCATTCTCAAAGCAAACCTGCATGCCTTCCGAGATGAGAGATGAGACAGAGATGAGGTTAGCTGCCAGCCCTGGAACATGGAGCACCCCCTTCATACAACGTTCGACGTGCTCAACCTCAACGGAAGCACAAAACACAATCTCACCCTCCCCAACCGCCATTTGCACATGGTTGTCCCCCATGTACACCCAACGAGGCTCGGTGACGGTGTAGACGACGAACCACTCCTGGCGACACGTCATGTGCCGCGTGGCTCCCCAGTCGATGATCCAGAATAGGGCGGTGTTGTCGAAGACGTGCATGACCCAGATGGTTGTCACGAATCCACTCTCCCAATCTACGGCGTTCGTGAAGCGTCGGACTGTTTTCCCGCTCCCACTCCAGCAGCAAGGTCTGCCTTCTTCTTCCGGCATTCGCGTGCCCAATGGCCTGGCTTCTTGCAGTAGTGGCAGTTCCCCTTCTTCTTCCCTCCTTCGCCATTGCTCCTGATTGGTGCAGCACCACCCCCATGACCGGAGTTGGTAATGAGAGTGACGTCCAGTCCGCTGCCACCCTCATCTCCCTTGCACCGCTCCCCCTCAAACAACAGGCTCTCCTCCACATCATTGAGGGAGATCTTGTCACCACGCTTGTCTAGGACAACAATGAGAGGATTATAGCTGCTAGGAAGACCAGAGAGGATGGTTAGTATGAGTACACGTTCCTTGAAAGGGTCCTCAATCACAGCATGCTCGTCAGAGAGAGACTTCACCATGTTGATATAGTCAATCATGTATCAGGATTCATCCATCTTCAGAGTGTGAAAGCGACGACGTAGCTGCATGTTCATGAGGATTGACTTGGAAGCATAAGTGGACTCAAGATTTTTCCAAACCTCCTTTGGCCTGAGGTTGCCACAGATGAGGAGTTGCTGTCGTTAGGCGAGGTGGAGGTAGATGGTTGCGAGGGCGCGGTCACGCTTCTTGCGGTAGGTACGGGCCTCGATAGGGGAGAGGGAGCTTTCTTCTGGTTCCTTCTCCTTCTCATCCACCTGACTCCACAGACCCTTCTCCATCAGCACCATCTTCATGTTATTGCTCCAGATAAAGAAGTTCTTGACTTCGAACTTGGCGATGTTGACGCCGGCCACCACGGAAGCGGATGTCGCCATGGTAGTGCAACGTTCAGCCCATAGACGGCTCTCTCACACAACAGGGTGCACGGAATGCCTCAAGGATGAGACAAAGCCTTGCTCTAGCGCTGATACCACTGATGGAAACTTGGCAGCCCTCAGGGAGGTGATCAGGCTCACTAAGAGCCGCCTAGGCAGGACCAACTGTTTGTGAGAGGGAGTTGCAGGTTGCACAAACAGAAATTATGGAAGCAAATGTAGGCGTGCAGAGAATGCGAATGTATGAATCGACTCTTGAGTGAGAAATTGAATTAGCACAGCTTTCTAACAAGCCTAAGTACGTCTCATTTGGCACATGGAGCTGGAAGAACCACTCTGTCAAAGTTCACCTCCTAGCACACTCCTAGCCTAGCGGGATGAGCGACAGTCACACTCTCACACAAGAGAATTACCATCCCTGACATGTGCACAACCAATAATCTTGGTGGAGATCTTCCTTGAAGCTCCCTGAAGATCCTCCTGCCACCTTTCTACCCTGAAGGCCGCTCCAAAACTCCTTGGCCAATTATTGTGGCCGTCATTAGTGCTGGTAGTGCAGGAGCCATCAATTGAACCGGACCCATCGCCACCAAACTTTGAAAATCCATATCTCCCTCAAACGGACTCTGAATCGAGTTCCGTAAAGTGCTATAGAACCAGAAAAACATCCTCCATTCACTTTCTTGACCTGATAATTTTTATCGAGCAACCCACTTTGGTCACTTTTTTTTTTTGCACCGCATATCCAACAGATTGGGCCACTCAAACTCCCCGACTCTATGCAAGTTCATCTAGTGTTCCATATCAGCACACTCAGACACTACCAAGACCCAAAATAGAGCTTCCCTAATAGGGACTTCCCTCCCCCTCCTCCTATACAAATGAAGGAGGACACTGAATGCTTCATCTAGGACATCCTTGGCCATCGACGACGTGGAAAACAACAATGTTTCTTGTCGAGTGGCACAGCTACGACACCGGGCATAACACCTGGGAACCCTACGACAACCTTCAAGATTTTTATCACCTCATCGATGGCTATTACTTTCGTTACTGGGCCACATCCATACACGCACCGGTACGTCGCGGCTAAAAGGGGGGGAGTGTTACATACTAGATGTACACGATTCCCTAATCTTCTGAGCGGGCACTTGTCATCACACAAACGGCCTACCGCACATCGAGACCCTAATTTTCACTTCGACGCTTGAGGGAAACTCAGCCAACTGCCCTCATCCTTCGGCAAACCTTTTCATACTTTTTGACAAGTTTGACCACTTACAAGAATCTATGACAGAAGTATCCTGACCTTTTGGCCAACCTCTGGACGCATGGAGACATATCTCGATTTGTAAAGATGCATCTTGCATCTTCACTGTTGATCCTTGAAGCCCTGGATTTCTCGGGAGAGCTTCTCAAATCTGATCAGTCACAATGCAACTCCACTTGCGTCGCTCGACAATCGACCTTATTACTCCGACTATGTCTCATTTGTAACTCGACACTAATATGTATGTGTTCGACCATTTTGACACTTGTCACCAAAGCACACTTGCCGCGAATAAGAAATTGCTAAAGTGTCCCAAATTCTTATTTGTGTTCCTTACAACTTCAACATGTTCACCATGTATGCTTCGTTTGGCATAACACGTCATCCCTGTGACAAGCCATGTTTCGCCTAGCGCAAGGGAGTGAATACCTTCATGGACAACCACCTTTATGCATAGATGGTTCTTACATACACACATATGCTTTCTGTTTCTGATTCAATGTCCGAAACTATATGAGATTAGGTTAAGGATGAAGAAGAGGCCATTCTTCATTGGGTACAGTTTTGTATTGATAACCATAGGTCAAACGTCTTCGTCAGACCAACATTGGGCACAACTCAAAGGATAAGCGACCGTAACCATTGAAGGTATATCTCTTGCTTTTGCGAAGATGTTTGACTGTTGCCCGTTAAGAAAATCTGGGCAAAAGAGCTCCTGCACCCATGAAACACAAAGTGTCACACATTCGCCCATCACTGGCAAAAAAATCTAAAGCCCAATTGAAAATCATTCTCGCTCACCGTAGGTATTGATGGGTGACCAAGGAAAAAGCCACATGGGGTCATCACTCGCACGTAAGAATTGCAAGGGATCGATGACCCCTTTGTTTGTTTGTTTTACACACAATCCCCAGAGTTCAGTTTAGGGTTTTGTGTGTCTCGTGCGGGCGGAGCCCGCACCAAACATGAAACCCTTTATCGAAAATGGGGGGTTTGTGTGTCAAAAAACATTACGGTCATCGCTCCATCGCGATCAAGTGAAACACCCTTCTTTGGTCTTTGACATTTCACACACACGCAAACCTATTCTTTTAACGCACAATGCACAATCAATCCTTACCCCAAACTACATTTGTGGTTTTAGGGTTTTAGTTCTGAGCGGGCTCATGTTGGGCCTCACAGAAGCGGGGCCCACCGGGTTCCCTTTCAACACATGGGGAGTCTCAAACCCCCCTCAAACTCTAATTAAACATCCCCGTGCTGGTATCGCAAACCCTTCAACAAAGATGTTTGTGATAAAAGGAGAGGGCGCCACATGCCATGCGTCGTCAACGCATGGCATGTGGAGTCGCCATGCATTTTTGCTTGATTTCTTTGTTACTGGTTTGGCTGTAGCGGCGGGCGATGGATAGTTAGGTTTTTTTCGGAAGAGGATGGGCGAATACGTTTTTTTTTTCAACTATTCGGGAAGGTGTGAATGTCGTTTAATAGCAGACAATGGAGTGTTTGTGTGAACTGAACCAAAAAGCCCTCAATAACACTCCACCGGATGCACAAAGCGCAATCAATCCATTCACGATCGCGACTACGTTGCTCTCTGGTAGCGGACATCGACGGGCGACAGGCGAGGGTGATGGACTGGTGGGTTATGGGCCCCATTTTCCCACTTCTGGACTCAAAGGGTGCGGCTAGTGAACGCTAGAATCCATCGTTGAACGCCATCGGACAGTTCTTTGCACCTTTTGTTGGAGGACTTTCATAGTCCACACACCTCACCATACCTGCCAATCATAGTCACTGCCGGTCATAAGAGCGATGCAGGCAGTCATGTCCGGATATACCCTCTTCCCAACTGCGGACGAGCATCGGGCTTCCAACGATGGACGCTCACACGTGATTGGTGAAAACTGGGATTGTTGGGAAGATTCTGTTCAGCCATTCGTGCATCACGTGGGACTCGCAAGGATTGCTGAACAACGGAAGAAAGAAGTCTTTCCGGACAGATCGACGTTGAGGGGCGAGCCACCCTACATGTACGATTTAGAATGTAAAACACCGCAGACAGGACAGACAGCTCATCGCTGGAATCCATCGTTGAGACGGCCCAACGAAGCATTCCAGCGTTTACCAGCCGCGCCCAAAAACTTCCGAAAGTTTTGAATGATGATGTAAGCAAAATGGCTGGCGGGACACCCATATTCACTCACCCTTTCGTAGCCATGGCCATTGTTCCGCGCGCCCATCGAGCAATTTGGCCGGCAGTCTCAATCTCTTGCTACACTGAGGGGGTGGGTAGTTGCATTGCTGATGAATACAGCGCGATGGAAGAAACTCACTTGCGACTTCGATGAATGCTAAATTACAAGAATGATGTCATCCCCTATCGCTAGCGTTTGCACCATTGGCGAGTCAAGATTTTATGCGATCACCGAAATATTTTCATCGCGACACTGTTAAAGTGCAATATAAAGACAAAGAAGCGATGTTCGTGATTTTGGTCCTTCGAGACCGATTTTTGGCCGTGATAACATGTTTCACGTAAATCGCCCCAAACCTTGTATGTTGCATCTCATCGTGATGTAACGCGAACTTCACTTGAAATTTAATGTGAAATAAACGGCCCGATCATTCCATTGCTTGACCCAGCCACACAGGATGTTCGAGTTTCACCGCTCCCTATATTCGTTTTAAGAATCTGATTTTCCGCGAGCTTACAACCGTCCTACTCAGAAAGCCTATACTGAAAAAACACATACAATATCTACGCTGCTAATGCGATTGAGGAGCGCCCGGCCGAAAGAACAAACTTGTTGCTGCGAGGTTCACCGTAGATTTCGGCGAAAACAACAAACTGTACGAGAATGACGTCAAAGCGATCTAAACGTCTCTTTACCTGTAGCGAGCCGCGGTTTCATCGCGATGTTTACATCGCAGTTTCATCTCCAATGCAACTGCACACCCCCTGACTAATCGCTGCAGGCGTTTCTGTCCCGGACTCGTCCCCACCCTTGTGGCCGAGTTTCGTGGGAAACGTATTGGAGACCTTGCGTGGAGACTCGCAGATCGTGATCTTAGTACTTGTGTCCTACGTACAACCCAGACAGTTGCGTTAGTTCATGGTTACTTCAGTAGCTGAAAAACGTTTTTTGCTTTGACCGATAGCCTTGAAGCAGAATGAACCGTCGAGTGAGCTCGTTCATGCGAACGACCATAAGTTGAACTCGGCATCTATCCGGATGGATCAGGGACGAACGAAATTGCTCTTGCTCAAAATTTCTAGCCGGACTTCTCCAGCCGTGGCCTGTGACCCGGCTGTCTTCGTTTGTTCGCTAAAACTGATCGAAAATTATTGGCATCCTCTAAGCGGCAAGTTCGGGCAGCCTTCGTTTCATGCGATTCAGCGGGGTCAATGTGGTAAGGGTCACAGCGTGACCCTTGCACCCACCACCAGTAGATGCATTGGGCCTCCGAGCTATCCGCTATCACGGTTACCCATAACTTCACGTGGGGTGAACAATTCCACTGGTGTACAGTGCAACAACGCCCGGCAGGATTCCACCGAAGCGTGTCCATCCTGAAAGCCGACGTCACGGAATATCCAACAAACAATTATCAATTACAAGAGGGCGCTTTCGCACAACGCCGTTCTGGAAAAGGAAACACAAACCATCTAACATCTAACAAACAATCATCTCTCCAGGATATCCAGTCACTTTCAACTTCACCACATTACTATATGACACATGCCAAAAAACTTGGGAGACAGAACTCTGTCTTTGTAGAAAGGGGGGGGGGATCAGTCTGAACCTTTGGAAAACCTACAACCCTTGAATGCTACAAGAAAAGTTTGCAGATTTAACAAACTAACAAAAGTATGACGCGAACATACTCAGAACCAGTGTCTAAGGTGTGAAACTCGAAATTTTAGCTTGGAGATGGCGCAGTGATTAACCTCATGTTGCTACCACAAATTTGTTAAGAGCATAACGTGAACACTCTCCCAAATATATGACAGAAACTCTGTCAATAACTCTCCATTGCTCCTGTCTACCACGCAACAACCTATCATGCTTTCCCTATCACAAACTTCAAAGGCTTAAAAAATCTAAAACTCCATAGCTTCAGGTAAAAATGAAAATATATGAATGATGATAGCTAATTGTAAGGGCAATTATTTGTACTCATTCCTAAAAAAAGGACACAAAAACATTTTGAAAACTGTAATGCATTGAAACGTGAGATAGGAATATTTACCTCATTCTAATGGAAAGGAATCTTTTTTTAATGTTTTGAAAAGAGATTACTTCCAAATATAAACGTGAAATCCTACAAAAGTGAAACTGAATAAAATCATAAATGCAATGAGTAAATACAATTGATCTACAACATGATTATTTCGTACAAAGAAAATTTCTAACGGTCTTTTTTATTGAAAATACCAAGCACATAATACAAAACAAAGTTACCCAAACTCTATTCCCTCACATTTTATGTAAAGTAAACCTATGGAGCTCATACAAAACGATGGGTAGAAATTGAAATAAGAACGAAATGAATTTTTGACGCCATAAAACGTTCCACGATGTCCTAAGATTGAATACTGACAATGAGAACCATAAACGTTCTCTTTTTTAATGTATTTTTTGATAGGCCAACCAACAGCTTTAAGGGGGTGTCATGGGAATGCATGGGAAGAAAAATCTGGAAAACATTATCCCATGATCCCATGCAATTCAAAGTTTTTATGAGGGATTTAACTTTTTGAATATCATGTCACGTTTTCCAAAGAAAAAAAAGAAATTGCAGCTTTCCAAAACATTGTAGGCATCTTCTTGATCCCTTGATCCCTTTAGGCTCTTCCCATAAATGTTTAAACATCAGTCTCATGCTTAAATGTTAACACTATCTCAATGTACAAAAATGGGTTGAAAACAAAATGACTTGGGATACAAATTCCAAGATCAAGGTTTTTCAGGCCATGATGCAGAAATTAATCCTTACCATATGCTATTCAGGAAACATTATTTTCCAAAAACTCATTTGTATCCTCCACACAACTATTTCAAATGTCAAAAGGGGAACCCTCACACTTAGAAAACTGGGAATGAATGCATATTGTTAGTACTTGCATTCATAAATGCTATATGTCCTCTTGTAAAGAATGATATTCAATCTCCCCAACGATTCCAATTCACAAGCATGGATGAAGTCCCATGACTAAAAGACATTATCTTTCATTTGCATAATATACTTAACTGAAGGCTAAGTTTTTGAATGCCATGGAAGACATCCATGTAAAATCGGAAAACGCACTTTTTGCATTAGAAAAAGAAGCAACCTTACCAAAAAATGAACTCAAAGAAATTAATTTGCAATAAAAACCCCCTTTCAGTCATCAAAATGAATAGTACTTAAAACAATGTGATGGAAAGGATGAGAACTAGAAATTCAAGTATCTCATGATTTTCGTAGCCATGCTTTGTAGGGATACCTTAGTTGACTCAGAATACTCTGAGCATAAGGTGAAATATACAAACACAGTTTTAGAAATCAGTATTTCTAAAAGTGTAAAGGATTCAAAAAAAACGTTTTTGATTTATATGCCTTAATTTTTATGTATCAAAGTATATACTTACTTTTCTAGAGGGAGTCTTTGAAATATATGATAACTTTTGTAAAGGATGGGATCTAAACTTAAATTTATCTCTAAATCTTTTTCTTCACATATTGTGTAAAAATCTGCACTATGTATGCAAAATAGTGTAGCTCTGAATTCTATTTGCTTGTTTGAAATCTTGAATTGAACAAAACATAATTTCAATTCAGGAACATTCTCTGTTTAAGTCTTTTCCTCAAAGTTAGAAGAACAATGTTTCTTGAATAATCCATGGTCTTGAGCATGGTTCTCCGTTTGAGTGTATTTGTACCGGATTTAGGCATAAAATTTCACCTTTTCCAAAACAATAATACTTAAAAGGCCGATTTACAATTAGCGTTATTGCCAATACACAGAAATGGTAACATTTGCACACTAGCTTAAATGGATGAATATCACAAACTAATTATGGAAGATCATAAAAAATGAATACTTTAAGAACATCATAAACTTTAAAACTTCAGATATTTCCACGACTATTATTTAAACTAGCATTCTAATTCTTCACTGTGGACCAAACGTTTTCATGATCATTCATTTTGTAATACATTAATAGTCAATATTGTTTTTATTGATTTTGAACATGAAGCAACGATCTCTCTCTACTCTGCTTACTCATTGAAAGTTGAACATTTCTCAAGTCCTTATGCCAATTGAATTTTATCATTTTTTTGAACGTCTTATCAAGTCAGTTTTTGTTTCTTAGATGAATTAGAAACAAAATTTTTTACAATTCATGTCATTATATGATAGAAAAAACCTAGTGAACAAGCATAGTAAGATGTTAAAATGAAATCTGTGGTAGGTGAAATCTCGGAAGATATATTCTTACTTAACAGATAATTTGGTGAATAAAACTTTAAGAATAAAAACGCAATTGCACATGTCTTTATGATAAAATATTAATCTCATTCATGTCAGATCAATGAAAAAATGTACAAAAACATTCCACAAGTGTTATAATCACAAACGTTTAGCAGTAAGGCAAGCATTTGGCATTTCATGATGAAAAAAATGAATTTGCAGGAGAAACAAAGACATTTTGGAGATAACTTTACCTGAAAGAACTTTCAAGATACCGATTATTGCAAAAACATGAATCAGAAATGGACACATAAGATATCCCGAAGTCAGTGTAGTGTTTGTCGCTTTTCGTATTCATTCATAAAAAAAAAACAACTCAAGAGACAATTTGAGCAAACAAATTCACTAAACGAAACGAAAACAAGGGAGTTATGAGTTTTTCAACATTTGAATAAAGAAAAATAATAGAGAGAGAGAGAGAGAGAGAGAGAGAGAGGG
>SZWC01000685.1:45451-72193 GCA_023375785.1 Penium margaritaceum | reverse complement strand
TCTGTGTGTGTGCGCGCCTTTGTCTCTCACTGTTCACATACATCTCTTTCTATCTTTCTTGATTGTGTCTCGTACTCCTTACCCCTTTCCTACTATCTTCTCAACCCCCTCCAACCTTTCTCCTCCCATGATTTCCTCTTCGCATTCCCCCAGCTTGCTATTTCTCTCTTGTGCCCTCCAATTGTTTGACTTACTCATTGTTTCCTGAAACATCTGCTGCCCTCCCTCACCCCCACTTCACCTTCCCCCTTCCAGGCTTCTAGTCCTATGCTTAACACTGCCTTGCCCTTCTCCATCGCCTGTGCTGAACGCACGCGTTCCCTTGGTTTTTTTTTAGCATTCCCTCCCTGTCCCTTGCCCTCTAGGTTCCAGTTTCTACTGCTTTTCTCTCCTCCCTTAGCCAGCCTTATCACTCCCTATTCTGCAGACGAGTGCTCTTGGAGCCATCCTGTCTTCTATATTATGTTCATGTCTTTGTGCTCTCTGGAATTTCCGGTATGTGCTACATGGTTAGTCTCTGCTTTTTGGTTCTTTGAATGTTGCAGGTATGTGTTTCAGCGGACACAACCTCATTCCGACTGTGCCCACCTGGCAGCAACCCACGAGGAATTGTCCGTGGCGACACGTGCCTCAGTCTCTTTGCACAGTATTTCAGCACGTTGGAGCAAATGGCAGCTTTGAACTATGGATTCCGATGCACACCGAGGCAGCTGTTTGTGGGGAAAACCATATGCACACCCACCTCTGTTGGTGTGCGGGTGCCACCTCCCCTTTCCAAGAAGGCTCGCAGAGTGCGTTACTGAACCACTTGAGAGCTCTCTTCCAAATAGTTTTACATCCCAATTTTATTTCTTGTAATAGTATTGTACACAAGTACAGAAGTACAGCATTTAGAGATCCTTCGTAGATAGCTGTTATCCAATCCATGTTGATCACTGATTGGCACTCAAGTATCCCACAGTTGTGTTGCCTGTCTTTTTTTCTTCCTTCTCTTCTTCTTGAGACAGCAAAGGCTGACATGGAATTCTGACATTCAATCAAAATTGCTTTGAGGCTCCCCTATCAAACCCACTACTTCTTAAGTCACACCTCGACTTGGGGGGTTGAAGGAGAAACCCTCCAAGACCAAAGGGAGTACACAACAAATTTCTTCATCACTACCAAAGCATTTCACCCGTGTGTTTACAGTGTTGAAATGAGTTTAGGAAATGAGTTTATGTGTACGCATATTCATTCACATAGAACAGAAAACATGTGAGACATTCCTATCACTCCTACTGCTGATGTGGAAGAACTGTCCTAGACAATACACACATTGCCAAGTGAGGTAGATGTGAGAAAAACAAAGCTCAAGCAAAGGGGAAGGGCAAAGCCTCAAAAGGAATCATGGTGCAGAAGGAAATGGCAAATGACAGAAGTATGGCATAAGAAGATGTCACGGGTGCCAGACAGAGTACTAGGTGCGACAGGTGAGTTTGCTATAAACCAACCCAAAACCACTATGTTGGCTCTAGCGTGGTGCACACATCCATCAAAGGCACCGTCTTCTTTTTTTTCTTAGCCGTACATTGCTATTGCACACATGCCATAGTCCAGCACCGATCGGTGGATAGACAATGTAAAAACATGCAAATCATGCCAATGACCTATAGGGGAAGGGCCGGTTCGGCCCTCCCACCTTGCAATAGCAAGAGAGTGGCTTGCAGCCACCCCTCGCTATTGCAAGGACTGGCTGGTAGCCTAGCACCCGCAGGCTACCGGCCGGCCGGCTAGATGGCTGCCGGCCGGTTAAGTGACCAGCCGGCTGCCCTGCGGCAAGCCTCTAGCCGCCAATCGAGCTGGTAGCTCCATCAGCAAATGAGTGGCCACGAGGGCGAGGTATAGTTGACTGGGGTTGTTTTGTACATTGTCATATTGGTGTATAGTTTGTATGATGATGTGTGAAGGTTACATGAAGTTTTCGACATGGAGTAAAACAATGTGGTGAGTGTGTTGGGGGAGTGCATGTGGAGATAGGTGCTACATGTTCACTACTGTACAAGATTGTGCTTCAGATGTACAAGTGAATTCTAGAGGAAGGGGGGGTGTTGTATGTGGTGAGTGTATGGGGGGGGGGGGGGGTGTATGGGGAGATGGGTGCAAAGTGTACAGTAGTGTATAATGTTGTAGTTTAGATGTGCAAGTGAATGTAGAGGGGAGAGAAGGGGGGACGAGGGAAGAGGGAGTTGTATATGGTGAGTGTGTAGAGGGAGAGTATGGGGGGATGGGTGCTGAGTGTACACCAGTGTATAATGTTGTGATTTATGTGTGCAAGTGAATGTGGCAGGGGGGGTGTGGGACGGTACATGTGGTGAGTGTTGAAGGGGATTTTATGTCCACATGGGTGCTAAATGTACCCTAGTGTAAAATGTTGTGATTTAGATATTTGCAAAAGTGAAGGGAGGAGGGGGTTGTATGTGGTAAGTGTATGGGGGGAGTGTTCATATAAATGGGTATTAAGAGAACACTAGCGTATAATTGTGTGATTCACATGTGTAAGTGAATGTGGGAGTGGGGGGTCTATATGGTGAGTGTATGGGGGGAGTGTATGGGGTGATGGGTACTAAATGTACTCTTGTGTATAATGTCGTGATTCAGATATCCAAGTAAATGTTGGGGGAGGAGGGGTGTATGCCGTGAGTGTATGGGGGGAGTGTGTGTGGAGATGGGTACTAAATGTACACCAGTGTGCAATGTTGTGATTCAGATGTACAAGTGATTGTGGCAAAGGGACGAGGAGTGAATCACTGCAAATCACTTGCACATCACTGGAAAGTGATTGCACATCACTTTCGAGTGATTCGCAAGTATATGATTTACACTAGAAAAAAGTGTATATCTAGAGGGTGATTGGTGATAAATGAGAGCGAGAGGCGCACAAGAGAAGTCGGTGCAAAATCATCATACATGCCTTACATGCGATGACTTTATGCCCTTGCGTAGAAAACAAAACTCAAGCTTTTTAGTATGAACTTTGACTTTTAAACATGAAAAACTCGTGTAGACACACAAGTTTAGGATCATAACCCCCCTCGTTCCAGGCCGAGAATGAGGGGTTGGGGTAAAAACAGAAGTGGGCCTTTGAAGTATCAAAACATTTGAGTCCCCCCGCACGAGTTGTTGATGACAATTGCCCCCAGAGTGACGCGAAGGGGAAAACTCTCTCAACGAGCTTTGGATGCCATTTTGCAAATTCCAACGACCTCCTTGTAGGAGCTGGGAACTCGACTTATTATAGTGGTTTTGAGAGCCATGCCACCCTCGCAACTAAGTATGCAAGAGTCGGGATACTACGCCATGTACAAAATGCCAGAAGTAGCCATAGCAGTAATAGAAATTCCACATTGTACGAAATTTATACTAGAATGTTTTAGGCACCTCATGGGTAAAGACATTTGTGAGGTGGCATGCACCAAAGTGAGGTTGTCAATAGCAGCAAAGTAATGACCAATAAGGGCAAGGTGATGATGACCTCACCACACGTCCTCCGTGGACTCCAAATCTTGGAGGATGTCGTCAAGCAACGGCAACCATAATACCAAAGATAACTTGTGCCAAACTCGGCCACACCAGAAAGCATGTGGAAACCAAAGGCTTGCTCAATGATTAATGTTGACGTATACATAAGCGATTTCCATGCAACAGAGGATGCGCTGAAAGAGAACCACTGGAATGTGGACCCTGACAAGGAGCACGATGTAAACAAGGGCAAAGGTGACAAGGATTGCAACCACCACTGTTATCGTGTGGCAAAATCAAGCCAAACTTTTGAGAGGGGCAAGGTGTCCGCTAGATTGCAAGAAGGTGCCAGTAGTAGTGAGGTAGTCAATAGCAGCAAAGACACCAAAAGCATTCAAGCCTTTGCCAAGTGCAGAGACTCCTCACCTTCAAGGGGCTCGACAATGACAAAAGATAAATGCCAACAAAAGTGCCGTGAAGTCTCCTTTGACATTGGCAAGAAGGTTCTTCTTAACATCTTGTCACAAAAACTTCTATGGAAGTAGACTGGGGACATTTCCCACCTTTGCATGCATCCGGCCAATGGCATACAGGTTGTTGCTTCTGCCGAGTATGAAGATACATGACTTGTTGCATGTGAGCCTGTTGGCTCTGTACACGGCAAAAGGAACTGTTCAGCCACCACCAACAATCCTTGATGGCGACAGCCAATAGGAGGTCCTTTGCCTACTCTAGCACTGATATCGTACAATGTGGTTGCGGGCTGTTGGGAAATACCTTTTTTATTTGGCCGAATATAGACCTGAACACAAGTCATGGGAGCCCGAATCTTGGTTGTTCACGGGGGTGGCCAATAAGTGCTGAAGCGAGCTAGTAGCTTGCGAACATCGATGCATAGTGGGGGGCACCATCTGAATGTGGCAGTAGTGAACAACATTCTCACTGGGTAGCATTCGTGGAAAACAACCATAGCAGGTTGGGGACGCGCAACATGGTTGTTGCGCGGGCACTCCGGCTTCAAAAGGGGAGGCCGCGAGCCGTGGTTACTGACAAGCTTCAACTCATGTCAAAGTACCATGCACGTATTCATGTTTAGCTGGTGATTAAACTTATCAATTTTCTTTCACAATGTTTGTGACTCACTCTCTTGCAGTCTCACTTCTTGGTCATGAACGAGAACAGTTCAGAATAACTAGTGAGGAATGTAACAGGAGGGCCGGTACAACCCTCCCACCTCGCAATGGAGAGGGGGTGCCTCACAACCACCCCTCGCTATTGCGAGAGCTGGCTGGCGGCCAGCCACCCCTAGCTACCGGCCAGCCACCAGCCGGCCGGCTAGACAGCCTGCAGCCGGTCAAGTGATCGTCCAGCCACCTACCGGCAAGCCAACAGTCGTCAATCAAGCTGGTGGCCTTGGAGGCTGAGAAGCCACAGGGGCCTTGAGGGTGAGGCTTGTATCCTGGTGCCCTCGTCCTTGTGCACCTCCCTTGCTTGCAAGAGCAAGCAAGGAGGAGGGATTGTGTGAGCGAGCAAGAGAGAGATGTGCAAGAGAAGCCAGCATGAAATTGTTAGACGTTCCTCGAACACAATGATTTTGCTCTATTGTGTAAAAAACAAGACTAAAGTTTGTTTAGTACAAATTTGAGTTTTGAACATGGAAAATTGATGCAAAATCACAAGTTTGGGGTGATATCCTCCTTGTTTTGGACCCAAAATGAGGGGACAAGGTATGTACAGCCTCCAAAGACTCTCTGTACAGGTCTTTGATGACGATTGCCCTCACAGTGACGCAAAGGGAAAAAATCCTCTAGTGGACTCTAGACGCTATTTTGTGAACTTCAACAATAACTTCCATGCATGAGCTGGAGACTCGACTTATTACACAACCAGTCTACTGAGAAAATCCTAGAGGTTGTCAAAAAGTAGGAGTTTTCCCTAACAGGTCTGAGGCACGTTGTAGAATCTGTTTCGTAGCTGCAATTGGGTGGATGACCACACGATGGCACCCTAGTATCATTTTCTTCTCATCAGGGATCTGCATGGGCATAGATACGGCGGAGTGGCTACACTAATCCGTACACGCAGACAAGAACAGCTAAGCGGTCCCATGATATGTGTGTATGTACACGTGCAAAAGTGACACGGGTGAAAACAAAAATGATCAAAAGTGCACACGCACACATCCCATACTCGAACACCCTAGGGTAAGAGATGAAGCCTGAAAAAAAAAGAGTGGCCAACACAAAAGCTTTGTTAGCCAATATCTTGGTCAAGAAATTAGCGCAGTACATGTCCGTGCAAAACTAGATGGCATACATCGCCTGTCGCTCCACCAATTCACACACAAACTGCTACTCAACAATACAGTGTTTTATGCATACATGAAACACTAGAGTTTTCTGCAACAGGAAGAGTACTCTAGCTGTCACAATGCAGTAGGATTGAAGGCACAGACAGTTGCAGCTCATGAAATAGGCACCGCCATCATACTACCTCAAGAGCACTAAAGTTCATTGCAACATCCTCCATCTCCAACAAGCTACATGCAATAAAGTTCTTCTTCTCAGCATGTCATTGTAAAGCTGTGCTGCCCAGATGGAACACATATTCCTTCCAACTCATGTCAGGAATCTAGGCCTTATCATTGTTGTTGTAGCCCACAACCACCACAAACATTCTTGATAGAAGTAGATCTCAAGGTACGGTGTGGAAACCACATGCTGAATCACTTGCATTATCTCATACAGGCTCTTGCCCGTGGGCAATATGAGATCAACACGAGGAGATTGATGGCAAAGGCAATCTCAGGCAAAGTGGTCCCGGCCAAGTTTACGAGAAATACAAGGATAATGAAAGTGATGCACAGGTATACGATCATGTCCACTGTCTTCCCTAGCTTTGCTGGATTATCTACCTTAAAGGCATTCTACCCATCTGGTGTGACGGGAGTCAAGGCTTTTAAGAATAATACCCAAGAGAGCTACAAACTTCTCTCCCAAAACCAGGGCATCTTTCGCCTGATGAATTAGGAGTGTGCACTGCCGGCAGTCACGCATGACCTCCATCCTAGGAAAGACAGCTACATGACCAAGTGCCTTCATCTTGTACACAGCGTGGACTGCCTTGGGCTCCTTCACGGCCTCCATTGAGCAAAAATCAATCAAGAATTCATCCAGGATGCCTGTGAAGTGCTCAAATATCTGGTGGATGATGAGAGATAGATTGGCACTGTGTTGCACAGTCTGCGCTTGTCACGTGCCCATGATCTCCTGGTTACAGCATGGCGATTTTTTCTTGAGGCCATACAAGGTGTTGAAAAATTGTTAGACCATGTCACTGACCTTGAAGCCAGGTGGTTGCACCATGTTGACATCTTGATCTAGAGTGTTGTGGAGGAGCACATTGGTTACATCCATCTGGTGCAGCTCCCAGTTGTGCTCTTTTAGAACACTGAACAGAGGACAGGCTGTAGTCATGCAGCCAACAAGTGCTGCTGTGCCAGACAAATTCACATCCTTGGCCTGAGAATCCCTTGAATGTCAAGCCGGCCTTGTAGCAATCCAGTGAGCCATCTGGCTGCACCTTCTTACAAAAGGCACTTTTGGCTTGTGTGGCCTTTGACCCCATCGGAAGATCAACAAGCTCGTACATACCATACTCTTGGATAGCTTAGAGCTCGTTTGCATATGCCGTGCATCCATGTCCCACATCCTTAGCTAGGAGTTTTCCTTCAACGTGCCTAAGTAAGACGACATGAAGGGAAAATTCAGGGTGCCGAGGACATGAATTCTCACATGACTGAGAATTCACAGGATATCAGTTCCTAACCGACTTGGCAGGCTGGGTGTACCTCAGTGTGGGCCACCTGGACACTATGCCCAAGAGTCTCCGTGCAAGGATCACTGGTTTCAGTGCTTCGTGCTTGGTGTCTGGAGTTTCAAACAGCCATTCGTTTGGTCCTATAGGGAAGTGATAAGAGATGGCCACCAGGCTCATGGGTGAGCCAGGTGCTCACCTTGAGCTGGAGAGTTGGAGGGCAGCCAGACGTGGATGCAGAGAGAGGCCAGCTTGCAAGCAAGCAGAGGGCTGGAAACAAGGGAGATAGTAGCCCAAGGTTAACTGAGCACTGCAAGGGCACACATAGGGGAGGTTGCACGGACCACCAAAAGAACACGTTCAAGAATAGAAAGAGAGGAGGGCACAAGGACCACCACAGGAAACAGACGCAGGCACAAAGCGTAGGTACCACAAAGGCCAAAACAGAAAAAAACACAGGCATATAGGTGATCGGTACCACAAGGAAGGTGAGTTTTGCTTCAGGGATCAACTCGGCCACAGGCCCTACTTGACACAACATCGTCATCCATTGAGTGAACAACAGGTGCGAAGGCCTAGGCACATCCATTCACCGACCTAGAATCCCACATCCACAAGGAAACCGCAGAGTGGGAGCATGATCAATGACCAAAGAGAAGATGAAAAAGATGTCCCTTTAGGTGATAGCTCAAATAAGAGGGTGTTGAAAATTTCCCCTCCGCATGCATGGAGCATGGCAACGGGAGGCGCTAAGGAGCTGACGGAGAGACAAAAATACTCGCATTTTAATCTGGCAGGTCGAGGAATGCTCCAAGCAGAAAATTGATTATTGTCCCTAGTAGTTGACAAGTTACTAAATCCGGTGTACTCTGAATAACCCAATTCAGAAAAGCATGAGCCCTCAAATGTGGGGTATGTGCGGCCGCTCGAGAGGTTAGCCGCAAAATGACATCCTGTGGAGAATCCACTCGACGTGAGTGTTAAATGTGCCCTTGCCATGGATGCCGTTTGCCGTTTTCCTGGTTCGACCACTAGAGAGTGGTTGGATGTCTGATCCGACTGCAGATTTGGACTCCTTGGATTTTTCCATGCAGTTTCAAGACTTCAGTTGTTCAATTTGGTTGAGAATTCAGAAAGATAGCCCCATCCAAAGTTCGGGTAGTCGGCGGGTGGAATCTGGGTCTCCGTCATGGGTGACAGGAATGAATTCCACCACGGTGGTCCGAGCTCCAATTACACCATGGGCATGAATGAAGTGACCATAAGGACCTCCTTGACCAGGGTGAAGTTCTCCTTGACTTGTGGGCGAGGAAAGGTGCTCCGACGGGTCATCGTTGAAGCGCCTCCCGTTGCCTAAAGTGCAAGGCACGGTGGGCAGCTCCACCAAGGGTTACTTCGACAGGCGTAGCAGGGGCTCTACTGCTCCGTTTTGGGCGTGCTTGGATGCGTTGGAAAGTTGAGATAACAGGCTATAAGAATCTGATGTAATCTCACTAACATAAACAACCATCAATGTTCCTCAGCCTTTCTTCATTTCTGCAATCTGCTTTGTGCCAGAATTCTGCTCCTTTGGTGTTGTGGCGACCCAAAACACACACCCCCTTGGAAGTCTCTTTGCCCTAAGTAGCCTTAGGGCATTTACGTGGAACGCCAGGACAGCATTCCTGACAAATGGTTATGGGCTCATCACCCTGACCTGCCTACCAAGACGTTCACGACTTCCGCAATGCACGGGAGTGTCGCTCCGGGCGACATTGCCGCCACACTTTGAGACTGTCCATTGTAGAAGTTCAACATGGCGTAGAAGACAGAGTCCTCGCCCATCCAAAAGTACATGGGCGGCTCTGGTTTTGGGCTATGGAGGTGGCATTTTCAGATCTACCTCGCGCACAAGGAACTGCTGAAGCTCATGAAGGGCACCGAGGTTCAAGATGCGAGCACAACGGACGAGGAGAAGACGGCCTTCGCGATGAAGAACACGAAGGCGCTGATGCTCCTATTGTCGATGCTGCATGAATCTCAATGGCGCTATATCCAAGGCTGCAACCTAGCAGCTGAAGCGTGGAAGAAGCTCTTCTCCATTCACCAGTCGACATCCCTAGCCAACAAGATCTTCACAATGAAGCGACTCTTGACGGTGATGACCGAGGAAGGTGAGGACGTCATTTTCGCCATGCAACAGATCGAGTCTCTTGCCTCACAGTGCAATGATGTGGGATGGAAAACTCACATGAAGATGTAGGCAATGGCACTCTTCATGGCTCTACGCGACAGTTGAGGTCCTCTCATCACCGTGATAGGAGGTTGGGAGGAGAATAAAGTCACCTACGGCGCAGTCGCCGAGTACATCCGCAACGAGGTACACCGTCAGAGCGGTGGCGAGACCTCATTATCCTGAACTGCCCTGGTCTCCAAAACGCAGGGTGGCAGCACCAGCGGCAAGCGAAGCGGCGGTAAGGGCGGCGGCAAGAAGGGTACCAAGAGGGGTGCATGACATAATTGTGGCAAGGAGGGCCATTGGGCCAAAGAGTGTCCGGAGGAGGCGCAGGCCGGCGGCAAGGGTGCCAAAGGCAAAAAGGCGCTCCTCAATGGCACAAAGAACCATGACCTGAAGGGTGCCAACCGGTGGTGCCTTGACTTAGGTGCAGAGGAGCATACCCAATTCGAGAAGGTGGGGTTCACTACACCAAGTCTGCCAAGTCCATGGTGACCGCCAACGACAAGGTCGAATCTGCAACCGGCCAAGGTGATGTGGACGTGGAGGTGGTGGTTGGTGGTAAAAAGGTACAGCGTGTTATCCAAAACGTGCAAGATGTCCCCGGCCTGACTGAAATTTTGAGTGTAAGCCACTTGACAGACAAGGGCTATGAAGTGCTTTTCCGTAGGAAAGGTGCAGTCGTGAGGATGGATGGCGACAGTGAGGTCGTGCTCGACGCAAAGTGCGAGGGAGGACTCTACATCTTTGAGATGAAGGTCATCCTGTCGGCAGCCGACGCAGCAGACCAGCCAGTGTGCGTCGTCAACCTCGCAAAAGGCGTGGGATCAGACCAGCAGCTATGGCATTGGAGGCTGGGGTACTCGTCGCCCGCAGTCGTGCAGGAGTTGGCAAAGCGCGACATGGTTCGCAGCCTGAACATCACTAGTGCAGCAGACGTAGCAGGAGATTCCGCAGAGCCCAAGTGAGAGCCTTGCATCGTGGGCAAGGCAAAGTGCAAGCCATTTGAAGAGGGACAACGGCGGGCCAAGAACCTGCTTGAGGTCGTGCACAGTGATGTGTGCTGACCGATCAGGACGCCGTCTGTTGGGGGCGCGCGGTACTTCGTCACCTTCATCAATGATTACAGCAGAAAACTCTACGTCTACTCCATGAATCAAAAGAACAATGTGCTAGAATGGCCAAAGAAGTATGTCACAGCGGTGGAGAGGCAGATTGGCCGCACGGTCAAAGCGTTACGCAGCGACAATGGCGGGGAGTACGTGGGCTACGGAGGGTGGCTGAAGAAACAAGGGATTGAGTGGCAGCCGACCACTTTGTACACGCCACAATCTAATGGCGTGGCAGAGTGTATGAACCAGACGCTGCTCACAATGGCGCGGACGATGCTCGTGGATCCTAAATTGCCACGAAGTGTGTGGGCCAACGCCGTGAGCACGGCGTGCTACATCACCAACCTTACCCCAACGGCAGTACTGAAGGAGAAGGGCGGCTGGAAGATGCCACAGGAGGCTTGGAGCGGGCGCAAACCAAACGTGGTGTACCTGAAAGTGTTTGGGTGCAAGGTGCATGCGTTAGTGCATGCCGTGCAAAGAAAAGATTCTAAAATGGACCCGCGTGCAAAGGCATACGCGTTTTTTGGGTAGGAGAGTGCGCTCAAGGTGTACCGCCTCTTTGACGCATGGACGCAGGACATCATCACCAGCCGCGACGTCACATTTGATGAGCAGCAAAGCTAGTGCAGCAGCAGCAACAACATTGACGCAACACTCTCTCCAAAGCAATGGGAGTGGTTCCAACTCCTTGAGCGTGAGGAGGAGCCGGCAGCTGCAGAGGTCGATGCCAAGATCATAGTCTTGAAAAGGGTCTTGAAGACAAAGTTCACAAAAGAAGGTGTGGAGGAAAAGCAAATGGCGCCGCTTGTGGCAAAGGGGTACGCAGAGCGTAAGGGAGAGCACTACCATAAAATGTTGGTCCCCGTCGCCAAGTTCACAAACATTTGCGTGATCCTTGTGATAGCTGCCGTGAAGGATATGGAGCTCCACCAGATGGACGTAAAGACAGCCTTCCTCAATAGCATCCTCCATGAAGAAATCTACATGGAGGTGCAGGAGGTGGTCAAGCCACGAGGGCAAAGTATGCAAGTAGCGGAAGTCCTTGCGTGTGCTAGAAAAATTGCCCCTATTTTGGGACCAACAAATGGACAGCTTCACGGCACAACTTGGCTTCAAGCGCTATGAGGCGGATTACAACATACACGCACGATGCAATAAGAAGATCCATCAGATCATTGCACTCTACGTGGAGGATCTGATCTTCAGCTCCTTAGACCTGCCATGCCAAAAACTGTTGAAAGAGTAGCTGAGCAGCTGGTTCCAGATGTCGGACATGAGGGAGCTGGATTTCTACCTCACGGTGAGAATCATGTGCAACCGGAGGGCGCGCACACTTCAGCTCGGGTAGGCCAGATATGTTGCTGGGGTGCTGAAGCCATACGACATGGAAGACTGTAAACAAGTTGGCATTCTTGTCTCGATGACTTGTGAAGTGAGTGTAGCAATGATATCGCAAAAAAAAGAGGATCAGGAGGACATGGCAAGGGTGTCCTAACAATCGGCGGTGGGCAGCCCCATTTACGCCATAGTGGCGACTTGAGCGGACCGTCGGGTTGCTGGGGGAGCTGAGCGTGCCGCAGGAGGAACCTACAGAGGTGTAAGAGGACAAAACTGGCTCCATCTCCCTGACCAGCAACCCGACGCAGTACGAGAGGGCAAAGCACATCGATGCACATTGTCACTATGCACGAGACATTGTTGAAGAAGGACAGGTGGTGCTACAGCACTGCAGCACGCACAACATACTTGCGGATTGCTTGACCAAAGCGTAACACGCGGACTGCCACGCGATGAGCGTGGCTAGGATTTGGATAAGCAGCTATGATGGGCTGGAGGGCGTGCTGGAAGATGAGTGAGAGCAAGAAGGAGAAGCAGGCATGAAAGGTGCAAGGTGGAGAACGTTGGAAAATTTCCCCTCCGCATGTCCAAGTGTGGCGCCGGGAGGTACTGATGAGCCCCCATAGAGAGGAAAATCCTTATAGTTGGATCTAGCAGCTCAAGGATTGTGCCACACCCAAAATCGATAATTTCATTTAGAATCTGACGAGCTGCTAAAGCCGGTGGAAATTGAATCACCGGAATCAGACAAGTAACAAGGGAGATATGAGCTTCCAAAGTTGGGGTGTGCGTCACGGCTTGGGAAGTCAGTAGCCATTCCACTTATGATAGAAAATCTACTGGAGTGACTAATAGAAGTACACCTGGAAAATCATCCCCAAAGGAATGCCGAGTGGCTCTGGTAGATAATCCACCGGAAGTCAGTAGTAAAAGTTGTTACTAGGAGACTTCGCCAAAATCTTGGCTTGGAGTCCGTGATTTTGTAGTACAATTTCTTACTCAGGAATTTTGTCAAAATTCTGACTGCAGGTCTGCAGACAGGTTTCATGCCTTGTCAAACTCCATCATCAAACTCAATACAAAAGGGACCGAGGCAATTTGAAGCAGTGCAGGGGACCCCCTCAGCCAAGTTCAAAGGGATCTGTGCCTCCAGAATGGCGCTTCGCAAGTAAAGGGAGGCGCCACGGCGTGTGCGTACCTTGGAGGTGTTAGGCGTTTCTGTGGTTGGTGAATCCTGCACTTTGGCAAGCGTAAATTGGACTACTCTTGCCGGAATCACGTGCGGTATGGTGCATTGGAAAGCTCATGAACTGCCCCAAATGCAAAATGCCATTATTTCCTTCCCAAAACTGATTGTCTCTAAATTCGTGCTCACATAGCATGAGGTGACCAGAACGCTCACACTTCGTCTTCGATTTGCCCCAAAGGAAGAAGTGAACCACAACAGATGGTCACACACATTGGAACTACCACCATGCAGTTTCCGAACACTCTCCTTCCCCTCTGACCACGGAGTCATTCCTCGCTGTCTAAGAGTTACGGTCACAATGCAACATCACATGTGCCAACCGCTTCGATGACCACAGCTACGATGCATACCTTAGTGTATCTGAGAAACTTCTAGGAAGCTTCTTAGCATTGCTGCTGCTCACATGGATTTTTTTTCCTGTTATTTGGTGCACTAGCAATTAGGCGGGTGCAAAAAACAGGAAAGATTAGGCTAGAAAGACACACAACGTCTCATAAGCTCCAAGTTCTTAGTAATACAGAAATAAACGCTAATTGACAAGCGCACGGCATAAATACCTGCCACTGTGCACAGCAGGTGGTGCATGCAATAGTCTTAGTTTGTCCTAAAACCAGCCCAAAACCACTATTTTGGCAGTAACTCTGCTCCAATGCATCTTAATGCAACACCTTCTGAACCTAGAGAAGTGACCATGAACCAAACACTACAAAATGGATACTACAAATGGTCACACACAGAGGCATTTCATTGATCAATGAACAAACAATGCAAAACATGTGAATCCGGCTCAATAGCTATTCCACTAAGAAATCTCTAGCAGTTGCACAAAAAGTGAAGAGCACCCCAGCTAGCATCCAGGTCGTCATGGTAGCTGGCTGGCAGCTGCTAGTGGGTGGAGCCACCACCCGTTGGTATTCCGGCACCAGTTACATCCACATCAAGAACCTGCATGAGCATGGACATAGCTGATTGGTCACAGTAAGCTATACAAACAGACATGGAAGAATCACATCACAACAATCCCCCATGACCCGGTGGTACGCATGTCCATAAACGTGCTGAACTGACACAGGTGCACAACAAGATCCTCAATAGTCCATACACACCCCAATCTCAAGAAATATCAGGTAAGGGACGAAGCCCAAAAAAAAAAGGCCACCATGAACTTTTTGCACGTGAGTGCCATGGTCAGGAAGTGAGCCTGTTGCATGTCAGTGTTGATCCAGATGTCGGAGATCACATGTCGCTCCACACGATCATGCACAATGTTCTTCTCAATAGCAATGTATTCTATGCACGCATTGAACAAACCAGAGTTCTCTACAATGACGAGAGCAGTTTTGTTGCCACAACATGGAATGACGCAAGGCATAGACTGCCGCAACTCACGAAACGGACACTGCAGCCACACAAACTCAGTAGTCCCAGCACCCAGTGCAACATACTCAGCCTTTGATGAGCTACATGCCATACAATCCTACTTGCCGCTACACCATGACAAAACGGTGCTGCCTAAGAGGAACACATAGCCTGTCCAGCTATGCCCATCACGGCTCCATGCCAAGGTGCTGTTTATGTAGCCATCGACTACCACCAGATATTGGACTCAAAATTGGAGTTCAAGCCACGACATGGAAACCACGTTCTGCACCACTCTCACAACCGCAAAAAGGGCTCTTGCCTGAGGAAAATTTAAAAACTGTGTAAGGAGGTTGATGGAGAAGGCGATGGTGGGTCTTGTGGTAGTTGCCAAGTACATCAAAGAGCCAGTGAGGCGCAAGTATAGAGTCATGTCCACAGTCTTCCCCACCTATGCTTGATCATCCACTTTCAGAGCATCCCGCCGTCAGGATGGGGGTAGAAGCTATGGGAACTGCACCAAGGAGGTCAACAGTCGCTTGTCCACAACCTGAGCATAACAAACCTCATGTAAGAAGAGTATCCGCCGCGAAATGTTATGTAAGATCTTCATCCCAAGAAACATAATTGTAGGACTGAGATCTTTTATCCTGTAGGTAGTCAGAGGGACTGTCTTCTCCTCCTTTACAGCCTCCATTGAAACAGAAACAATTAGGAGGCTATTTACAAAGACTAGGATGGTAGTGAAGCTCTCAGCGGTACGTGTGAGAAAGAGGGTCTGGTCGACGTCACTCTGCACGTACCCGTCATGTGTCAATGTGCCATTGATCTCTTTGCTCCAGCACCCAAGTGACTGCTTAAGGTTGTACAAGGCCTTCCACAAGCGCCAAACCTTGTCACCGACCTCAAAATCTGGTGGCTTGACCATGTACATCTGTTCCTCTAGACTATCGTGGAGGAACACATTGTTCAAATCCTTCTGGCGTAGCTCGCAGTCATGGTAAGAAACAACCTCACCCTGGGTACGACTTGTGGAAATACGGCCAATGGGTGCAAACTTGCCAATGAAATCTACACCCTCAACCTGTGAAACCCCTTTGGCAGTCAAGCGGGCCTTGTACCAATCCAGTGTGTTGTCAGGCTTCGCCTTCTTGCAAAGATCCACTGGTTTTGTACAGCATTTTACATAGGTGTGCGGTCCACAAGCTCATTGATACCGTGCTCACGGATGGATCTCAGCGTGTCCTCACAAGGAGCATGCCAGAGCTCTGCTTTGTTAGCAGAGATTGCCTCCTTCAATGTGCTTAGATCAGGCGCCGTCAAGGGAGAACTCTGGGTGGGTAAAATGCATGCCTCTGGACTATGTCAAACCACGAAAAGATAAGGTGCAACATTGCAAGAGATCGAGAAATCATGGGAGACCAACTCGTGATCGACAAAGCATGGTGGATGCACCTTAGTGCAGTCAGACTAGAAACTTAGGCCAAGGGCCTTTGTGCCAGGCTCGCCACTTTGAACACAACAAGTCAAACATCTAGGCTCCGAGTCAGCAGTCCATTTGTGCCTTAGAGCCCGGTGGTAAGAGACGACCACGGGACTCGTAGGAGTAGCCTGATGTTAAGCTGCTCACCTCAGGCTATGGAGAAGGCTGTTGGGCCACAACCGTAGGGGATAAAGATGCATGAATAGGTGTAGGTGTGAATGGAGATGTTGTCACTTAAGCAGGATCAGGTATGCTTAAGGAAGTTTATGCCTACACGAGATCATGTGTGCCAAAGGGTATTGACACTAGCATGGGGTCTGTTGTGCCAGAGGGGACTGATAGTAGAATGTAATCAGGTGTGCAAGAGTGGATTGACGCTGGCATGGGATCAGGTTTGCCAAAGGCGGCTGAAACTAGCACAAAATCAGGTTTGCCAAAGGGGACTGACACTCCCATGGGATTAAGTGTGCTAGAGGGAACTGATGAGGCTATTGGACCCACAGCATGGGCAGATCGTCAGTAGTCGGAGACCGGACCACGGGTAAGGTGGCGGGGTGAGAGGCTGTGATCCTAACTGCAGCTCACGAATGCACACCTTAAGGACACAAATCTCCTCCACATGTGTATCATTTTCTATCTCCTCGTCATTGCTCGTGTCAACTTGTGATGAAGGTTGCTGAGTCTAAGGTGTTGTGTAGGAGGTAGATTGCTGAACAGACGATGCAACTCCAGTAGATCATCCTCGTGGCTGCGATGAGCCCCCTTAACGACCCTTCTATAGCTCCAAAACCCCCAGAAACACGCCGGTCTGTCACTACTGATGCCCAAAGAGGAGGAAGAGGAGGGGTCTCCTAACCCCTTGCCTTTGTCATAGACCGGTTTATCCTAGGGCTGAGTATGGGGCCGAACGTTCGAAATAGGAAACTGATAGTGTTTCTCCATGAGTTAAAATGCTGTAACAGATGACGTTTTGATCAACGAACGACTAACATCAACACTAATGACTATGTCCTCAACACTCCTTTTTGGTGCCGACATATTTTATAATGGCATTTTTTTATTGATGTATTCTACGCCAGCAAGTTTTTCCGTTTTTTGTTCTTTTTAGTCATGCGACTTTCGATGATGAAGAGAGGAGGGGTCCTTGTGTCTCCCCTTGCTCCTGGTTGCGTAGGGGCAGCGTAGACCTGTGTACCTGTTATGTAGTACTGCGCAGCTTCTACGTAGTTGCACAGCACTGCTAATCAGCGATTCCTATGTAGCAACAATTTTTCACAAGACTGCAATCGTCGCTACTACTACTGCGAGTTTGCTTCTGCTCCGGCAGTTGCCACTATTGCTAAGGTGTTGTGGCCGCTACTGTTGCTACGCAGCTGGTGCTGCTACTATTGTTGTTGTTCCTACAAAGGTTGTAATGATGTTGCTTTTATCGTATTTTCTCTACTTCTATGCTTTTGCTTCTCCTCATAGCTATTGATGCCTCTGTTACTCCTAGGTGATGCCACCACTGCGCATCGGCACTACTCGCAACTGCCACCGAGAGTTGCTGCTGCGAGATGTTTCCCTTTTTTTTCTTATAAAGGATGGCAGCCAGACACAGCTGCCGCAGCCACCCAGTGCTGCCATTGCCACTCAGCGCGGCTACTGCAACTCGTCACTACCGCAAGTTCTCTTTCTATGATGGTGGCAGTTGCGTGGTGATGTCGCTACTACTGACGTCGGGACAACGTCTCTTCGGCCAATATCCCATGCAACGGATCCCACCATATGGCTGCGGCGATGACTCTCACTATTGCTACTAATGCTACGTCTCTACGACGTAGATCAGCAAGAGAGGACTCATTGCTCTAATACCAGGAAAAATGGCTTTTAAGCTTCCTGGCCTTGCTGTTGCTGACGAGGCAACACTGTCATGTAGGTTAGCCCACTAGCAAACAACCAAGTGCAAGAAATGAAAAGGGTTAGGCAAGAGACACGCAAGCCTCATAAGCTCCAAAAGCCCAGTACTGCAAGGACAAATGACATCGTCCAAGCACATTGCATAAATAGTTGCCGCGGCATACAACGGGTGACGCATGCAGCAGTGTCAGTTTGTCCCTGAGAAGATTCCAGGAAGCTTCCTAGCCTTCTGCTTGCTAGCCTGACAGCACGAGTCTGGCTGGTTGACACACAGGTCATGCAAGGGATAACAAGGGTAGGGAGAGACATGTGCACTTGTATCTCAAGCTTCAACTGAAGTAAATGCAGAGAGAAAGAACAAATGACAGGTCCACAGCATAAATAGCCGCCGTGGCTCACGGCGGGTGGCGCACACGGCGGTGCCTGTCAAACCTTAACCGGCCCAAAACCACTATTTTGGCCATAATTCTGCGCACAAGCGTCCAAACGGAGCGTCGTCTGATCCTACGGATGCACGATGAAAAGACAGACACAACGACTGGTCACACGCCTACGTCCGGGAACAGCCGGAGAGTGTAAGAAAACAAACATGTAAATCAGCCTAGCAGGGCTGTCCACCGAGAAAAAACCTGAAGACCTCCAAGCGTTGTCCGTGGGCTGTGGGAGCCCTCTGGTACGCTGGGTAGGCTGCCAGGCTGCCTCCAGCGGGTGGAGCATCACCTCAGGGAACTCTGTCTCCAGCTGGGTCCGCCTCAAGGATCTGCACGAGCATGGACACGGCCAAGTGGTCACAACCAACTGTACAGCTGTGTATGACTGACAACATCACAACACTCCCCCATGACCCGATGGTACGCATGTCCATACACGTGCAGAACGCGTGCCGGTGCAACACAAAGTGCTCAATAGGGACCAGGACAATCACTCACTCTCGGACAGGGGTCGCAATCCGACGGAACGAACAGCCCCGAGGAACTTCCCACGTGCCAGTACCTTGGTCAGGAAGTCAGCGCGCTGCAAGTTTGTGCCCACCCAGACGATGGAGATCAACTGCGGCTCCACCAGATCGCGCACGAAATGATACTCGACAGCGATGTGCTTTGTGCATGCGCGGAACACACCAGAGTTCTCAGCGATTGTGAGAGCACTCTGGTTGTCGCATCGAAGGATGATGGTAGGCATGGACTGACCCAAGCACTGGAACAACCGTTTCAGCCACACCGCTACAGCGGCGCCAGCGCCCAGAGCAACATACTCAGCCTCTGAGGAGCTGCGAGCAATGCACCCCTGCTTGCCGCTGCGCCAAGACACAGCGGTGCCACCAAGCAGGAACACGTAACCCGTGCGGCTGTGTCCATCAAGACTCCATGCCCAGTCGTTGTCGGTGTAGCCATCTACCACAACCGAGCACTGTCCTCGAAAGCAAAGACCGTGATATGGTGTGGAGACCACGTACCGGATGACTCGCAAAGCTGTGTGCAGAGCGCGAGCCCGAGGGGACTGACTGAACTGTGCGAGTAGGTTGACAGCGAACGCAATGTCGGGACGCGTGGTCGTGGCCAAGTACATCAGTGAGCCAATGATGCGCAAGTACAGGGTCACGTCCACAGTCTCGCCCAGATCGGCTGGGTCTGTCACCTTCAGGGCGTCCTGCCCGTCGGGAGTGATGGGTGACGAGGCGGCGGGAACAGCGCCAAGGAGGTCAGCAAACCGCTCCCCCACAACCTGTGCATATCGTGCCTGATGGAGGAGGAGTGTCCGTCGACGACGATCACGCACAATCTCCATCCCGAGGAAAACAGCCGCTGGACCAAGGTCCTTCATCCTGTAGGCGGCCTGCAGGACCGCCTTGGCCTCCTTCACGGCNAGTGAGGGTGCGAGTGATCTCTCGGTTCCAGCACCGGGACGACTGCTTCAAGCCATACAAGGCCTTGCGCAAGCGTCAGACCTTGTTGCCTTCGACCTCAAACCCAGGTGGCTGGACCATGTAGATCTCCTCCTCCAAGGTGCCGTGGAGGAACGCATTGTTCATATCCATCTAGTGCAGCTCCCAGTCATGGTGAGCGACCACACCAAGCAGCGCGCGAGCTGTGGTCATGCGGCCAACAGGGGCAAAGGTGTCAGTGAAGTCGATCCCCTCAACCTGAGAGACTCCCTTGGCAGTCAAGCGGGCCTTATAGCGGTCCAGTGAGCCGTCAGGCTTCACCTTCTTGCGGAAGACCCACTTGGCCTGCACGACCTTCCGTCCCTCAGGACAGTCGACTAGCTCAAAGACTCCGTGCTCCCGGATGGCCCTGAGCTCGTCCTCACAGGCGGCCCGCCACTGCTCAGCATCCTCTCCTGAGAGAGCCTCCTTTAACGTGTCTGGATCAGGGACCGTCAAAGGGGAGCTCCGGGTGGCCAGGACACATGCCTCATCGGTCGGACGGACCGCAACTAGGTCAGCGGCAGCTGCCTGTACAACCTCGTGCTCGTCAGCGATCAGCTGGTGCCCAATGGGACAAGCTGGGTGCACCTCCGTGTAGGTGCCTTGGACACTTAGGCCGAGAGCCTTTGTGCCAGGGTCACCACTGTGCACGCTGCGCATGCGTCGTCTGGGTGGCGCAACCGCAGTCGAAGGTGCTCCTGAGGGGAGTGGACGGAGACGCCCACCTGGTCCACGGGAGTAGCCCGAGTCTGAGCTGACCAACGGTTCTGGCACAGGGAGGGCAGGTGATGTCTCTGGAGACACTGCAGGCGTGGGCGAGATAGGCGCGGCAGGCGCGGGCAAAGCAGGCGCTGCAGGCACGGACGAGACGGTCGCGGCAGGCGCGGGCGAGACAGTCGCGGCGGGCGCTGGTGAGGCAGGCGCCGCAGGCGAAGAGGCGGCAGGTGCAGCCCTGGCATGCGAAGCAGGCGTTGCAGGTGCGGGCGAAGCACGCAGTGCAGGTGCGGGCGAAGCAAGTGCTGTAGTGCGGGTGAAGCAGGCGCTGCAGGTGCGGACAAAGCAGGCGCTGCAGGTGCGGGCAAGGCAGTCGCGGCAGGCGCGGACGAGGCAGTCGCGGTAGGCGCGGGTGAGGCAGGTGCGGCAGGCGCAGGCGAGACAGTCGTGGCGGGCACAAGCGGGGCAGGCGTAAAGACTACAGGCCCGACAGCAATGATGGCCGTGTCAATGGTGGCCAGCGACGGTCCCACCCCGGAGGCACCCCGGACGGACTCACCCTGTGGGGTAGACTCCCCCATCCGACAAGAGGCCTCACAGGTGGGAACGTGAGACGCTGCCTGGGTGAGACAGGTCGCGGTACGACAGTGCCTCAAAAAACAGCGCGTCGCGTGACTCAACGATGCGGTGGCGACCCGCATCCCAGAAACACCACGCTTTGGAGCGCGAGGAGACACCGAGGAAGGCACACATCCGGCCACGCGGAGAGACCTTGGACCCCTGCTGGCCCTTGGCGTACCAGACACAGGCCAAGGAACCCTAGATGCGAGCAAGCCTGAGGTCCGGACGGTGACCAAACCACAGCTCATACGGCGTGACGTGGTCCGGCAAGGGACCATGCGGGAGGCGGTTCCAGACCCACGTCATGTAGGCGAAGCCCTCGAAGGCGAAGGACTTCGGGAGACAGCACTCAGAGCGCATGGCGCGAACCGCGTCCTCCATGGTGCGGTTCCAGCGCTCGGACACACCGTTCTGCTGTGGCGTAGCAGGGGCCGAGAGCTGGTGACAGATACCAAGCTCGGCGAAGTGAGTGGTCAGCTCACCGAGATACTCACCGCCGCGGTCAGAGCGGAAGGTGTGGAGGGAGTGACGAGACTGACGCTCGGCCATCACGAGCCACAAGCGTACGGCTAGAGCGGCATCACTCTTGTGGCGAAGGCAGTAAACCCACCGCATGCGGGTGAAGTCATCCGTGAGGGTAAGAACATACCGACCACGGTCAGCGACAGACTCGATAGGGAGAGGTCCGAGGAGGTCCGAGTGGACAAGCTCCAGGGGACGCTGCGTGCAAGTGACGGAGGCAGGGTAGGTGCATCAATGCATCTTGCCCTGAGCGCAGAACAAACAGTCGGTCCTGGGCGGCTTCTCGAAGGAAGCCGCGTCAAGACCGAGAGCGGGCTGTGTACGAATGAGCCTGGACACAATGTCCGTGCTCACATGACACAGGCGCCGATGTAACAGCCGCTGGTGGTCAGGAGACAACACCCCCGTATCAAAGACGCGGGCAGATGAGCAAGGGGAAGAGTCAGGAGCAGAGCAGCGCACGATGCGATACAGGTCATTCACAACAGAGGCACGCAACACAACCGTGGAAGTGTCAAGTGTAGTGATCGTGGCATCATCAATGGAGTGGTGAACAGAGAGAGCCATCCTCATGCAAGCACGGACAGAGAGCAGGCTGAGCTCGAGATCAGGCACGAAAAGCACAGGGAATAAAGAGAGGAGGCAGAGAAAGAGAGAGAGAGAGTAGAGAGTGGGGGCAAAGAGTGACAGAAGAGAGAATGGGTGAGAAGGAAGACAAAATAGACAATATTAGAGAGGTGAGAGCACAAGGAGAACAAAGAGAGGAAGAAGAGAGGGCAAAGAGGGCATGAAGAGCACCAATAGCATTGAGAGAGAGGGAAAGGACAGGCGAGAAAGAGACCATTCAGAGATAGAGCGACAGGGGAGTGGAGAAAGAGATGGATAGATGGAGAGGAAGAGAAAGGGTACATTAGAGAACGCAAAAGGAAAGGGTAGAGATAGAGGGAAAGATGAAAGATAGAGAGTAGAGAGTGTGGAGACACAAAGAGAGAGGGAAGAGGTAGAGAGAGAGGGGAAAGATGTGAGGCAAAAAGAGGGAGTGAGTAGAAAGGGTGAGAGAGAGAGGAAAGAGGTGAGAGGGGATACATAGATAATAGGGTGAGCAGAACAACTGGAGGACAAAAGTAGAGAGAGGAGAGAGAGAATGATCAAGGATAGCGGAGAGAGAGAGTGGGAATATGAGCAAAGGAAACGAGTGAGAAGAGACAGAGAGAGAGAGAGAGGGAGAGTTAGCAAGAAAGAGAAAGAGAGAGATAGAGAGAGAGAGAGAGATAGAGAGAGAGAGTAGGAGGGAGAGTGAAAGAGGAAGAGTGGGGAGGGCAAACAGAAATGTCATGAAGAGACTCAGTGAGAGGGGGTCCTACAGCACTGAAAGGGCAAGGTCAAGGGGCCACAAAGGCTAAAATGCTGCATAAGGGCCAAAATTCCTAAGCTTTGTGTGCTAAGAAAAGAAAAAGGGACAACAGGGTGTGTCGTATAGAGGTAGAACATGAGGGGTCAAGGCCCAATGCCCAAACTCCTGAGTCCAGAGTCTAAGAGTTCAAACTCTAGAGCCTAGAGACAAGCGCCTAGATCATAGATTCTAAGACCTACATTCTATAGCCTAGAGCCTAGAGCCTCCTGGTTTGTAAGCTCTAGCCTACAAACTAGGAGCAAGGGGCCAAGTGCAAGGGGCCGAGATAAGGCTAGGGCTCGTGAGCCCAGGTTTGAGAGCCGAGCCAAGGGCCTGTAGCAAAGACGGGCCGAGACCGAGCCAAAGCCAGGAAACGTGAGAGGAGGAAAAGAAACCTACAAGACAAAAAAGAACATGCAAGGTAATAGCAAATAGGAGAGAAGCAGAGAAGGGAGTGAAAAGGATGGGGCAGAGGGAAGGAAGAACAAGAATTGGGGACAGGCTAGGGGGTTGGAACAGCAAGGAAGCCATAAAAAGGGTAGACTAGGTGGTGAAAGGAAGTAGACGGCAAAAAATGGGCCAATGTTTCCCTTAAAAATGAGAGTACTCACAACAACGGACATCAACCGCGAGGTCAACAACGCGGCCAAGTGGCAGCGGAGCAAGCTTTGGCGGCAGCTGGAAGATTAGCGATGACGGTTGACGGCAGCAACCGCAAACATCAAAGGCAGGAGAAGATAGCAAAGACGGGAGCAAGAATGGACAGTGCAAAGTAGAAGCAAAGACCACAGGCCATCCAGGGAGGAGATCACAGGCCTGCAGGACTGCGGACAACCGATAGTTGAGGCAGAAGCGGTTAACAAAAGTGGAAGCGGGAGAAGCAGAGCCCACAAGCTCCCTAAAGCTTGATGCCATAAAGAAAAAGGGACCGGGGAATAGGTGGACTGGGTAGAGAGGGTGACCGGGTGGAGTAGGTGATGTGAATGGGGCCATAGCCACGCATTGGAGGAGTTTCACTAGCATAAACTCACATCAAAAAGTCAACACATGTTTGAAGTGCGTTTTGGCAAATAAATGCAAGCTTGTTTTGTCCTATCACAGGTTGATTTATTTCCAAATTTCAGTAATGAAAGCAAAAAAATGTATTTCTTCACCAAGTTGAACTCTCTTACAAACACTTCAATAGTTTAGAAAAAGTTGCCAAAAAGAGTTGAACATCCTCTAAAAATCAAAATGTTGTTTTTTACTGCCTTGTGCTACAAAAACAAATATTTCACCGATGAAAGTACCTTTATCTTCTTAGATTATGTTTTGAGCAAAGAACATCTTCAATATGAAGTTAATTGTGTTCCATTTTCTAGGTATTGTTCCACTAAAATTTCCATGAACAAGAGGATAGTGTATATTTGATTTTGTTTCATGTATGTACACCTTGTTCATATTGCCTTGAATCTATTGTCAAGAAACGCATATTGTGACTGCTGACGCTTTTTCTCAGTCATGACCAGAAACTATCTTTCTTATTGTCTCCCAAAACCTCTTAAAATGATGGTATTTTTGACTAGGTAGGGATCCATTATGCTTGAAACAATATCAACCCAAGTTTTCACACGGATGTGATTTTTTGCATGTTCAGTGGTTTGCAAAAAAGAGATTTTATTGCATCTTGAATGGAAAGCAAGGGTATCCTAAGATATTGCACAGGTTTTCCAATAAATGAATGTTTGAATCATTTAATGTAACTATAAAATGTAGCATCAAATCTGATTTATACAATTTTATGATTTATTTCCCTCTTTAGCCTCATGTTAGTTTTCAAGTAGTTTTTTTTTAGTCAAGTAGAAAATAGTGTGATGGTTGTAGGACGTTCATGCCAATCACCCACTTGAGGATTTTGGATATGCCAGCTTTTTTTCTTGGCCAGACACGTGGCACGCCGATGATGTTTAGGATTGTAAGCATCAGTGCCGAATCATCATGATCATGTTTATGGTAACCAGAAGCAATTGATAGAAATTGATGTTGGGCCTTACCAATCCTATGCTCCTTCTTTTCAACTACGTTTTTCTTCTCTATTCCTCATTTTTCAAATATTCTTCTCCAACATGGCATCAAGCCACTCAACATCAATCCTGAATTTGCTAACGCTTCTGCCTTATGGAGTGTAATCCCATCCATCTCGTTGACCCTTCTTGACCAAAGCCAGTGTCTACTATGGCTGGGTTTTATGGAGTTTTGGCGTCTTGAGGCCTTTCTTCCTTTGTCTGCATAGTTGGCGTTACCGTGGCATCTTGCCGGCGTTTGTATTCGCTTTCATCATTTCTCGTGTTTTAGGCATTTTTTGCGTTTCTGGCGTTTTAGGCATTTCTGGCGTTATTGGCATTTTTGGTGCGCATTTGTGGTGTTTCCTACATGGGGCCCACCGGCGCTGCCCAGGCGAGCGTTGCCGATTCCGCCCCCTTGTAACATGCGCTTAGACTCCCCCCTCTCCGATCTGCTCCCGCCTCACGTCCTCCTCCACTCCCCCTTAAAAAACCTCCTCCCTCCCTTGTTCACTTCCCTAGCCCTCCCTTCTCTCTTTCTCTCGCTTCCGTCACAGCCCTCCCTCCCTCGCTATCTCATCCTTCCAACCTCCATCTGTCCCCAGCTCTCGGCCGCCCCCTCACTTCCTCCCCTCTTTTTATACTCTCCTCTTCTCCCTCAATCCCACTCCTCCCTTCTTCATCCATCCACCCACCCCCATCTCTCTTACCGTTGCCCTCCCTCTTTTTGTCTCTCTTTAATTCTCTCTCTATTTCTCTCTCTCTCTCTCTCTCTCTCTCTCTCGCAATCTCTCTATACCTCTCTCTCTCCCTCTATTTTTCTCTCTTTTTCCTCTCTCCCTCCCTCACTCTTAATCTCTTTTCCTCTCTGTCCTGCCCTCCACCCCTCTCTTCCTCTCTCCCTTCCTCTTTCTCCCCCTCGTTCCCTACCTCCCCCTTCTCCCAATCCTTCTATTTGTCCCTCTCACCCTCCCTCCGTGAGCTACACGCCACTCATTGTCCTCTCTTCCTTCCTCTCTTCCTCCCTTTGCCCCTCCCTCCCTCCCTCTCACTCCTCCTCCTATCCATCTCTCTCCCTCTCTCCTTCTTTCGTTCCTCCCACCAGACCCCTCTCCTTCCCGGCCTCAATCAACTCCACCCTCTCTCTTTCTATCCCTATCCATCTACCCTTCTGTCTCTCTCCCTCTGTCTCTCTATTTCCATCTTTCTCTTTCTCTCTTTATCATGTTCCCCAAGCCTTATCCACCCCTTGCTGTAACCCTTGCTCCTGTCCTGTTTCCTTTCCTTCTCTCTTCCTTGCTCCTGTCCATTCCCCCTTTCATCATCGTTACGACCTCCCCTCGTCCCCGTCTCCCTCAATCTTGTTTTCACTCAATCTCGTTCCTTTCCACCCTCTCCTTGATCCCATTCTCCTCCCATTCCTTTTTCCCTTGCTCCTGTTTCCCCTCTCTTTCCTCCCTTTCCCATCCTCATTCTCTTCCTCACCAACAACATCTCCATCATCATCTTCAACTTCCATGTTTTCATCTTCATCACCATCACCTCTTGACA
>SZWC01000685.1:15551-33856 GCA_023375785.1 Penium margaritaceum | reverse complement strand
TCTCTCTCTCTCTCTCTCTCTCTCTCTCTCTCTCCCTCTCTCTCTCTCTCTCTCTCTCTCTCTCTCTCTCTCTCTCTCTCTCTCTCTCTCTCTCTCTCTCTCTCTCTCTCTCTCTCTCTCTCTCTCTCTCTCTCTCTCTCTCTCTCTCCCTAAACAAACTAACATTCAACATTGTCCATTAAGTTAAAAGAAAAATTCATGAAGTGCGTCACCTTCGGGATTGCATTTGCTTGGACCACGTTTTTCTATGAGACGTACTTGATATGTGTCAAGTTATCCTGTGATTTTTCTTTTACGTTTTTTCTTTTCTACCTTTGAATACAAATCTAGCCGACCCATTTATGGATAAATATATGGAGTATTCACAACAGTTGAAGGCCCCCAATGTTGACAGCAGTATGTTTTGCGATTGAACTCTTATGAATAGCACATCAATCTCTGACCTACTTTCAAGAATCGTTCTATCCCCAAGCCCTCCTCGCAAAGTGTGATGCTTAGTGTTCATGGGAGAGAACGCCTATTTCTTCTTAGAGAAGTGCTCTTATGATACATGGAGTGCACTGTTCATAATATCTCACATTTTTATCACTTAGCGATACCAACTTCACAACCAATCTCCAGGTCTAAATGGTAAAATTTCAACATGATATCTGGTTATTGAAGGCAAGAATCAATTTTTTGTGTCAGGGTATAAACAAAACACGAATGAATCTCCCTCAAAACCTTTGTTCATCCATAACTATTGGAAAGAAGTCCCGTGCATGTCATCATCAACGTCCTCAGACTGTGTGGAAAGGATAACCACAACCTAACATAGCCAGTCTTTTAATCCCATCGGTCCTTACTCAAAAACATGTTAGTCAAACTATTGCATTATGCCTTCATTTTTTGTTTTGTGTTGAAATGCATATACATGGACATTTTGAGAAAACAAAGGGTCTGCTGCGTTTAATGTTTTCTAAGATCAAACCACTGTCATATCGTGTCACAAAATTTTTAAGGTTGAAAGACATCAAACAACCGTTCATGCTGAAAGAGGGGCCATAAAAAAACAATCTTTAACAATGTTTGCACATGTGCCTTGCACTACCAACTAACATCCCCACTCATCAAACGTGAAATGCCTTGAACTTTTGGGCAGGATGAATATATTAATATGACTACTTTGTCTATTTTGATTCTTCTTGCATTGTTGAATAGCAAGGGGACCACCCAGATTCCGTTTTAAATAACCAGAAAAGCCTCATTCATTTATGAAAACTTCTCATGTAGAAGATATTACTCTTGATACATATGGGATGATTCTGGAGGAACAATTGTATATAACCTTTGACCTTTTTTAGCCGCAAGTTCACTGTTTTTAGGAATCTACATCTTCTAGATTGTTGTGGAAGAAATTCATATGGCATAAACACGTATGTTCCGGTATGAAACATAGCTTTTTGTTGCTAGGAGAGTATGCTACCTTGCACAAACAAAAAAAGAAGAGGGTGGTAGCAGACACTAGTTTGATTTTCACTTGTTTTGAGCTACAATTTACTCGAACACTTTCGGCTTTGGTTTGAAATCTATGGTATAGTGCATTAGAGTAGAAAACACACCTTTTTGTGATATCTGTTCTGTACAGATTATTGGTCAACTTCCAAAGGTGGTTGTGCTCTCCTCGCATGATAAGTGCACTTCTTCACTTGTTTTGAGTGAACAAGTCACATGCACTACCCCCATATACTCAAGGCTTCTCTAGAAAACATTGTGAGGATCCAAACAAAGAATAGCTTGAGATACCTCGTGCTCCATTGAATTGTGATAGTCGTCATTGAATAGCCTACCAGAAAGTTTGTAAAGCGATGCAATGTTCCATAATTGATAGTGAGAGCTTGAAATAGATTGCTTAGTTTTCATCCAAAGTTTATAAAAAATGTAACATCAATGGACAGGTTGTACATTTCTATGTTGGAAAACAAATTCTACCAGTGAGAAACTAAACAATCCGTGTAAGTGCATTCAAATTGCACTCAGATTGACTACAAACTTGTATGATTATATACTTTTTGTTAACTTATATGACACTTGCATTGATTCAAAACACACATTAAAACATATAACATAGTAAGATACCTGGAAAGTATCAAAAATTGATAGGAAGAAACTTCTTTGGTCATGTAAGACAAAGATCAATATGAACTAAGACACATATGATGCATAATCATGAGTACACTCTAGTGTACTTTTGAGTGATTAGTGATAAAACATACCACATACCATAGCTCCACTCACTGGATTACCACCAAAAAAATGGTTTTTTTTCATACAAGACAAAATCCAAATTTTGTTTGGACATAGCAGAAAAATTCACCTCTCATTGGCATACAACATGAAAGATCAAGGTCTTGTTCGCATTTTTCCTGGCATGCAGCTTTAGTTCTCCCTGGCTTCGTCCTTACCCACTAGGAGTGCATTGTGCAAACCCTCACTGATTGTTTCTCCTCTATTGTCTACGTTTTGCTACCACCCCCCACCCCCCTACATCCTTTTCCATGCCACCAGGAAACCAGATTTCCCTCCGTGTGGCTCATTATGCAACATTCTGTGAGTCTGCTTCTGTCATGTCAATTTTTAAAAACGTATTTAGATTGAGTTGCTTCCTGTTATCAGGCCTCAAAATGACTATTCAACATGAATTAGAAGCACATTGTGCTTACAGAAAAGTCTACTAAAATGGACAATCTTTGGCGACAATTTCTAAGCTTAAGGAAGGAAATGAGGTAGTCATTCTGTCATTGTACTTGAAACATAAACTGAGTCACTCACTCTTCAACTCAAGTTAATATACAACCTTCTTGACCGATGGTTAAAGGGGGTGTTTTCAACAATATATCACGCGTGAGTGCATGATTGTAGCATCAAACATATGGTTTAAAGAAAACAAGCATTCTTAGAATTTTTGTAACAAATTAAAGACCTTTACTATTAATTGGAATGATTAGGGGTGACAAACAAGTCATGAAGACAGCAGAATCTGTTTTCAGATACAAATCAGTGCCATTTTCGAGTTTAGCGTTTTAGATACGTGATTATGGTTATAAGATATTGTGGCCCTTGAGGTTAGACTTTAATTGTTTTCATTTTTTTTTTCATTTCCATCCTGTGAATTCTTAGCAAGTAGAAAATCCCCCTTCCTTTATGAATCGTGAAATCCACAATAGCCATGGTGAAAGTTGTTTATACATGTGTGAGGGTGTGTGAGCATATGGACTTCATGAAAAGTACTGGATTATTCGGGGAACAAATAAAGAAATGGGCTTCTTATGAAGAAATATATAAAGAACCGAAATTAAGGGCATAAACTTGGAAGGATAAATTTGAAGGGATAACATGAAAATTAAGAATTCATAAGCTATGATGGATTAAGTTAAAGTACATCAATTGAAACCATCTTTGTTTGGATACCTATTGTTAAAAGATGTTCAAAACAACAAACACCTCCACGTGATTGGTTGTACAATAGGAAACCAATCATCCAAATAGTAATGGATTCGGTTGATCATTCCATGTCTGGAAAAACACCTTTGTGGAAACTAATGGTTTAATATCTATGGCAAAATTCACAATATGTTCATAGGTAACTTGTGGATAAAGATTTTCTACATGGGTTTTTTATTTTATCCCCGATCTTTACGGAAAACAATTAAGCAGCTTCAAGGTTATTTCATTCTTTGCTATCCATAATGACATTACATATAAGAATACGTGCAATAGAAAACTTTTAAAACTAAATTGGACTAATTTTTAAGGTTTTATATTTGAAAGCAATTCTTCTCTTGTGTTACCTCAATACTACATTTCTATGATGAAACATTATCGTACTGATCCCTGGAGATAGTATGTAGTTTGATCGATTCAAAGTAGTTCCAATGCCGTCAAACTCTACAAGAATAGAATAGAAACCCATGTCATTTGAAAAACGTATGTGCAATTATTCAATCATAAAAAAATTTATGTTAGAAAAGTGCATGCACATGGTTATGGCATGATAAAAAATATTGGGTACATTCAAATGACAATCTATCTCCATAATCTAATCTTGCCAAGAAAAAATTGCAAACGAGAATCACGCGAACATGCTCATTTGGCTACCAAAACGTTAAGTTCTTTCAGTAGGATTTTTAGGATACACACCATACACTGGATAATTGCTTGAAATTGTGTGGAACAATTTCCTTATAGTAATGGGAATCTGAAAAAAAAATACAAGTTATGTTTGATTTGTTGAGGAAGTTTCTCTTATGTAAACTTTCCATGCTACTATTCGGGTTTATGTAGCCCATAGTGACAAAGTCACCGCGTGCTTCGATGCATGAATGGGGTCTTGCTGCTGTCCATGATCTCTGTGCCCAGTAAGCAATCCTTGTACTCCAATTTGAGAAATCAAAAGACTTGGATTGATAGTTGGAATATAAAAGTACTATTAAGTACAAGTATGTTATTGGAAAATAGCGGCAAAACACAACTCAGCCGAATGCTCTAACACAACATGCCCCATCCAAGGGCACAACACCTTCTAGGCCGTTAAGGCTGTTGTTGCAAGGGTCTCAGCACAGTCGCCATGCTTTCAGGTGAAATAGCGTCAAGGTTGTCACGGCAACCTCCTCTCCACGTAAGCAGCCACGACCAGACTTACTGGGTTTTCAGAGGACTTTTGACTCTCTTAGCCAAATTGGTAGAGAGCTGCCAGGCTTAGTGGGTTGAAAGAGGGGAAGTCCAACAAATTCCTTGTATACTTGATCAACACTACTTAGGCATATCTAACGTTAGACACTAACTCTGGGCTCAATGCCTAGACATAGCTCCTGGCTCAGAGATGAGCAACGTCCATAGGGGCATCCGCACTAAGGCTACTCTCCAATCTTGGCCGTAGTCTGACCACCTCTTCTAGGTAGTGAGTCCTTTTGGTAGTCATGTTTGTCAACCAACCATGGCTGGCACAAAGCTACCAGGTTCTCATGGGTCTTCAGGTGAAAGAGCAACTACAGAGTCTTTGTCTGAGTCCACGTGGCGTTTATCCCAGGATGGAGCTGCTATTGAAGTTGTGTTGGATTTGCTGCACTAACTGAGTCCACGTGGCTTTTATCCCAGGATCGTGGCAAGTAGACCTGCTGCACTGTGCCTAGAGGAAACATTCTGCTTCAAGGTCATAGCTTCCTCCTCAAGGAATCTTACCGGTCCAAGGTACGCAGATTCCTCCTTAAGGACGCATCCTGAATGTTGGAAACTTGGCAGTGGTCCTAACAATTGAGTTGCGCATGTTGCCGCTAACTCAGGGCGGTCCCCATTCTTGGTTCCACATGTAGCTCCTGAGTCATGCATGTGGTAGTCATGCATGCACCACCCGATGCAAATTGGTCTCTGACAAGGTGCTCGCCTTGCAAGCGCAAGGCGAGACCGAGGCTGGGACTGACTACTTGGATCACTGACTTGCTAGAGCCACCCCTGGTCTACGAGTGTTCAAGCGTGTCAACAGTATCAATTTTCAGATGTTGTAGCCTTCTGCTTCCCTTATTGCTTCAGCCACCTACTTTGATGACTCCACTTGAGCAACTTTTGCCACTCACTTGAGCTACATTTTACTTCTTACGCTTGACTACACCATGGGTGAGACAGCCATTGTGTCCCCATGTCCATTCTTTATGAAATTATCACATTCTTGGCCACTTGTGGCAGATTCAAAGTCATGGTGTTGTTATTGCCATTGCAGCTACTTTGGTGGTCGTCGGTAGGGGTTTTTGTCGTTGCTTCCCGATTTCGTCGACCTAAAAACGTGTTGCCGCTCCTTTTCTGGCGAGTATTTGGGCTACCCTCGACAGGTACCCAACTGTCCACCAAAAACGCGCCCCTACCATACCTTTTTCTTGCTTGCAGTCCGCTTGCCACGTCAATCGAAGCTCGTCATGCCTCCACTGGCCATGGCCTTGGCCTTACACAGCATCCGCGTTGCCCTCGACCACCGCTCATCACTTGAGGGGTAGAGTTCAGTCCAACTCCCCCTCTTTTCTTCCTCTCTCAGCTACTCCTCTCAAGCAGAGGCCTTGTTGAAGGCCTGGCTTGCTGGTCACTGGCCAACCTCCTTGCCGTTATGGCAAGAGGCTTCCTGCCAGCCTCCTGTCGCACCAAGTCCTTGCCGCGACGGTACCTTCCATTGCGGCAGGCGTTTGGGACAGATCGCCATCGCGACGAGCCGGTGCGACATTCATCGTGGACATCGCCCCACCTACAGCCCCCCTCTCTCGTTGCTCCCTTTCTTCTTCAGCCGTTCTTTTGCTTGCAACAACGAGCTTTCACCTTTTTTTCCTCCGGACGAGCTGTTCGTTCAACTTGCACTCCACTACTCAACCTGTTCGGGCTCATTTTCCATTGTAGCTCAATTGCCACTTTTGGCTTCTAGTATGCCCACTTTGTTTACACAGCTGCACCAAGCTTGTGGTTTGCACGACGAAACCAGAAAAAAGATGACCTCCACTTGCAATAAGAGTTGCTCCGACGAGGATAGAAGTAGTTGCTTGCTGCTGCCAATTGTTGCTTCTCTAGATGCTGCCACCCCATTGCAGCTGCATCAATTGCTAATGAAGGAGGATCCACGGTGGCTACAATTAAACTTGCCGTCCAGGGGAGGAAACCCAAAATGGTTCACAATTGGCAAAAAATAATCTGTGGTATGGCAGGTTGGTTTTTAGTCCACCAGGCACTTTGCAGTAGACACGGGACGTCCCCTTTGTCAAGATGAGCTAACAGCTTTGACTTGCTATCCTAGGAGGAATTGTTTAGGGAGCACAACTACTCCATTTCTACATTCCACCTCACACAAGGTGGGCTTAGTACATGCGCCTGTCGCCCAGGCAAGATTTTTTCATGGAGCCCAAGTGCTCTCCTTTTCCACGCCACGTGAGAGTAGGTGGGCTTACTACATCCACCTGGATTTTATTTGCATTTCCACACGTTTTGATTGGATTTTATCTTCTTCTCCGCACATTGCATTGCAAGCTAGTTGAAGGCTTCACCAATACCTTTGGTCTCCCACCCCTTCACTATAGAATATACTTTGCCGTTGCTTTGACAAGATAAACTGCAGCTTGCACTTTCACGGTTGCTACAGCTATGGTTGATGCCGACATGCTCCTCTATAGATGTGCTCAAAGTTTTTAATTCACTCGGCTGCCTAAAGGAGGAGAGATGTCTCCTCGGATGCGAAATGCACCCTTTTAATGTTGTCGTGGTTAAGTCTAAAGATGGAGAGATTGATGTGCTCTCATCGAGGGGATCATTCCCAGTGCAAAGGTATTTGGCTTTCCCTTGCCTTTGGATCCACATATATTTGCTGTGGCTGAGTAACACCATGATGATGTGTCTGACCACTATGTTGCACACCTGGACTTTGGTTAAGGGTGCACACCAAATCCTGGGTTCGCAAATCAGGATTCGCAAAACCAGGTCTTGGTTCTGGATTCGCGAATCCGAATCCAGGATTTTAGACCCGTGAAGTATTCGCGGATCTCCGCTCGGGGGAGCGGGGGGGAGGGGGGGGGCTTCCGGTAATCAAACACCGAGGGATCCAGTTCGGGACTTCCTACCCCAGACACCCAACCTCATGTTTGTACATTTGAACCACGTGTTTGAGTTTGTAGATTCCAATGCATGGAATGACGTCTTCCTGACATAGTTTGAGGAAGCTTCCTCTTCCATGTTGTTTCCTTTGTTTACACGCAAAACTACCCTGCATGACGTTAAGCAAGTCAACATCAGCCGCTGATTGCGGAGTAATTCGCGTGAGAAGAAAAAGCGGGACAGCGATGGAGGCCGTCCATCATCGACGGACGCGCGAGTCATCGCGCCTCCATCGGTGATGGACGGCGTTGCAATGTTCCATCTTTACGCACTGCAAGCAACGTTTCTCAAGCTTGTTACTGCTTCACTTCAGCCCGTCGACCAGTGCACTGCTTCAGAGGACAGTGACTAAATCACCTCAACCTGAGTACTCTGACTGCCAGTGCAGTCGTTCTAAGGGGTAGCGAGCACTACCGGCACCATGACGGGTGCTGCAAGTGGTTCCGCTGGGGACGAAGCGGCTGCAGATGATGACGATGAAGACGACTGCAAAGACGAGGGCAATGCAGCGGGAGATAAGCGCAAGCGGTACAAGGCCATGATCTGGCGGTTTTTCAAGAAGATGGCCAATGATCCTGACCGTGCGGTCTGTCAGACGTGCTTCAAGGACTACACGTGTGCGAAGGGCACCACAAGCAGCATGCGCAAGCATCTCCGCATCAAGCAGAAGAAGCTGTTCATCCAGCTGAAGGAATTGGAAGCCACTGCAGCTCTCCAGGAGGCAACGGCAAATGTCGTAACCGCCACTGTGCAGGCTGTCGAGGCACAGCCAGGTGCAGGGCAGACTGTGATTGAGCGTGCAGTTGCTGGGGTTGGGGTGATTTTCAACAAGCGATACTGGCTGTGTTGTCTGTGGAAGCATGTCATAGACAAAAATGTCAGTTTCCTGTCCATGCAGTCGTTTTGGCTTGACCGTGCGTTTCAACACTGCAACCCTGTAGCAAAGTTGCCTGGCCGCATGACAATCGCCCGCGGCATTATGACTGGTGCTGTCGCATTTAGGAGCAGGCTGCGCAAGTTGCTGGCTGAGGTTCAGACCGCCATCAGTTTCACAACTGACGGGTGGAAATCTGAAGCCAACATGAAGTATCTCGGTGTCACTGCCCACTGGGTCAGTGACTTCAGAGTGAAGTCCATGGCGCTGTCCTTCCCTGCAGTGCCAGAGTCTCCCACAGCCCAGAATATTTTTGATGTGTTCCACGGCGCGGTGGAGGGCTGGGGCTTGTGGGGCCGAATTTTTTGCATCACCGTTGACAATGAAAGCACAAATGACGCACTCATTGACCGGCATATCATTCCCTCTTCCTCTGGCCTTGTGAATGCTGGGCACATCAGGTGTCTAGGCCACATCATGAACCTCGCAGTCAACGATCTCCTCTCGCTCCCTGCTGTCGGCGAGGTCATCGGCAAGGCAAGAGCCATTGCCGCCTTTGCTACCCGCAGCACTCCGAGGGAGCAGAGCCTCATCAACGCATCCGCCGTCGCGGGTGTGAAGTACTTGTCGCTCCACCTCGACACGGAGACGAGGTGGAATTCAACTCTTGACATGTGCAGCCATGTGATTCATCTCAAGGGGGTGCTCGGGCCGTGGCTCATCGGCTACGGTCGAGACGGAGCTTTGCTGAACCCAACCGATGAGGAGTGGGCAGTGATTGCTCTCCTCACCCTCATCCTGAAGCCTTTCAAGTCGTTCACGGACGACATCAGTGGCTCAAAGTACCCAGCGCTTCTCCTCGTCATCCCTTTCTTTGAATCCATGCTTGTGAAGATTCACGGGTGGCAGGTGCGCTCGATCAACTGTGAGAAAAAGGCGAAGAGGCGGGGTGTCGCGGGTCGGCTTAACCTCAAGGAGAAGCTGCTGGCTGACATCAAGCATGGCCTCGAGGCGGTGAATGCCAAGCTGGAGAAGTATGCAGCGCTGCTCACGGACAAGCACCTCTTGGCAACGGCTTCGGACCCAAGGTTCCGCCTCCGCTACTTTGAAAAGACCCATCGTCTCATGGGCATCGACAGTGTAGCACAGTTGCAGGTGAAGGTGATTAAGCTGCTGCGGCCTTATCATGCAAGAGCCGAGGCCGAACGGGAGGCTGCAGAGGCAGCGGCAACAGCAGCAGCAGTAGCAGCTGCAGCAGCAACAGCAGCAGCAGCAGTAGCAGAAGCAGCAGCAGCAGCAGCAGCAGCCGCTTCAACGTCATCGGCAGCAGCTTCAACCTCAGCACCAGGAGCAGCTTCGGCTTCAAGTACAGCAGCTTCAGCTTCGTCCACAACTGCAGCAACTTCAGCATCTGCACTTGCTGCAACAACAGGCGTAGTGCCAGCTGCCTCTTCAGCCGGTGCCACAGCAGCAGCAGCAGCAGCAGCAGACCAGCGTCGCCTGCGTCCTTGCCAGCAGCAGCAACTCGAGGAGGCGGCAGAGGATGCAGAACTGATTGAGGCGGCACTCGCTGACCCTGCAACGGACCTGTTTGGTCCAAGAGCTCCAGCAGAATTGGTGGAAGAACCCTCCCCATCTTCCCTTGAAGCGGAGGTGGACAAGTGGGCAAAGCTCCAGGTGAAGGAGCCGCATTGCAACGTCCTTGCTCACTACAGGAAGAAGAAGGTTTCATTTCCTAGCTTCTACTTGGCTGCACTAGACCTGTTTGCTGTTCCAGCCACTTCAACGCCTTCAGAAAGACTGTTTTCACTTGGTCGGCATGTGATCACAGATTTTCGGCATTCCCTTGCTCATCTCACTGTTGAGAACTTGCTCACGATGAAATCCTGGATAAATGAGAGCAGTCTGCTTGAGTTTCCCATTGACCGGCATGGAAATGTTGAGCCGGAGCTGCAAGAGGAGGAAGCGCGGCTGAACGAGCTGCGCCGCAAGTGGAGAGGTCAGTTGGTGGGAGAAGCGGCGGAGGAGTTGGAGGGACTTAGTCTGTTTGACGATGAGGAGGGTGGGGAGGAGACGTACTCGCAGGAAGAGGATGATGATGTAGAAGAGATTGAGGATGACGAAGCATGAAAACATTCCATCTGTTTTTGCTCCATGTCTCTTCATGTGTTCACTGCAATGTGATATATGTATCCATTGTGTGATTGATGGGAAGAAAAAAACATGATGCTCCAATATGACATGCTCTGTGCTACCTTAGTATGTCCATAATACATGCATGAGATGTGTCATGTCGCAAGTACCATAAGACATTTCTCACAAATGCAAGTACCATGAAACAGTCCTCATGGTGATAATGTGAGTACTGTCTTGAATGATGGCGTACGTGAAACTTAGCCATACACTAAAGAGTGAAATGACTGGCTCTTTTTTGAATGACATTCATGATTCTTGTGAGCTACTTTCACCAAGTCCATGGACCCGCTGGAGGTTCGCAAATCTTCATGGATTCGCAAATCCAGATCCGGATTCGCGAATCCGGGTCCAGACCTGGACCCGGACTCGCGGACCCGAATCCAACGCCAAATTCGGGAATCCGACCCGGTGTGCACCCTTATCTTTGGTTGCCCCAGTGCATCATGAAACCTACTCCACATGTTCTTCTGTTGCACTTGCCAATGCTGATGCTACAACCAAATGGTGCGTTAAGATACCAATCCCCCCTTTTTTTCTTAGATGCTCCCCTTTTGTTTTTCTTCTTACTCTTTTTCTTTCGTTGCTACCCGCTCCACATCATGGATTGGGTTTTGAGATTGTGAAAAGCACATGTCAGACTTCTCACAAGCGTCTTTGCCTTGGTATGCTCGTCACTACTGGCTCAATGGTGGTGGGCTGCCCCAGAGCTGCTACCATGTTGCTTTCTTTTGTACGGAGGATTTGTTCATATATTAGCATCATGTAAGCTCATTATGTGAGCTACCACATGCTCGTGGCTCCATACACGAGCACGTGCTACATCCGTTTTGCACTTATATGTGGTAAGCTGGCTTCTCTATGGCCGCATGCTGCATTGGGAGTGTATGCTACTTTCATTTTGGCTCTGTCCAAGCTGATCAAGAGTTAGCTTGTCAGGCACTATGAGGCTCATGTGAAGCTTTGTCTGCTGCTAAAGACACGTCCACCTCAACTGCACCACTGCATCACTATCGTCACGAATACTTCTTGGCATTACAAGTCTGTTGATGGTAGCCATGTTCCTTGGTCACCACTCCACTCTCCATGAGCTCCTGCAAAATGGGTACTTGCCTTAGCTCTTTGGCAACCTAGGTGCTGCGGATGGCTTCCGTGCTTGCGACTCGCAAAGTAGTGCGTGGAATATAAAAGACCCTCGTGACATCATTACCTGGGTGTTTGAGAAATACCGCTCCTTGTTGTCAATTGCTACTTGTGCCTCTTGAAAGCCTCGTGGCACTGCTACATGCTTTGACTATTGCAATGGTGCCGTTGTGGATGCTTCAAAGGATGCAACAAGAGTCTGCATGCTTCCTCCTTAAGCAGATGAAGTTGAATATGTTTATTGAGGAAAGACAATCTTTGACATATGAGGAGGAAAACTGAGTTGCGGCAGTCGTGTAGATGGCATGTTTGACATTGATGAAGCCTTGTTTAGCTGCAAGGCCTCATTTTGTTGTTGGATCTATGTCACCTAACCTTTGGGTTGAGTTGCTTGGGTAGCTAGTAGCTCACACGTATGCTGCTTACCTTGGCAAAGGAGTTGTAGCTTGCCATCTACTACTGTTGCTCTATGCTTTCATGCTTGAAAGTTTGCTCCCCACTTGTCTCACGTTGACCTGTATCAAGCAATCTTGGTACGACTGCCACAAATGGTACCTTCATTGCGGCGTGCTCTGGTTGAACAACGCAAAGCTATGTTATGCCTAATGTTGCAGTTTGAAACAGAATCTGCACTTGCATGTGAGCTTGTGGCATAAACTATGCCACATCTGCCTACGGGAATGCTGCAGGTGACGACGATGGTAGTTGCGCTTGTGAAATCTGATGCTGTAGATGTGCCAGCTTCTGAATCTAGGACAACTGTTGACGAAGCTTTAGATGGTCAGTTTCAAAACTTGTGTCAATCAACTGCTTCCAGAAGACTTCATTTGCAGGCATGCTGTTGTGGCATGCCCTTTCACACTCGATCAGCACTGCACAGGCAGAGCTGACGCAAAACACTACTATGGCCTCAACGCCTAGACACAGCTCCTGGCTCATAGACGAGTTATGTCCAGAGAGGCAGCTGTAGCAAGGCTGTTGTCAAGTATTGGGCATACCTTAGCCACCTCTTATAGGTAGTCAAGCCTTTACGTAGTCAGGGGCTTCCACCAACTTAGAGTGGCAGAAGGGTGCCAAGCTATCCTGGGTCTTCAGGTGAGAGAGAGACTGCAGAGTCTTCTTCTGAGGCATTGTTTTCCAAAGGAGGACTGCTAGTTCAAATTGTAGAGTTAATTGAGTTGCTATTGAAGTTGTGCTACAGTTAGTGGAATGACTGAGTCAACTCGGCGTTTATACTAGTATCTCGTTAAGTTGACGAGCTGCCATGTGCATATAGGAAACGTCTTGCTTCAAGGTTGTAGCTTCATCCTCACAAAATCTTCCAAGTCCAAGGCATGCAGCTCTCTCCTCAAGGAAGCTTCTTGAATGCTGGCAACTTGGCAATGGTCCAAGCTGTTGAGTTGCGCATGTTGCCGTTGACTCAGGGTGGTCCCCACTCTTGGCTTCGCATGTAGCTGCTGAGTCGTGCATGTGCTAGTTGATGCAATGCTGATTCCTGCATGCACCACCTAATGTAGTGTGGTCAGTGTTCTAGAGATATGTTTTCATATGCTGATGCAAGCGGTCTGAGCGGTCCTGTTGGGTGTAGCCCCACCCTGACTGGTTTGGGTTAAGTTCCCACCATGCTTGCTTGCACTACGCAACTGCTGACCAAGCTAGGCGAGCAGGCATGCACAACCCTGCTGTGCATGAAGCACTCAATTATCCAGGCTCCTTTTGCCCCTTAGACCTGAATGCTAGAATTAAATGTAGTTTCTCCATCAGAAATTCCTGGTCAAGCCGCACTCGGGTATTTACTAATAAGAATTTGTAACTTCCCGTACAAACCTCCGTTTGTCAATTCGAATGCACGATCACAAAGTTGTCGCTCAGCGTAATTATCACCCGGTGTAACAGCTACCAATACTTTTGAATTTTAACTTTCGATTGTGATTCATGATTCAAATAATTAAAAGGAGTTTTGCACCTTGGAACAAATTTTTCTCAAGAAATGTGGTGGTGAGATTGATGTCTAGTTGATTTTTCATTGAGAATTTTATTATGGAGAGAGAATGGAATGGAGCACAAGTACAAACATTGCAAATTGAAGAGATCTTCAGAAATATTGTTCACCTGAATCTTTTATGTTCAATTTTGAATGAAGTGTAAAATAATATGAGAGTTAGACGTGATTCAAATGCGTAAATGTCAAAGCATGTCCTTAAAACCTTATATCCATGTACATTGTTTTCTCAATGACCATTGAAACTTTAGTCATTCTAACAAAATGCATATACATGCCACATTAAAACCAAGGCAAGAAAGATAAGTCATATTTCATCTCCTTCATAAATTTTTAAGTTTTATTTAAATCATCAAGTATGTTGTTTGTGGTGGACAAATGTAAAGTCACCAACTTGGAGAAAACTTCACAATGATAAAAAGGCATGACTCTGAACAGTGGGTACATCAATTGGTTGATTAGTCTTTTTTCCAAAATTTAATGTCATGAAATTTAATTCACTTACTAAAAGACTCAAAACATTTAGATGATTTGTAAAATAATTCTTGCAAACGTTTTTGTCTCTTGCTTCATTTGAATGTCTTAAAATTCATATATAGGTAACAGAAAATCATTTGATGCTTTCAATATCAAATCTATGCACAATTGCATTTGATTTCAGGAATTTGAATACGTGAGTTTAGTTAAAAGAGGTTTGAAAACCCCTGGTATAAAATTTCACGATGGCATGGAAAAGATGGATGCTTACACATAGTATGCATTCCTATCCTACCAAGAAATGCTGGTTAAATTGGACGGGAATCCATGATCTTTTATATTAGAGTGGAAAAGTTCATGTTTCATTTGTATGTGGAAATATGAACAACAAAATACATGTAGTTGTTCTAGTTATAACATTACCTTGTGAACACTAGAATTCCCAAGAGACCCGGGGCATGTAAAAATTTTCAAGTTAGTGCTAGAAACAATCAGGGTTGCAAATATTATGATAACCTTTCATTTTTATCTTTGAATTTGACTATCATTACACAATGAATCTCAAAATAAATGTGTCTTGTTTGCCGTATCCCAAAATTTATTTGGGATCTTTGTCCACAAAGGCGTTGAAATTGGCGTTCATATTACACCATCGTAATAGAAAACCAGTAATCTGTATACTGAACGTCTTTAATGTAAATTTTCACCTCATCTTCATAAGGTTACCATCAATTTATTACATCTCTTAGACCATTTATCTGCATACTTAGGCTCACTCGGTGAACATTTCTTACTCATTTTTATATAAGTAAAATACTCTTTACCTTTGTATATTTAAATCTGATATCCAAGTTGTTTTGTCATGTATATGACTTATTCCATTTGTATTCCTGTAATTATAAGAAAACCTGGTGGAATTCTGGATAGAAGATATGATTGAAAATGTGTTCCATTATCTATATCATGCATCACAATGCAAAGTTCTGGGAACCTGAAATGGTTTGTGGTTTTGTACAATAATTAGAGACCATGTGTACAATATTCAGAATAACTTGCATTGAGGCTTTCATTTTCGGATCTTAGTGTCTCCTCCTTTGGTAGATTCCATGATTTTGCAATACTATGCTGAACGTTAGAAATCTGGATGAAAAGATAGGTTGTGAGGATTTATCCAGCTGAAAATACATATTTTTTGGATTGAGCCGTTTTGATTAGGACCAATATCAATTACTAGCTTTATTTTTCCTTGTTTATTGGACTTGGTACCTTGTGGATTTATTTAAGTTCTACAAGTCCCCTGAGTATTCTTATCGTTATTGAATTAATTGCAAAGCCTTATGTATTTGTCCCTGAAATTTTTAGCCTTCTTTACCGTGTTTATTGGAAATCATTATGTTGTTTTTTGCACCATTTGTCTTTGAAAAACAAACAAAAATCTGTATTTTTGCGATCATGGCCACTCTCTCAAGGTATCATCACACTGGCCTTCAAGGAATGAAAAATACATCCCATCATTGCTTTTTTATCATACCTGTTTTGAAAGATTGCAAGGGATGGGGGGAGTAGAGCCCTCTCCAAACAAGAATATGAAAGTCTAAACATGTATAATAAAGTATTTTAGGTGACAGGTATTGGATTATGGTGAAAGATTCTGAACACGGATTTTAATTTTTGAAGCAGAGTTTTCTTGTTGTATGAGAGAATGAACGGCGAAGAATTTTACCATGGTCAATCCAGATAAAAAATAGGCTGTCCAGATACGGCCAAATTGACATGGTCTTGAATGGAAGGAAGTTGACCCGGCGACTATGCTGTATGAGCAAACTACGCAATCTGATTCCTGAGCCGCGTCCTGTGACCCGGCGGTCTTCACTCGTTCACGACTACAGCTCTAAAAAATTATTGCCATCCCCGAAGCGGTAAGCTCTCAGGGGTGTCACTACGGGCACGCCTGGAGAGCATCAAATAGCACTTGCGGATCAACCATATGGACAACCAGAAGGATTCCCGACGTTCATTGTTCCTCAATCTGGACGATGTCCTAAATCCGTTCATAGGTTTTTCCGACAAGGAAGTGGGATCAACGACCTTCCTTGCGCATGAACGATCTGCGGGATAGAACCGTTTTCTCTTCAGCGTTTATATTTTTTGACCAAAGAAATGGCACCATGAATTGAATCGTCTACACCATCGCAGCAATTATGTCCGGCGATATGTCCGATGCGATGTCGTGATCGGCTAGGGCGTACATCCAGCAGAGGTAACATGAAAAATGATCTCTGTGATTCCCAAGAGTAACACTCACCGTCGATGGTCATTGGTTCGTGGACTGTATGTTGAGTACGCGCATCTGCTGTTTGTACTTGCTGTACTCGACAGTTTCCAGCCGTTCCCTTTGTGTTCTGTATGGTCATGAGGTGCAAGGGAGACCGCGCGACACTTGCACGCACCTCATTCGTTGCATTCAGCTTACTTGAGGTATCGTAGAATTGCCCAGTGACAGGGATCAACAGTACCACTGGTGTACCGTAATGCTATATCCAAAACTATGACCGAACCATGGAACATACTATGCCGATGATATATCCAAAACGACCAACACATATCAAACGGAACAATCTTCCCTCTCGTATTGTCAGACAATTCACAGGATTGCAGGGAGCTGGAATCTTAACGTGACTTTATCCACATGGTAATCTTTTTCACATACTTGTGTCATACTTATCTTGCAAACATGAGAGAAAAAACAATGTAAAAGAAAACTCTGAAACAATGAAGTCCCATGATGATAAAATTCAAGGTGGAACATTTGTCAATGAAGAGTTCAAATAAATAAAATTAGAAAACCTAATTAATCATAAGGTAGGTACATGGACTAATAAAGCCAAAATGGACACAAATTAAAATATGATAGAAACTAAAAGATAAATACAACATACACAATACTTATGTTTTAACTACAAGAAAAGAAAAATGTAACAAAAACATAATTATTCATTTATCATCTTTAACTCACAATAAAAATTAATAAACCAACCAAGCTGGTAAGAGAAGGCAAAATTCTCTGTCCTCTCACTTTGTTCAATGCTATAATCGTGAAATTAATAACAACTTAAGGCATAAAGCGTAAGGGATAAATAACTGAATTATGTTCTCACAAGACGTGTAGTGATGACATGCCATAAAACATTTCCCGTTCAAACCATTAAGAACATTGTTACTCAAGTTCATTTTTGGAATAAAAAAATCAAAGCGGTTGGCATATTCATGGATGAGAAAATAGAGGAGAGAAAATTGACCTAATGGCTTAGGCCTGAATTGACGGTTACAAAAGTTTTTCAAGGATCAAATTTGCAATGTAATTTGAATAATTTTTTCCATTTTATCATGAGTGAGGTCAGAATAGTAGAAGCAAAGAGAGGACAGGCATTGATAATAAAACGGCGAGGGCAACGTGCACAAGAAAGAAGAGGGCGAGGAAGGGAACACGGATGGAAAGAAAACGAAGGAGGGAAAGGAGTGGGAGGGAGTAAAGAAGAGGAAGCAAGAGGGGGAGTTGACACTAGGGGTTGAAGTGCAAAAAAAAGGAAGGGAAATGGATAGGTATTAGAAAAGAACATGGAAAAAGGAAGGATGGAGAGAAAGAGAGGAAGGAGAAGAGAGATCAAAACTTGAAAGTGATGTAGATGGTTTTGAAGATGTTGATGAAAAAGATTATGATGATGATGATGATTATGATGATGATGATGATGATGATGATGACAATGATGATGATGATGATTATGATGATGATGATAACAATGATGCTCATGATGATGATGACGATGACGATGAAAATTAGGATGATGATGATAATGCCCGTGATGAGGATGATGGCCGCAATAAGGATGATGTCAATGGTGATGTGGGGACGAAGGATGAAAAGAGGGGAGGGATGAGGGAGGGGGGAAAATGAAA
>SZWC01000684.1:340425-372467 GCA_023375785.1 Penium margaritaceum | reverse complement strand
TTCGGACCAGTGTATTTCTGACCAGTGTGTTTCGGACCAGTGTGTTTCTGACCACAGTGTTTCTTCCCACTGTGTTTCTGACCACTGTGTGTGAGACCGGTGTGTTTCTGACTAGTGTGTTTCTGACCACTGTGTTTCTGACCAGTGTGTTTCTGACCAGTGTGTTTCTGACCATTGTGTTTCTGACCACTGTAATTCAGACCACTGTGTTTCTGACCACTGTGTTTTTGACCAGTGTGTTTCCGACCACTGTGTTTCTGACCACTGTGTTTCGAACCAGTGTGTTTCAGACCACTGTGTTTCTGACCAGTGTGTTTCTGACCACTGTGTTTCTGACCACTGTGTTTCTGACCAATGTGTCGCTAACCACTGTGTTTCTGCCCATTGTGTTTCTGACCACTGTGTTTCTGACCACTGTGTTTCTGACCACTATGTTTCTGACCACTGTGTTTCTGACCATTGTGTTTCTGACCACTGTCTTTTTGACCAGTGAGTTGCTGACCACTGTGATTCTGACCACTGTGTTTCTGACCACCGTATCTCTGACAACCGTGTTTCTGACCACTGTTTTTCTGACCATTGTGTTTCTGACCAGTGTGTTTCTGACCAGTGTATTTCGGACCACTGTGTTTCTGACCAGTGTGTTTCTGACCACTGTGTTTCTGACCACCGTATCTCTGACAACCGTGTTTCTGACCACTGTTTTTCTGACCATTGTGTTTCTGACCAGTGTGTTTCTGACCAGTGTATTTCGGACCACTGTGTTTCTGACCAGTGTGTTTCTGACGAGTGTGTTTCTGATCACTGTGTTTCTGACCACTGTGTTTCTGACCAGTGTATTTCTGACCTCTTTGTTTCTGACCACTGGGTTTCTGACCACTGTGTTTCTGACCACTGTGTTTCTGACCAGTGTGTTTCTGACCACTGGGTTTCTGACCACTGTGTTTCTGACCACTGTGTTTCTGACCAGTGTGTTTCTGATCAGTGTGTTTCTGACCAGTGTGTTTCTCACCACTGTGTTTCTGACCACTGTGATTCTGACCACTGTGTTTCTGACCACTGGAATTCTGACCACTGTGTTTCTGACCAGTGTGCTTCTGACCAGTGTGTTTCTGACCACTGTGTTTCTGACCACTTTGTATGTGACCACTGTGTTTCTAACCAGTGTGTTTCAGGCAAGTGTGTTTCTGATTACTGTGTTTCTTACCAATGTGTTTCTGACGACTGTGTTTCTGACCACTGTGTTTCTGACCACTATGTTTCTGACCAATGTGTTTCCGACCACTGTGTTTTTGACCACTGTGTTTCTGACCACTGTGTTTCTGACCACTGTGTGTCTGACCGCTGTGTTTTTGACCACTATGTTCATGACCAGTGTGTTTCTGACCAGTGTGTTTATGACCACTGTGTTCCTGACCACTGTGTTTCTGACCAGTGTGTATCTGACTAGTGTGTTTCTGACCACTGTGTTTCTGACCACTGTGTTTCTGACCACTGTGTTTTTGTCCACTGTGTTTCTGACCAGTGTGTTTGACCAATGTGTTTGGGACAACTGTGTTTCTGACCACTGTGTTTCTGACTCTGTGTTTCTGACCACTGTGTTTCTGACCAGTGTGTTTCTGACCAGTGTATTTCTGACCATTGTGTTTCTGACCACTGTGTTTCTGACGAGTGTATTTCTGACCACTATGTTTCTGACCACTGTGTTTCTGACCAGTGGTTTACCGAACAGTGTGTTTCTGACCACTGTGTTTCTGACCAGTGTGTTTCTGACCAGTGTGTTTCTGACCAGTGTGTTTTGCACCAGTAAGTTTCTCACCAGTGTGTTTATGACCATTGTGTTTGTGACCAGTGTGTTCCTGACCAGTGTCTTTCTGACCATTGTGTTATGACCACTGTCTTTCTGACAAGTGTGTTTGTGACCACTGTGTTTATGACCATTTTGTTTCTGACCCCTCTGTTTGTGACCAGTGTGTTTGTGACCAGTGTGTTTCTGACCAGGGTGTTTTTTTTTACCACTGTGTCTTTGACCATTGTGTTTCTGACCAGTGTCTTTCTGACCACTGTGTTCCTGACCAGTGTTTTTCTAACCACTGTATTTTTGAACAGTGTAATTCTGACTAATGTGTTTTTTACCACTGTGTTTCTGATCAGTGTGTTTCTGTGAAGTGTGTCTCTGACTACTGTGTGTCTGACCAATGTGTTTCTGACCACTTTGTTTCTGACCACAGTGTTTCTGACCAGTGTGTTTCTGACTACTGTGTTTATGACCAGTGTGTTTCTCAACACTGTGTTTCTGACCACTGTGTTTCTGACTACTGTGTTTATGACCGGTGTGTTTCTAACAAGTGTGTTTCTGACCACTGTGTTTCTGACCAGTGTGTTTCTGACCAGTGTGTTTCTGACCAGTGTGTTTATCACCACTGTGTTCATGACCACTGTGTTTCTGACCACTATGTTTCTGACCACTGTGTTTGTGATCACTGTGTTTGACCACTGTGTTTCTGACCACTGTGTTTCTTACCACTGTGCTTCTGACCACTGTGTTTCTTACCACTGTGCTTCTGACCACTGTGTTTCTTACCACTGTGCTTCTGACCACTGTGTTTCTTACCACTGTGCTTCTGACCACTGTGTTTCTTACCACTGTGCTTCTGACCACTGTGTTTCTTACCACTGTGCTTCTGACCACTGTGTTTCTTACCACTGTGCTTCTGACCACTGTGTTTCTTACCACTGTGCTTCTGACCACTGTGTTTCTTACCACTGTGCTTCTGACCACTGTGTTTCGGACCAGTGTGTTTCTGACCACTGTGTTTCTGACCAGTGTAATTATCACCACTGTGTTTCTGGCCACTGTGTTTCTGACCAATGTCTTTCTGACCACTGTGTGTCTGACCATTTTGTTTCTGACCACTTTACATGACCAGTCTGTTTCTGACCACTGTGTTTCTGACCAGTGTGTTTCTGACCACTGTGTTTTTGACCGCAGTGTTTCAGAACACTGTGTTTCTGACCAGTGTATCTCTAACCACCGTGTTTCTGAACAATGTGTTTCTGACCACTGTGTTTCCGACAAGTGTGATTCTGACTACTGTGTTTTTGACCAGTGTGTTTATGACCTCTGTGTTTCTGACCACTGTGTTTCTGACCAGGGCTTTTCTGACCAGTGTGTTTCTGAACAGTGTGTTTCTGACAACGGTGTTTCTGACCACTGTGTTTCTGACCACAGTTTTTCTGACCAATATGTTTGACTATTGTGTTTCTGACAACTGTGTTTCTGACCACCGTGTTTCTGACTTTGTGTTTCTGACCACTGATTTTCTGACCAGTGTGTTTCTGACCAGTGTGTTTCTGACAATTGTGTTTCTGACCAGTGCGTTTCTGACCATTGTGTTTCTGATCACTGTGTTTCTGACGAGTGTGTTTCTGGCCACTATGTTTCTGACCAGTGGTTTACCGACCAGTGTGTTTCTGACCATCGTGTTTTTGACAAGTTTATTTCTGAGCAGTGTGTTTGTGACCAGTGTGTTTCTGACCAGTGTGTTTCTGACAACTGTGTTTTTGACCAGTGTGTTTCTGACCAGTTCGTTTTGTACCAGTGATTTTCTCACCAGTGTGTGTCTGACCACTGTGTTTCTGACCAGTGTGTTCCTGCCCAGTGTGTTTCTGACCAGTCTGTTTATGATCATTGTGTTTGTGACCCTCATGTTTGTGAACAGTGTGTTTGTGACCAGTGTGTTTCCGTCGAGGTTGTTTTCCTGACCACTGTGTTCCTGACTTGTGTGTTTCTGACCACTGTGTTTCTGACCAGTGTGTTTGTGACCACTCTGTTTCTGACTAGTGTGATTCTGACTACTGTTTTTCTGACTGCTGTGTTTCTGACCACTGTGTTTCTGACTTGTGTGTTTCTGACCACTGTGTTTCTGACCAGTGTGTTTGTGACCACTCTGTTTCTGACTAGTGTGATTCTGACTACTGTTTTTCTGACTGCTGTGTTTCTGACCACTGTGTTTATGACCACTGTGTTTCTGACCAGTGTGTGTCGGACCAGTGTGTATGTGACCACAGTGTTTCTGACCAGAGTGTTTTTGACCACTGTGTTTCTGACCAGTGTGTTTCTGACCAGTGTGTTTGTGACCACAGTGTTTCTGACCAGAGTGTTTTTGACCACTGTGTTTCTGACCAGTGTGTTTCTGACCAGTGTGTTTCTGACCAGTCTGTTTCTGACCAGTGTGCTTCTGACCACTGTGTTTCTGACCACTGTTTTTCTGACCATTGTGTTTCTGACCAGTGTGTTTCTGACCAGTGTGTTTCTGACCATTGGGTTTCTGACCAGTGTGTTTCTGACCGTTGTGTTTCCAACCACTTTGTTTCTAACGAGTGTGTTTCTGACCACTCTATTCCTGACCACTGTGTTCTGACCAGTGGTTTACCGACCGGTGTGTTTCTGACCACTGTGTTTCTGATCAGTGTATTTCTGACCAGTGTGTTTCTGACCAGTGTGTTTCTGACTAGTGTGTTTCTAACCAGTATGTTTCTGACCAGTGTATTTGTTTCCAGTGATTTTCTCACCGATGTGTTTCTGACCACTGTGTTTCTGACCAGTGTGATCCTGACAAGTGTGTTTCTGAGCATTGTGTTATGACCACTGTCTTTCTGACTAGTGTGTTTCTGACCACTGTTTTTATGACCATTGTGTTTCTGACCCCTGTGTTTGTGACCAGTGTGTTTGTGACCAGTGTGTTTCTGACCATGGTGTTTTCCTGACCACTGAGTTTCTGACCAGTGTTTCTGACCAGTGTATTTCTGACCACTGTGTTTCCGACCAGTGTGTTTCTGACCACTGTGTTTCTGACTAGTGTGATTCCGACTAATGTGTTTCTGACCACTGTGTTTCTGACCACCGTGTTTATGACTACTGTGTTTCTGACCAGTGTGTGTCGAGCCAGTGTGTTTCTGACAACGGTGTTTCTGACCACTCTGTTTCTTACCAGTGTCTTTCTGACCAGTGTGTTTCTGACCACTGTTGTCTTGCCACTGTGTTTCTGACCACTGTGTTTCTGACCAATGCGTTTCTGACCAGTGTGTTTGTGACCACTGTGTTTCTGACCACAGTGTTTCTGACCACTGTGTTCCTGACCACTGTGTTTCTGATCACCGTGTTTCTGACCAGTGTGTTTCTGACCAGTGTGTTTCTGACCAATGTATTTCTGACCACAGTGTTTCTGACTATTGTGTTTCTGATCACTGTGTTTCTGACTAGTAGGTTTCTGATCATAGTGTGTCTGACCATTGTGTCTCTGACCACTGTGTTTCTGACCAGTGTGTTCCTGACCACTGTGTTTCTGACCACCGTGTTTCTGACCACTGTGTTTCTCACCACTGTGTTTCTGACTACTGTGTTTCTGACCACTGTGTTTCCGACCACCGTGTTTCTGACCACCGTGTTTCTGACCACTGTGTTTCTCACCACTGTGTTTCTGACTACTGTGTTTCTGACCACTGTGTTTCCGACCACCGTGTTTCTGACCACCGTGTTTCTGACCACTGTGTTTCTCACCACTGTGTTTCTGACTACTGTGTTTCTGACCACTGTGTTTCCGACCACCGTGTTTCTGACCACCGTGTTTCTGACCACTGTGTTTCTCACCACTGTGTTTCTGACTACTGTGTTTCTGACCACTGTGTTTCCGACCACCGTGTTTCTGACCACCGTGTTTCTGACCACTGTGTTTCTCACCACTGTGTTTCTGACTACTGTGTTTCTGACCACTGTGTTTCCGACCACTGTGTCTCAGACCACAGTGTTTCTGACCACTGTGTTTATGACCACTGTATTTGTAACAAGTCTGTTTCTGACCAGTGTGTTTCTAACCACTGTGTTTCTGACCACTGTGTTTCTGACCAGTGTGTTTGAGACCATTGTGTTCCTGACCACTGTCTTTCTGTCCAACGTGCTTATGACCACTGTGTGTCTGACCAATGTGTTTCTGACCACCGTGTTTATGACCACTGTGTTTGTGACAAGTCTGTTTCTGACCAGTGTGTTTCTGACCACTGTGTTTCTCACCACTGTGTTTCTGACTACTGTGTTTCTGACCACTGTGTTTCTGACCACTGTGTTTCTGACTAGTGTGCCTCTGACCTGTGTGTTTCTGACCACTGTGTTTTTGACCACTGTCTTTCCGACCAGTGTGTGTCTGACCACTTCGTTTGTGACCACTGTGTTTCTGACCATTGTCTTTCTGACCACCTTGTTTCTGACCAGTGTGTTTCTGACCATTGTGTTCCTTACCACTGTGTTTCTTACCACTGTGTTTCTGACTACTATGTTTCTGACAACTGTGTTTTTGACCAGTGGGTTTTTGACCAGTGTGTTTTGGACCAGTGTATTTCTGACCACTGTGTTTCTGACTACTGTGTTTCTGACCACTGTGTGTCTGACCACTGTGTTTCTGACTACTGTGTTTCTGACCACTGTGTGTCTGACCAGTGTGTTTCTGACTGCTGTTTTTTTGGCCACTGTGTTTCTGACCAGTGTGTTTCTGACCACTGTGTTTCTGACCACTGTGATTCTGACCACTGTGTTTATGACCACTGTGTTTCTGACCAGTGTGTTTCTGACCACTGTGCTTCTGAGCACTGTGTTTCTGACCATTGTGTTTCTGACCATTGTGCTTCGGATCAGTGCGCTTCTGACCACTATGTTTCTAACCACTGTGTTTCCGACCACAATGTTTTTGACCACTGTGTTTCTGACCACTATCTTTCTGACTACTGTATTTCTGACCACTGTGTTTCTGACTAGTGTGTTTCTAACCAGTGTGTTTCTGACCATTGTTTTTCTGACCACTGTGTTTCTGACCACTGTGTTTCTGACCAGTGTGTTTGTGACCAGTGTGTTTCTGACCAGTGTGTTTCTGACCACTATGCTTCTGACCACTGTGTTTCTGATCAGTGTGTTTCTGACCAGTGTGTTTCTGACCACTGTGTTTCTGACTAATGTGTTTCTGACATCAGTGTTTGTGACCAGTGTGTTTCTGACCACTGTGTTTTTTACCAGTGTGTTTCTGACCAGTGTGTTTTTGACCAGTGTGTTTCTGACCACTGTGTTTCTGACCACTAAGTTTCTGACCACTGTGTTTCTGACGATTGTGTTTCTGACCACAATATCTCTGACGACTATGTTTCTTACCGCTGTGTTTCTGACCACTGTGTTTCTGATCAGTGTGTTTCTGACCAGTGTGTTTCTGACCACTGTGTTTCTGACCACTATGTTTCTGACCTGTGTGTTTCTGACCAGTGTGTTTCTGACCACTGTGTTTCAGACTAGTGTGTCTCTGACCACTCTGTTTCTGACCACTGTGTTTCTGACCACTGAGCTTCTGACCACTGTTTTTGTGACTATTTTGCCTCTGACCTGTGTGTTTCTGACCACTGTGTTTTTGACCACTGTGTTTCTGAACAGTGTGTTTCTGACCACTGTGTTTCCGACCACAGTGTTTCTTAGCATTGTGTTTCTGACCACTATGTTTCTGACAAATGTGGTTCTGACCAGTGTGTTCCTGACCTGTGTGTTTCCGACCACTATGTTTCTGACCACTGTGTTTCTGACCACTGTGTTTCTGATCATTGTGTTTCTGACCACTGTGTTTCTGACCAGTGTGTTTCTGACCACTGTGTTTCTGACCAGTGTGTTTCTGACCACTGTGTTTCTTACCACTGTGCTTCTGACCACCGTGTTTCTGACCACTGTGTTTCTGAACACTCTGTTTCTTGCCAGCGTGTTTCTGACCAGTGTGTTTCTGACCACTGTGTTTCCGACCACTGTGTTTCTGACCACTGTGTTTCTGACCACTCTGTTTCTTACCAGTGTGTTTCTGACCAGTGTGTTTCTGACCATTGTGCTTCTGACCACTGTCTTTCTGACCAGTGTGTTTCTGACCAGTGTGTTTCTGACCAGTGTGTTTATGACCACTGTGTTTTCGACCACTGTGTTTCTGATCAGTGTGTTTCTGACCAATGTGTTTCTGACCACCCTGTGACTGACCACCGTGTTTCCGACCACTGTGTTTCTGACCACTGTGTGTCTTACGAGTGTGTTTCTAACCAGTTTGTTTCTTACCACTGTGTCTCTTACCAGTGTGTTTCTGACCAGTGTGTTTCTGACCACTATGTTTCTCACCAGTGTGTTTGTGACGACAGTGTTTCTGACCAGTGTGTTTTTGACCAATGTGTTTCTGACCGGTGTTTTTCTGACCAGTGTGTTTCTGACCACTGTGTTTATGACCGGTGTGTTTCTGACCAGTGTGTTTGTGAACACTGTGTTTCTGACCACTGTATTTCTGACCCCTGTGTTTCCGACCAGTGTAATTCTGACCAATAAGCTTCTGACCATTATGTTTCTGACCACTGTGTTTCTTACCACTGTGTGTCTGACCAGTGTGTTTCTGACCAGTGTGATTCTGACCACTGTGTTTCTGACCAGTGTGTTGCTGACCAACGTGTTTCTGACCACTGTGTTTCTGACCACTATGTTTTTGACCACCGTGTTTCTGACCTCTGTGTTCATGACAAGTGTGTTGCTGACCACTGTGTTTGTGGCCACTGTGTTTCTAACCAGTGTGTTCCTGACCAGTGTGTTTCTGACTAGTGTGTTTTTGACCACTTTCTTTCGGACCAGTGTGTTTCTGACCAGTTTGTTTCTGACAACTGTTTTTCTGACCACTGTGTTTCTGACCAGTGTGTTTCTGACCACCGTGTTTCTGACCACTGTGTTTCTGACCGTTGTGTTTCTGACCACAGTGTTTCTGACCACTGTATTTCTGACCACTGAGTTTTTGACCACTGTGTTTCTGACCACTGTGTTTCTGACAGCTGTGGTTTAGACCAGTGTATTTTAGACCACTGTGTTTCTGACCACTGTGTTTCTGACCACCGTGTTTCTGACCACCGTGTTTCTGACCACTGTGTTTCTCACCACTATGTTTATGACCAATGTGTTTCTGACCTGTGTTTTTCTGACCACTGTGTTTCTGACCACCGTGTTTCTGACCACTGTGTTTCTGATCAGTGTGTTTCTGGCCAGTGTGTATCTGACCACCGTGTTTGTGACCACTGTGTTTCTGACCACTGTGATTCGGATCACTGTGTTTCCAACCATTGTGTTTCTGACCACCGTGTTTCCGACCAGTGTGTTTCTGACCACTGTGTTTTTGACTAGTGTGTTTCTGACCGCTGTGTTTGTAATCACTGTGTTTCTGACCAGTTTGTTTCTGACCAATTCGTTTTTTACCAGTGTGTTTCTGACCATTGTGTTTCTGACCCATGTGTTTCTGAACAGTGTGTTTCTGACCACTGTGTTTCAGACCATTGTGTTTCTGACCTCTATGTTTGTGACCACTGTGTTTCTGGCCACTGTGTTTATACCACTGTGTTTTTGACCAGTGTGTTTCTGACCACTGTTTTCTTGACCACTGTGTCTCTGACCACTGAGTTTCTCACCAGTGTGTTTGTGACCACTGTGTTTTACCAGTGTGCGTCTGACCAGTCTATTTCTGACCACTCTGTTTCTGACCAATGTGTTTCTGACCACTGTGTTTCTGACCACTGTGTTTCTCACCACTGTGCTTATGACCACCGTGTTTATGACCACCGTGTTTCTGACCAGTGTGTGTCTGACCAGTGTGTTTCTGACCAATGTGTTTCTGACCACTCTGTTTCTGACCAGTTGGTTTCTGACCTCTGTGTTTCTGACCACTGTGTTTCTGACCACTGTGTTTCTGACCACTGTGTTTCTGACCACTATGTTTCTGACCACTGTGTTTATGACTAGCGTGCCTCTGACCAGTGTGTTCCTGTGCACTGTGCTTCTGACCACCGTGTTTCTGACCAATGTATTTCTGACCACGGTGTTTCTGACTATTGTGTTTCTGATCACTGTGTTTCTGACTAGCGTGCCTCTGACCAGTGTGTTCCTGTGCACTGTGCTTCTGACCACCGTGTTTCTGACCAATGTATTTCTGACCACGGTGTTTCTGACTATTGTGTTTCTGATCACTGTGTTTCTGACTAGCGTGCCTCTGACCAGTGTGTTCCTGTGCACTGTGTTTCTGACCAGAGTGCTTCTGACCTGTGTGTAACTGACCACTGTGTTTCTCACCACTGTGTTTCTGACCACTTTGTTTCTGACCACTGTGTTTCTGACCATTGTGGTTCTGACCACTGTGTTTCTGACCAGTGTGTTTCTGACCAGTATGTATCTGACCGCTGTGTTTCTGACCACTGTGCTTCTGACCACTGTGTGTCCGACCAGTGTGTTTCTAACCAGTGTGATTCTGACCACTGTGTTTCTGACCAGTGAGTTTCTGACCAGAATAAACTGACCACTGTGTTCCTGACCACAGTGTTTCTGTCCAGTGTATTTCTGACCAATGTGTTTCTGACCACGGTGTTCATGACCACTGTGTTTTTGACCACTGTGTTTCTGACCACTGTGTTTCTTATCACTGTGTTTCTGACCACATTGTTGCTAACCACTGTGTTTCTGACCACCTTGTTTCTGATCACCGTGTTTCTGACCACTGTTGTCTTGCCACTGTGTTTCTGACCACCGTGTTTCTGACCAATGTGTTTCTGACCAGTGTGTTTCTGACCACTGTGTTTCTGACCACTGTGTTTGTGACCACTGTGTTTCTGTCCAGAGTGTTTCTCCCCACTGTGTTTCTGACCAGTGTGTTTCTGACCAGCGTTTTTCTGACCACTGTGTTTCTGACAACTGTGTTCTGACCAGTGTGTTTCTGACCACTGTGTTTCTGACCATTGTGTTTCTGACCACTGTGTTTCTGACCACCGTGTTTCTGACCAGTGTGTTTCTGACCAGCGTTTTTCTGACCACTGTGTTTCTGACAACTGTGTTCTGACCAGTGTGTTTCTGACCACTGTGTTTCTGACCATTGTGTTTCTGACCACTGTGTTTCTGACCACCGTGTTTCTGACCAGTGTGTTTCTGACCAGTTTGTTCCTGACCACTGTGTTTTTGACGAGTGTTTTTTGACCAGTGTGTTTGTGACCCGTGTGTTTTTGACCAGTGTGTTTCTGACCAGTGTGTTTCTGACCACTTTGTTTCTGACCACTGTGTTTCTGGCCATTGTGTTTCTGGCCACTGTGTTTCTGACCTGTGTGTTTCTGACTAGTGTGTTTCTGACCAGCGTGTTTCTGACTAGTGTGTTACCGACCACTGTAGTTATGACGAGTGTGTTTCTGACCGCTGTGTTTCTGCCCACTATGTTTTTGACCACCGTGTTTCTAACCAATGTGTTCATGACATGTATGTTTTTGACCACTGTGTTTATGACCACTGTGTTTTTGACCAGTGTGTTTCTGACCAGCGTGTGTCTGACCATTGCCTTTTTGACCAATATGCTTCTGACCAGTGTGTTTCTGACCAGTGTGTTACTGACAAATGTGTTTCTGACCACTGTGTTTCTGACCACTGTGTTTGTAACCATTGTGTTTCTGCCCACTGTGTTTCTGACCACTATGTTTCTTTCCAATGTGTTTCTGACCACTGTGTTTCTGACCAGTGTGTTTGTGACGACCGTGTTTCTGACCACTGTGTTTCTGACCGTTGTGTTTCTGATCACTTTGTTTCTGACCACTGTGTTTCTGACGACTGAGTTTTTGACCAGTGTGTTTCTGACCACTGTGTTTCTGACAGCTGTGTTTTTGACCAGTGTATTTCTGATCACTGTGTTTCTGACCACTGTGTTTCTGACCAGTCTGTTTCTGACCACGGTGTTTCTGACCACGGCGTTTCTGACCTCGTGTTGCTGACCACTGTGTTTCTGACCACTGTGTTTCTGACCACTGTGTTGCTAACCACTGTGTTTCTGATCACTGTGTTTCTGACCACCGTGTTTCTGACTACTGTGTTTCTAACCATTGTGTTTCTGACCACTGTGTATGACTAGTGTATTTATGACGACTGTGTTTGTGATGACCGTGTTTCTGACCAGTTTGTTTCTGACCACTGCGTTTTTTACCAGTGTGTTTCTGACCAGTGTGTTTCTGACCAGTGTGTTTCTGACCTGTGTTTTTCCGACCACTGTGTTTCTGACCACTGTGTTTCTGACAATTGTGTTTCTGACCAGTGTGTTTCTGACCAATGTGTTTCTGACCACCGTGTTTCTGACCACAGTGTTTCTGACCACTGTGTTTCTGACCACTGTGTTTCTAACCACTGTGTTTCTGATCACTGTGTTTCCGACCAGTGTGCTTCTGACCACTGTGTTTCTGACTAGTGTGTTTATGACCACTGTGTTTGTGATCACTGTGTTTCTGACCAGTTTGTTTCTGACCACTGCAATTTTGGCCAGTGTGTTTCTGACCAGTGGGTTTCTGAACCGTGTGTTTCTGACCAGTGTGTTTCTGACCACTGTGTTTCTGACCATTGTGTTTCTGACCACTATGTTTTGGACCACTGGGTTTCTGGCCACTGTGCCAAGCACACTTCGGCCGCGACTCCGCAGGGAAGACTGATCCGCGGAGGGAAGTACCGGGTGACCCGAAGTCCGCGCAGGGAATGCTCGCTCCCGCGGAGGCGGTCGAGCATAGGGTGGAACCCAGGGGCAGAGAGAACAAAGCAGCCACGGGGAAGCTGCCGCTGGTTGACATTGTCACCTGCGATGACTTCCCGACGGCTATCTCAAGCGCCTGTGGCAGAAGGCGGGAAAGGCGGGAAGCGGTGGAGGAAGTATGCGGTACAAAGAGAACAAAGACAAGCCGCAATAAGGTCCGCGATCACTGACAGGGCGCAGACAAGTAAGCGGATGGACTGAGCAATCAGGGGAGAAAACACCCAACTAGCATCAGTGATCGTGCGGCAATCACGGAGGAACCTCTGGGGACGCACCGCGGAAGACGAAGATTCAAGGAAGAAGACAAAGACTGCATGCATGAGCCGTGGATGAAGAAGACAATTAGTAGAAGATATGCTGTTTGTTTGAGGACGAGACCCGCGGGGCGTAGCCGCACCGCGTGGAGTCGAAGTAGGAGAACGGAAGATTGTTTGAGAGGGAAGAGACCCACGGTATGAAGACACACTGTGCGGAGTCCCAAGTAGATAAGACCTAGATGGCACTAGCACAAGGAGACTTCAGTCTTGCTTGCTTCTTTGAGCAATACCCCACACTCATGTACTCCGTCAAGTTTATCAAAGAGTTTGACCCGCTCTCCTCTGCGTTCACCACCCCACTACCCCGGTGCCTTCCGTAGCTCTTGGACTCCTGTCCACAGATTGTGGGATTGTTTGTGTGAAGAGCCAAAAGACCGGATGAAGTGAGCTGCTGGCGGTATCCTTGCTTGCACACGTCCACGGAACGAGGATTCCGCGGAGAGGAGCTGGAAGCCACGAGGTGGCGGGCCCGTGTGTGGCAAGAAGCGGACCGCGAAGTGCCACTCATCGATGAGGTTCGTGCACAGAAATCGAGGCCGGCGGTCCGCGGAATTGTTAGTAGCCTAGAGCTGATATCGGTCTTCCGCTGTTTGCTTAGTCTGAGTAATAGTGATTGTGAGAAGTGTATAGTCCGCAGATAGCGCGGAATAATAATTGTGCGGAGAGAATCAAGGGTACGGTAAAATTGGGGGTATCAGTGTCATGGTGTGGTGAGCGTGGACAGTTCCTTGCTCTTTGATTAGCAGAATTGCACGTAACCTTCAGATCAGTCATTGATGTCGGCAGCAAGCTTTGTATATCAGGAATGCAGGAGACGCCAGCAACAGTCATCCGTGCGGTGTTTCTTACCGTGCCGAGCCACCACTTACGGAGGCGGTCAGATCTCCTCGCCTGTGCTGTCCCGCACCTCAGTTAGCTCTTCACCCGGCGCTGACCCCTTGGCCCAACACCAAAGGGTGAACGACTGGCTGGCGTAACTGCACTGGTGTCGCATCATGGACGCTCTGGGCGAGCGTGTGGAGGTGGAAACAATATCCGACCATGGCAGCCGCGGATCCAACCAGCCCCAGCACGAGTCGGAGGGATAGAAGGCTGTGGTTACGGCACCACCTTGGTTTTCCGATCCCCAGCCATCATCGGAGCTGCACTCCACTGGTGGAGAATTCGAAGCCTATCACGGACAGGTCTATCGGCGTCATGGCGGGCAGCGGCCGTCAATGGCTGGCAACACAACACTGGACGACCAGCAGTCAATGATGGACTTGCTACAGATAGGAACATCAGCTTCCGCGCTTGGGATGCCCCTGGACTCGAGCCTACCGCGGCAGCTGGCAGGGACGGTTCTGGAGGATATGACAGCAGGATCACCTGTGAGTGGACTACAGCAGTAGCAGATGGTCCCACCAGCACTCCGCCCAGGAAGCGAGCTATTGGGGACACTGGTGCCCCCAGAAACACTAGGATCCGCGCAGCCGCCGGCAATTCAACCTCTGGCAAATCAACCTTCCCTGCCTGTGGGAGCAATGGCGGTGGAACCCGTCACACCAAGCAATGGGGTGCACTCGTTGCACCCGACTCTGGGAGTCAGAAAGGCACGGGTGCCACTGCAGTCCCCCGCATCCGGCGCTGGGTTGTAGCAGATGCCTCTCCGGCTAAGCATGGGCGGACCACAAACGGGAACATCCCCACAGGCCATACTATAGGCACCGCTGCAGCAGCAAGCGTACCCATCCCAGGCGGCCGCAAATGTGCCATAAGCCAGAGCACTACCGCATCCACCGGCGCCTACACAAGCGACCCCGGAACCTTGGCAGCACGGGCCGCAAGTAGGAGTGGCGGTTCAGCTTCCTGTTTGGATGACGCAGTCAGGGAATCAAGGTGGGGGCATTATTCACCAGGGAACTCCAGCCCAACCAACATGGATTCAATATCCGAGCCATCCGCAGCAGACGCTTGGGAGTGTGACGCAGATGAGCACCATGATTCAGCCTCCTGCTACCACTCCGCCCTCATGGACGACGCAGCACCAGCAGTCTATGGGCATGACGCTGATGGGGGCGACGCCACCAATATCCATAACCGGTGCACTGCCGCAGCTACCTGTGATTGTTCCTTAGGAATTATCCCACCGGCAGCTGGTTAGAGCAGCGTCCGCTAGAGCACCAGTGCCAATGTCACTGCCACCACTGATGATGTAGGGGCACTAGCACATACCACCACAACAAACGCGCATTGCCAATATGGGACCAGCGGCTCAACTCTATCACACAGCTGTAACTCCTACCAATCAGGCGTATCGGGCGCCCCAGGTAATGGTACCATCGGCACCTGGGACCCGGGCTTCGCCCCCTGGGATGGCATTCTTCTCCGCACCTTACACCGCTACTGTACCAGTACCTCCCTCTTGGTACATGCTTCTCCCACCCATGCAGCCAGGCTTTCCCATGCCCGCGGGGTAATCACGGCTGCCGAACCCTCCAACAGGATACTCCGTAGCCCCGTCTGCAACCATTCCATCGCCACATGCCGTGACTGCGTTGAAGACCAACTGCAGCACTGCTCCGCAGCTACAATATATCCGCTCTGAACCCGCCAATACACCGCGGTTGGACTCCTTCAAGGGCGCCCCAGAGGAGGACCCATGGGTCTGGCTCAAGAAGACTATCCCCTATGCTAGCATCGAGCGAATTCCGCCCGACCTCTGCCTCGCTACTACGGAATTTTACCTCAAGGGGGCTGCAGCTGACTGGTACAACGCGCAGGCGCCTTTCCCATCTTTCATGGACTTTGGCAATGCACTTATCGAGCGCTTCAAGCCCTTGACAAAGGATGAGGCGCCACGGAAGATTGAGAAGAAGGTCATGCACAAGGATGATGGTATCCGCAGATTCCTGGACCAGTTCCTGACCTGGGCTTCAGTGGCCAAGAGTCCACAAGGGGAAGGCGTGCCGATGTGGGTCTTGCTGCAGAACCTCATCCGCGCCCTCCCCGATGAAATATGCAGCCTCATGATTACCGACCACTATCATTCCCTCCAAGATGCGGTGCGGGACGCTACGGCTATCCTCACCACACAGCGATCCACCTGACAATACCAGGGCAGCGAGACCCATACGCCCTCATCTCCCCGCCTCCGCAACAACAGAAGCCAAGAGCTTGCTACATGTGCCAGAGCCTGGAGCACATTGCACGGGATTGCCCTCGTAAGCGACAGGGAGCTCCACGCCCTGACCCAATTTCCCAGGATTCTATGGTCTAGCAGTGGTAGCAATACTCCAACCATATGTGGCCAGGACAACAGCAGCAGCACCAGTGGCAGCAGCTGCAACAGCAACCACCTCCGCCCGCTTTAAGGCAGGCCCAGGCAGCTCCGCAGGGAGCGAACCAGGGCATCTTGCCAAATCCATCCCCAAACCCCGCGACAGGCGCCTGGAACGTCAAGCTTGGATTGCCTATGGTTGAGGACGAGACTACGGAGGTGACACGCACGCCTGAAGAGACGGAACTCATCACACAAGCGCTCAAACTCCGCGGATGAGATCTACATGAAGCCGCACAGCTCTAGAGCAATTTGTGGAGAAAGGCGAAAGCCACGGAAGCCCGGCTTCAAGACACCGTAACCGCCCACTCCGTGCGATCCGCGGAAAGGCGCCGTGCTGTGGACCTCGTGCCTCCGGCATTTCCAACCAATGCTATTACCCATTCCGCCCCCAACCCCCCCTTTCCAACCAATGCTACCAACCATTCCGCCCCCCAGATTACCGCCATCACTGCACCTGACTCTACGGACCCCGTAGAAAGTCTCTTTGCAACTCCCGTTGCCTCTGTGAACCTCTTCAACTTTCTCCGCCTCCATCCTGAGCTGGCTCCACGGCTCAGGGAGGAATTTGCCAGAGCCAATCATCGCCTCCAGAGTGTTGGTATCTCTATCGCATGCACCACTCCACCCACGGCACACAAAACACCCGATGGGTCGCGGCGGAGACCCCACCAGGATTGACCATAGAAGAGACAGAATGGGGATGGGCGCCACAGCCTCCAGAACCACCCCGCTACAACGACCACCACTACGAGGTCGCATGTTGCGTGATCTGGATTTGTGGCCGCAAGTTTCTCGCCATAATTGACACCAGTGCAACCCACACCACCATGGCCCTCCGCGTCTTATGTCTTGTCGGATGGGCAGACCGAGTCCTCCTAACACGTTGGCTGTTTAGCAACTCCGCGGGAGGGATGGACTACGGGGATGGGGAAGTGCAGGGACTACCCCTGCAGGTGGGATCTCTTCACGAGCCAATGGACGTCCAAGTTACACGAGCCCGGACTTATGACATCTTCCTAGGCATGGACTATCTTCTTCTCTGGCTGGGCAACCTCTTGTTTTCCCTTGGCGTCATGCAGTTCACATCCGCCACCGGTACGAAGGAGTACGCGCTCATCACCATGGGCGACAGTGTCACGGTGCCAGTAATCGGCGGTGCGACCTTCTCCCTCCCAAAAGCGGTGCAGGAAGACTCCCACACGCGTGCCCAAAGCAGACTGATTTCAGCAGAGCCGGACCCTAACACGAAGCAAGTGTCCGTGGAAGAATGGCGTGAACTCTCAGCGGAGCATGCGGAGCCAGCAGTACGAGCAAGTCTTCTTGGGATGTGGTAGTAGAGTGAACAGGCATTCGGTCAGGGTCTTCCCCTGAATGACGACGAGGAGTTCTACCCCATCTGCGACCAGTTGCCACCTCCGCCCCCGCGTTGGGACCATATACTGCACCCTCGCCTCTCATCAGCTGAGAAGCAGGATTTTCGGGACTTGTTGGACTCCTTCGCCGATACATTTGCTAGCTCCGCGACAGACCTTGGGAATGTCAATGCATTCACGACATCAACACCGGAGCAGCTCCCGCAATCAAGCAAAAAGTCCGCCGAATCCTCCCCGATCAGGAGCAGACCATCAATGAGCGATTAGTGGAGTTGAAATCACAAGGAGTCATTGTCCCCATCGTCAGCCCTTGGCAAGCCAACTTGGTCATCGTCGGTAAACCGGACGGGTCCAAACGCTTCTCTGTCGACTTCCGCAACCTCGATCACAGCACAGAGGAAGATGCATACCCCATGTCGCTGATCGTTGACATTCAAGAGCGCCAGCAGGGACGCGAATGGTTTGCAAAGCTGGATGTGAAGGCAGCCTTCCACGCCGTTCCTATACACCCGGACGCCGTCGCTAAAGCAGCCTACGTTACTCCTTAAGGACTCTACGCTTTCACTTGCATGCCCTTTGGCCTCCGCAACACCAGTGCCACATTCCAAGGAGTCATGGACTCCACCCTCCATGGCATTCCCAATGTAAGCTGTTACATTGACGACATCATGGTTACGGCCCACAGCTTTGCGGATCTGTTCTCCTCCCTTGCTGCCGTTTTCTCTGCCCTCCGCGCTGCTAACCTCAAACTCAAAGCCGCCAAGTGTTCCATCGGCGCCGCGGAGATGGATTTCCTAGGATTTGTCATGAGCGCCGATGGCATTAAGACGGATCCCACACAAATCGCGGCAGTACAAGAATGGGGCCGACCCACCACGGCAGGCCAGGTCAAAATATTCCTAGGCTTGGTCTCTTTCTACCGCAAGTTTGTCCGCGACCACGCCCGCATTATCCACCCACTACAGGAGCTCACCCATCAAGACATCCCATTCGAGTGGACACTGGAGTGTGCCGCTGCGTGGGCAAAAATCAAACATCGATTGGTCACCGCCCCCATGCTTCAGTTCCCTGATTTCAACCTACCCTTCTCCATCACTACCGACTGGTTGCGGGACGGTCTGGGTGCGGTCTTGTCACAGTCCATCAAAGAACCGATCCAATGAGTGATAGCGTACGCCAGTCAAGCCCTCACTGACGGTGAGCGGAACTACCCACCAGTGAAAGGCGAATGCCTGGCCGTGCTGTGGGCACTCCAGCACTTTTGCGACTACATAAAAAACTGTAAGCCTTTCACGGTCCCCACCGACCATCAAGCGCTACAATGGCTCCTCACGACCCAAAATCATGAGGGCATATTGNAACTCAAAGCCGCCAAGTGTTCCATCGGCGCCGCGGAGATGGAATTCCTAGGATTTGTCATGAGCGCCGATGGCATTAAGACGGATCCCACACAAATCGCGGCAGTACAAGAATGGGGCCGACCCACCACGGCAGGCCAGGTCAAAATATTCCTAGGCTTGGTCTCTTTCTACCGCAAGTTTGTCCGCGACCACGCCCGCATTATCCGCCCACTACAGGAGCTCACCCATCAAGACATCCCATTCGAGTGGACACTGGAGTGTGCCGCTGCGTGGGCAAAAATCAAACATCGATTGGTCACCGCCCCCATGCTTCAGTTCCCTGATTTCAACCTACCCTTCTCCATCACTACCGACTGGTTGCGGGACGGTCTGGGTGCGGTCTTGTCACAGTCCATCAAAGAACCGATCCAATGAGTGATAGCGTACGCCAGTCAAGCCCTCACTGACGGTGAGCGGAACTACCCACCAGTGAAAGGCGAATGCCTGGCCGTGCTGTGGGCACTCCAGCACTTTTGCGACTACATAAAAAACTGTAAGCCTTTCACGGTCCCCACCGACCATCAAGCGCTACAATGGCTCCTCACGACCCAAAATCATGAGGGCATATTGGGCAAATGGGCGCTCCTCCTATAGGGCTACAACATGAAGATCAAGTACCAATCCGCGCTTGCTAATCGCAATGCCGATCCACTCAGCCACCTCCCCCACGCGGATTGGCCACATCCCGTGAACCACCATGACAAACCCACGGATTCGCCTCTTATGGCTGTTCCTCCAGTTGACGCCAAACCCCAGTGGGAAGGCGTAGCCCGGGAGTTCACCGACGTTGAATCCACGGCTGCCCTCCAACTCCTGTCTGAGTTGGAACCTGCTGAATGCTTGGGCCCCGTAGACATCCTCCCGGCCCTCCCTGATACGGGCCTTCAGCTGGCCCGCCGCTTCAACCCTAAGATCCGCGGCTGGACGCTGGAAGAGATCGCACCACATCTTCCACCTCGCTCTCTGTCGCAATCCCGTCCAACAGCTCCTGGTGTGCCCGCCGTTCCCTCTCCTCCGAAACTGGCCCCCACTCCCTCCACATCCCCTCTCCTTGACATGCGCCACCCTCTATCATTGGTTGACTTCCTCCTTCATTCCCCTGCACCTGCGGAACGTCTCCAAACTCTCTTTTCCTCATCCGACCCCTCTCCCGTTTGCATCTGCCTCTCCTGCACCAGTCACCGCGACACGGGTGTCCACATGGTGGCCCAGGCCATCCTTACGACACACTCCCGTATCCGGGAAGATTATAGCTGCGCACCATGCACGTGGGCCCCTGCTCCGCTGATCCCGGGCCCACCGTCACCCGCCAAAGTCCACGTGGCATGGTTCTACGTCTGGGTATGTAGCCGCAAGTTTGTAGCCATGGTGCACACCGGAGCCACACAAACCACCATAGCGCTCCGGATAGTACATACATTAGGTATCGACAATCTCCTCGAACCCAGCTGGCTCTGTTTCTCCATCTCCACTGAAGCCATTGATGCTCCCATTAGCCAGATCGCGGCCCTCCTATCCAATTTGCCGATGTGCATGCACCGCATACCGTGCGGGTATGCGATGTGCGCACGTCCGATATGCTCATGGCGGCCGACTGGCTCGCGGCGCACCAAGCGGATACATTGCTCGGCGCCGACATTGTGAGCCTCATGTCAGTCTCTCGGCGTTCGATCGTTCACTCCACTTTTTACTTCACCTCGACTACTCTCTGTTCTACCTCCCATGGTCCTCACGCCACTCACCTCTGGCACTTAGTTCACTCGCCACGTCACAGGAAGCTTGGGGGCCAACCGCGGAACAGCCTCTGCTATGGCTTGTCCTTCCAACGCAGAGTCCGCGCATGCGAACATGGGGGGTAGTGGCACCAGAAGGCGACACAACCGGTGATAGACAACAAACCGAGCCACGGCCGGAACGAGACACTCCGCACCACCTATGACGGCAGCCTCACATGGGACATCTCAAGCCCCCCCCCGGGCCCTTCCGCGCCCATGGCAACAGCAGCGGCAGCAGCTTCACCTCGAGCACCTCTGACCTTGGGCCATCTCCCGTCACCAGGGGCATCTCCGGCCCCCCCCCCGGGGCCCTTGCATGCTACCCAAAACATCTCTGGCTCCTCGAGTCCCTTCCGTGTTGCCTGGAACACCTATGGCTTCCCGGGTTCCCTCTGCACCCTCGACAATAGCAGCGGCAGCCTCACTTGGAGCGACTCCAACATTGGGCCCTTCCGCACCAACAGCCTCACCCGGAGCACCTCTTGCACTGGGCTCCTCTGCACCACCCACACAGCAGCCCCAGCAGCATCACCAGGAGTACCTCCAGCACTGGGCCTCCCTGCACCCCCAGCACTGCCCGCATCCGTGGGTGCGCCACCGCCGCCTGGTCCCTCCGCGCCAACAACGCACTCCTCCTCCCGACCAGCCTCACAAGGCAATCCGACGCACGGCACACCACATCCCAACTCAGCGCGGGAACAATCATGGAAGGTGCGCGGACCTACCTGAAAAGGAGCTCTGGTGACACTGGAGAGCAACCCAGAGCGAACCAGCTACTGGACGTGGTGAGCAGTGTCATTGTGCATCTACAGGATGAGCTCCCCGAGGCAGTCCGCGCGGCAATGGGGGACTCCTTCTACAACAAGGCATGGCAGGTCGCGCTGAAAGGTGCGGCCAAGACTGCATTGGCTCTGAATGAGCGCGGGCGACATGATCAACTGCTGGAAACAGCGGGTGCAGAACGTCTCATCTTGGCGCTTCGTAATGTCCTCTACCTCCGGCCAGACTGTGGAATGGCAGCTGTGGTAACATTTATTGACACAGACCAACCAGACCGCGCGGTGAACGCCGCCCGTGACTGGTGGCTCCTGGTTCGCAACGACCAGAACGTGGATCCCACCCAACGCTACGTACACCTGCTTCAAGAATGCGCTCGGGCACTTGCCCTCTACCATGCCCAGCAAATGCCAGCGGGAACAATGGGGGGCTCAGTATACCACTGCATAACTTGCGAGCTTCACCTCGGCGGAGACGGAATACGAGAGCTGGTTCGCCGCCATAAATGAATGCTGGTAACTCACCTTGGATGGAACCCCACGACAGGAGATAGTAGCCGCGGTGGCAGAAGGACTGTGGAAGACACTGAGAGAAGTAGGCACGAAGCTAATGGAGGAGGCGGCACATCACTGGGCCCGGGAAGCTGCTGGGGCGTGTTAAGAAGAGAAGAACCGCGTCCTCGTGGAAATAAAAGAAGCTCAGGAATACCTCCGCGACTTCCTTGAGCTCGCGCAGACAAGGGACAAGCTGCAGGCCGTCTGGGGGCAGAGGGCGGAAGAAGAGAAGCAGGAAGCAGAGGCAGTCGCGACACAGTTGGTTGCAGAGTTTGAGACAGGGGTGGCGGAGGCAGGAGCAACAGGAGAGGCAACGGTGGCAGACACGAAGGAGATGGGATGAACCTCGGAGGAGACAACAGCGGCAGCAACTGAGCGAGTGCCAGAGGAAAGGGCTGCAGAGCAACAGGGAGCGGTGCAAAAGGGAAGTGGAAGGCGGGCACAGGACGTGCGTGCGTAGGGGAGAGCAGTTGAAGCTAGAAGACCAGCATTGAAGAATGCTCCCGGCCTGTCCTGTCCGCGACTTTGCGGGACAAACGAGCCAAACTTTAGGATGTGGCAAAGAGAGCCGCGGAATCCGCAACCGCCAGCAGACAAGCTGTCTCACATCAAATAGCCTCGATGAGTGACGCGGCAATCCCTCAGAAAAAATCCGAAAGGCAAGCCCCTTCCGTGGATACCATACCGACATCTCGTCAACGCGGACAAGAGAAGCAAACAGTTGAAGATAACACTACTGGCGTGCCCGTTGCCAAGCGCAGCAAGCAGCACCGCCCCGCCCAAGATACCCAGCAGAGCATTGATCCGGTGCAACTTGTGCAAGTCCAGCGGGATGCCGTCCAAGCCATGGAGCTGCTTATGGTGGTATTCCGCAATGTTCCAATGCCCGTTGGCTCGGTCCCAGCTAACTTGCAACCCCTGCTAGGGGGTGCCGGTGCAGTAGTGCACCAAGAGAAAGGGACTGTGGAAAGCGCCGCGGCCCCCGCGGTAAGAAAGAGAACCGCGGGGGTGGTAACCTCATAACTCAGTGAGTCACCAAGACCTGACAAAGAGCACCCCATCGTAAAGGGTCAGGGCCTGCTGCAGCTCCCAGAGGCAGCGGATGGACAAAGGCCAGAGGCGGAGACAAGTGAGGCTCGCGGAGCACGAGGTTGGCGGCACACGGCACCACCAGAAGTGGGGCTGCGTAGCCAGTGGGACAAAGGGGAGCTACGTGCGGTGGGGATCCTATGGCTCTTCCCAGCCCCGGACAGTTGGGATAGAGAGCCACCCACCTATGACGAGGAGAACCAGCGGCACCTGTTGGTAATGAAAGCGGAACATGATGCAAGGCGGGCTAAGGGGCTGTCGGCACTGTAGAAGGAGAAGAAGAAGAAGACTGGGGAAGCTGCCGCGGAAAAGACAGGAAAGAAGGGACCCGTCGAAACACAGGATTGGTGGACTTGGCAAACCGCGCATATCTTGCTCCGCGCCATAACCAAGGAGCAGCAAAAAGCTGAGGCGGAAAAAGTGTACAAAACATTGGGGGCTCAGATGGGGTTGGAATACGACAGGCGGAAGAAGGACGACCTCGCCCGTCTCTGTGAGCAGTACGCGTGGGAAGGTGGTCGCCTCTAGCGGACCATGCCACACATCTTGTGGGTGCCTCTGCTCACCATGCAAAAAGCGGTGGTCGAGGCCTACTACCGTCACCACCATTCCTGTGTGCAGGCACTTAATGAGCGGCTATCTCCCATTCTGCACATACCAAACCTCCTGCAAATTGTGAAAGAGGTGGTGCAGCACTGCGCTCCATGCGAAAGACACCGTAAGATCACTCTGCGGGACATGCCCCTTTTCTTGCCCTCCCCCATCGGCGAGCCACTGGATCGCATCATCATCGACTTCCATGGGCCTCGTCCCCGCCGCGCCTAATGGGAGCGGTATTGGATCGTGGCATTCAATCACTTCACAAAGTTCATATGGGTCCCGGCTGTCCTCGACAAGTTATCGGAGCGAGCAGCCCCCTTCATCCGGGAAGAAATCTTCTATCACTTTGGTGGGTGCCGCGTGGTGCACAGCTACAATGTTACAGAGTTCGCAGAAGCGTTTTGCAAGGAACTTGCGGAATGGGGTGTGCAGCACGTGCACTCCGGACGGTACCGGCCGCAGTCCCAGGGCCAAGTCGAGAGGGTGCATGAAATTTTGGAACGAGGAGTGGCCACCGTGGAAAGCAAGGGCTGGGAGAAACCCTAAAGAAAACCGCACACTTCATCAACATCAATCCCAGCCGCGCCACGCTATTCTCCCCACATGCCCTCCTCCTCGACAAGCCTCCGCGTGCGGCATTGGGAATGCCTCAGATGCCACTGCGGCTGTCCCTGGACCCGGAACAACAGCAGGATGGACGCCCGGAAAAGGAAGTGGAGGTAGCCAGGGACAAGGAGGTGAAGGAATGGTACCGGGAGCGGTGCCGCAAGACATCCGTGGTGAGGGCGGAAGCCCGACTCCGGGCCTCGGTCTCGGCCTGGCGCGGATACAACGCCGCGAACCGACGCCTCAACCATGGGCCAAGTGAAGAAGGGAACTTGGTGTGCCTCTGCCCATTCTCAGGCGCATGACATGAAGCAGAGAACGTCAGGGAGGTATTCCGCGTGGTTGTTAAGGACGCAGGGTACGTTTGGCTGGAAGGACCTGATGGGTTCAGCGAGCGGAGCTACCCGGCCACCGAGCTCGTCCTGCTACCCCCAGCCTGGCAGAAACACATACCACAAACGGGCGAAGAACTCCCTCCGCTCGCAGAACGCAAAGGCTCGAGAGGATGGAGCGTGCAGGAGGTATTGAGGCAGTGCGAGGCTCAAGTGTCGGAGCAGGAGGAAGCGTGGAGCCAGGAACCTCAAGGGGAGGAGCTGAAAGACGGTTCAGATGTGCAGGAGGTCTCCGCAAGAGAAAACAGGCAGGGTAGCTGCAACGAGGGGAGGAGCAGAATGGTCAACAGCAGGAACAGCAAGAACAGCCGGAACGGGCCGGGCCACAACAAGCGGGCAGTGAAGGAGCGACCACCGGGACGCGTGCCGCTACTCCGCGGAAGAGGGCACCGATGATCCCCCATGAATTGGCCTCCTACATAGGCCCCTGTGTATGGTACGGAGAAAATCTGCCGGAGGAGCTGCTGCTGAAAGTGGTCTGCCGCGTTTGTGGCCAGCCACCACACCAAGGGCTGGCAAAGAGCTGCATTGGGCTAAACGGCACCTGCCTGAAGTGAATTAAAGGGGGCGAGAGGAGGAGGCGGAGCACAAGGAGGTAGGAGATGGCAGAACCGGTCCGGGCTCAGGCGGAGGGGAGGCACGTGGATGCTGGGACCGAGAAGAGGAGGAGATGGAAGAAGAGGAACAGGAGGAGCAGGCGGGATCACGGCAAGGACCCCGCACAGTCTCAGGGACTACAATGCCGCAATGGCAGAAGGAGGGATGGATGATGGCCGCGGAACGAGAACAGAAGGAAAAAGAAAGCAAGACGTGCGTCCAGTGCGGGCATAGCTGGGGCAGAGTGGTGGAGGACTGTGAATGTTGCCACCAAAAAAAAGCGAAAACTGCCTACAGTAGCCGCGGAACAACAAGGGAGGACACAGCGGACCAAAGAGATGCGGGAGGTGTTGCCGGGAAATTGAGGAGGAGTGCAGAGTTTGGAAGCTACCCGGGGTAACCGCGGAAAGAGAGGAAGTGGACTCGGAGGACGGGGAGGAGGAGGATTCGCCCGCAGCGACTGTGGAGCACAGCCCCACCAGTGTCAAGGCCGTCAGTACAAGGACTCACTGCATCCAATGCAAGAAGCTGGCCCATCAGGCCTGCCTTGTGACAGGCGGCTCAGTGTGGGCAGGACAGTGCCACAAGTGTGGGGGAGCGGCAATCACGGAAGAAGGGGCCGCGCTGGTCTATGACCACAAGACCTTGGTCCTAGCCTGCGGAGCATGTGAAGAGGACCTGAATGAGTTCGGCAAACCCTGCGGCATGTGCAGACCCATGTGCCAGCTACAACATGGGGCGTGCCGAAAGGAGGGCATATGGACCTGTAGCAGCTGCCAAGGCAAGACGCAGAGGATCAAGTGGAAGTTCTCCAACAAGCGTCCCTGCGTGGGAAACAACTGCATAGGCCAGATCGAAGGGACGGTCTTCCGCTCTGAGCACTGTGGAGGCCTAGCGCATGCGTCTTGTTCTGAGGAGGTGGGACGGAGCAACGAGGGTAAGAAGATCTACCGGTGGTCAAGCTGCAGAAAGTACGAGCGCGCGCCACACTGCTCCTCGTGCAAGAAGCTGATCAACGCACCCACGCTAGAAGCGCAATGTGAAGGGTGCCAACTCTTCGTCCATAATGAGTGCGCAGAGAAGCTCCAGCGGAAAGGAGGAACAGTGGAAAAGAACTGCAGGCCGTGCCAGGAGCAGGACCTACCCAGGCCCCGCAGATACTTCAAGCGGGTAACTCACTGAAGACTCTGGGGCATAAATCTTGCAAAAGGGGGAGTTGGGGGCATCAGTGTCAAGCACCCTTTGGCCGCGACTCCGCCGGGAAGACTGATCTGCGGTGGGAAGTACCGGGTGACCCGAAGTCCGGGCAGGGAATGCTGGCTCCCGCGGAGGCGGTCGAGCATAGGATGGCACGGAACCCAGGGGCAGAAAGAACAAAGTAGCCGCGGGGAAGCTGCCGCAGGTTGACATTGTCACCTGCGACGGCTTCCCTACGGCTATCTCAAGCGCTTGTGGCAGAAGGCAGGAAAGGCGGGAGGCGGTGGAGGAAGTCCACGGTATAAGGAGAACAAAGACGAGTCGCAGCAAAATCCGCGATCACTGACAGGGCGCAGACAAGTAAGCGGATGGACTGAGCAATCAGGGGAGAAAACACCCAACCAGCATCAGTGATCGTGCGTCAATCACGGAGGAACCTCTGGGGATGCACCGTGGAAGACGAATATTCAAGGAAGAACACGAAGACCACGTGCACGAGCCGCGGATGAATAAGACAATTAGTAGAAGAAATGCTGTGTGGTTAAGTACGAGACCCACGGGGTGTAGCCGCACCGCGTGGAGTCCAAGTAGGAGAAAGGAAGATCGTTTGAGAGGGAAGAGACCCACGGTGTGAAGACACACCGTGCGGAGAGAGGAGATAAGAACTAGATGACACTAGCACAAGGAGACCTCAGTCTTGCTTGCTTCCACGAGCAATACTCCGCACTCATGTGCTCCGTCAAGCTTATCAAAGATTTTTACCCGCACTCCTCTGCATTCACCACCCAACTGCCCCGATGCCTTCCGTAGCTCTTGGACTCCTGTCTGCGGACTGTGGGATTGTTTGTGTGAAGAGCCAAAACCCTGGATGAAGTGAGCTGCCGGCAATATCCTTGCTTGCACACGTCCGCGGAACAAGGATTCTGCGCAGAGGAAATGGAAGCCACGAGGTGGCGGGCCCGTGTGTGGCAAGAAGTGGACCGCAGAGTGTCACTCATCGGTGAGGTTCGTGCGCAAAAATCCAGACCAGCGGTCCGCGGAATTGTTAGTAGCCTAGAGCTGGTAACGGTGTTCCGTTGTTTGCTTATTCTGAGTAATAGTGATTGTGAGAAGTGCATAGTCTGCCGATAGCGCGGAATAACAATTGCGCGGAGAGAATCAAGGTGCGGCAGAATTGGGGGTATCACACTGTGTTTAGACCAGTGTGTTTCTGACCAGTGTGTTTCTGACCCGTGTGTTTCTGACCAGTGTGTTTCTAACCAGTGTGGTTCTGACCGGTGTGTTTCTGACCACTGTGTTTCTGACCAGTGTGTTTGTGACCACTGTTTTTCTGACCACTGTGTATCTGAGTAATGTGTTTCCGACCAGTGTGTTTCTGACCAGTGTGTTTCTGACCACTGTGTTTCTGACCACTGTGTTTCTGACCAACGTGTTTCTTCCCACTCTGTTTCTGACCACTGTGTTTCTGACCACTGTACCTCTGACCACCGTGTTTATGACCACTGTGTTTCTGACCAGTGTGTGTCTGACCAGTTTGTTTCTGACCACTGTGTTTCTGACCACTCTGTTTCTGACCAGTGTGTTTCTGACCACTGTGTTTTTGACCATTGTGTTTCTGACCACTGTGTTTCTGACAACTGTGTTTCTGACCACTATGTTTCTGACCAGTGTATTTCTGACCACTGTGTTTCCGACCACTGCGTTTGTGACCACTGTGTTTCTGAACAGAGTGTTTCTGACCACTCTGTTTCTGACCACTGTGTTTGTGACCACTGTGTTTCTGACCACTGTGCTTCTGACAACCGTGTTTCTGACCATTGTGTTTCTGACCACTGTGTTTCTCACAAGTTTGTTTCTGACCAGTGTGTTTATGACCACTGTGTTTCTGACCATTGTGCCTCTGACAACTGTGTTTCTGACCACAGTGTTTCTGACCAGTATGTTTCTGACTAGTGTGTTTCTGACCAATGTTTTTCTGACCACTATGTTTCTGACCAGCGTGCCGCTGACCAGTGCGTTTCTAGCCACTGTGTTTTTTACCACTGTGTTTCTGACCAGTGTGTTTCTGACCAATGTCTTTCTGACCAGTGTGTTTCTAACAGGTGTGTTTCTGACCACTCTGTTGCTGACCAATGTCTTTCTGACCACTGTGTTTATGACCACTGTGTTTCTGAGAAGTGTGTTTCTGACCAGTGTGTTTCTGACCACTATATTTTTGACCACTGTATTTCTGACCACTGCGTTTATGACCAATGTGTTTCTGACCACTGTGTTTCTGACTAGCCTGCCTCTGACCTGTGTGTTTCTGTCCACTGTGTTTCTGACCCGTGTGTTTCTGACCACTACGTTTCTAACCACTATGTTTCTCACAACTGTGTTTCTGACCACTGTGTTTCAGACCTGTGTGTTTCTGAACTGTTTGTAACTGACCACTGTATTGCTGACCACAGTGTTTCTGAACATTGTGTTTCTGACCATTGTGTTTCTGACTAGTGTGTTTCTGACCAGTGAGTTTCTGACCTGTAAGTATCTGACCACTGTGTTTCTGACCACAGTGTTTCTTACCACTGTGTTTCTGACCAGTTTCTAACTGACCACTGTATTTCTGACCACTGTGTTTCTGACCACTGTGTTTCTGACCACTGTGTTTCTGAACATTGTGTTTCTGACCATTGTGTTTCTGACCACTGTGTTTCTGACCACTGTATTTCTGACCAATGTGTTTCTGACCACAGTGTTTCTGACCACTTTGTCTTTGACCACTGTGTTTCTGACCACAGTGTTTCTGACCACTGTCTTTCTGTCCACATTGTTGCTGACCACTGTGTTTCTGACCACTGTGTTTCTGACCGCTGTGTTTCTGACCAGTGTGTTTCTGACCACTGTGTTTCTGACCACTGTGTTTCTGACCGCTGTGTTTCTGACCAGTGTGTTTCTGACCACTGTGTTTCTGACCAGTGTGTTTCTGACCACTGTGTTTCTGACCACTGTGTTTCTGACCGCTGTGTTTCTGACCAGAGTGCTTCTGACCACTGTGTTTCTGACCAGTGTGTTTCTGACCAGTGTTTTTCTGACCACTGTGTTTCTGAAAAGTGTGTTCTGACCACTATGTTTCTGACCACTGTGTTTCTGACCATTGTGTTTCGGACCACTGTGTTTCTGTCCACTGTGTTTCTGACCGCTGTGTTTCTGACCGCTGTGTTTCTGACCACTGTGTTTCTGACCACTGTGTTTCTGACCAGTGTGTTTTTGAGAACTGTGTTTCAGACCACTGTGTTTCTTACCACTGTGTTTCTGACCAGTGTGTTTCTGACCAGTGTTTTTCTGACTATTGTGTTTCTGTCAACTGTGTTCTGACCAGTGTATTTCTGATAACTGTGTTTCTGACCATTGTGTTTCTGACCACTGTGCTTCTGACCACAGCGTTTCTGACCAGTGTGTTTCTGACCTGTTTGTTTCTGACCATGGTGTTTCTGACCAGTGTGTTTGTGACCCGTGTGTTTCTGACTAGTGTGTTTCTGACCACTGTGTTTCTGACCACTGTGTTTCTGACCACTGAGTTTCTGGCCACTGTGTTTTTGACTAGTGTGTTTCTGACCTGTGTTTTTCTGACCAGTGTGTTTCTGACCACTGTGTTTCTGACCACTGTGTTTCTGCCCACTACACTTTTGACCACCGTGTTTCTGGCCACTGTGTTCATGATAAGTGTGTTTTTTACCACTGTGTTTATGACCACTGTGTTTCTGACCTGTGTATTTCTGACCAGTGTGTTTCTGACCACTGTGTTTTTGACCACTGTGTTTCTAACCAGTGTGTTTCTGACCAATATGTTTCTGACAACTGTGTTTCTTACCATTGTGTTTCTGACCACTGTGTTTCTGACGATTGTGTTTCTGACCACTGTGTTTCTGACCACTATGTTTCTTCCCAATGTCTTTCTGACCCCTGTGTTTCTGACCAGTGTGTTTCTGACGACCGTGTTTCTGACCACTGTGTTTCTGATCGTAGTATTTCTGACCACTGTGTTTCTGACCACTGAGTTTTATACCAGAGTGTTTGTGACCACTGTGTTTCTGACAGCTGTGTTTTTTACCAGTGTATTTCTGACCATTGTGTTTCTAACCACTGTGTTTCTGACCACTCTGTTTCTGACCACTTTGTTTCTGACTAGTGTGTTTCTGACCACTGTGTTTCAGACCACCGTGTTTCTGACCACTGTGTTTCTGACCACTGTGTTTCTAACCATTGTGTTTCTGACCACTTTGTTTCTGACTAGTGTGTTTCTGACCACTGTGTTTCAGACCACCGTGTTTCTGACCACTGTGTTTCTGACCACTGTGTTTCTAACCATTGTGTTTCTGACCACTTTGTTTCTGACTAGTGTGTTTCTGACCACTGTGTTTCAGACCACCGTGTTTCTGACCACTGTGTTTCTGACCACTGTGTTTCTAACCATTGTGTTTCTGACCACTTTGTTTCTGACTAGTGTGTTTACGACCACTGTGTTTGTGATCACAGTGTTTCTGACCAGTTTGTTTCTGACCACTGCGTTTCTGACCAGTGTGTTTCTGACCTGTGTTTTTCTGACCAGTGTGTTTCTGACCACTGTGTTTCTTACAACTCTGTTTCTGACAAGTGTGTTTCTGACCACTGTGTTTCTGACCACCGTGTTTCTGACCACTGTGTTTCTGACCACTGTGTTTCTGACCACTGTGTTTCTAACCATTGTGTCACTGACCACTGTATTTCCGACCAGTGTGTTTCTTACCACTGTGTTTCTGACCACTGTGTTTCTGACCACTGTGTTTCTGACCACTGTGTTTCTAACCATTGTGTCACTGACCACTGTATTTCCGACCAGTGTGTTTCTTACCACTGTGTTTCTGACTAGTGTGTTTATGACCACTGTGTTTGTGATCACTGTGTTTTTGACCAGTCTGTTTCTGACCAAAGGGTTACTGACGGGTGTGTTTCTGACAAGTGTGTTTCTGACCCGTGTGTTTTTGACCAGTGTGTTTCTGACCACTGTGTTTGTGACCATTGTGTTTCTGACCACTATGTTTTTTACCACTGGGTTTCTGGACACTGTGTGTAGACATATGTGTTTCTGACCAGTGTGTTTCTGACCAGTGTGTTCTGACCAGTGTGTTTCTGACCGGTGTATTTCTGACCACTGTGTTTCTGACCACAGTGTTTCTGACCACTGTGTTTCTGACCAGTATGTTTCTGACCAGTGTGTTTCTGACCACTATGTTTCTGACCACTGTGTTTCAGACCAGTGTGTTTCTGACCACTATGTTCATGACCACTGTGTTCCTAACTAGTGTGTTTCTGACCACTGTGTTTATGCCCAACGTTTTTCTGACCACTGTGTTTCTGACCACTGAGTTTCTGACCAGTGT
>SZWC01000684.1:315730-331720 GCA_023375785.1 Penium margaritaceum | reverse complement strand
GACCACTGTTTTTCTGTCCAATGTGCTTCTGACCACTGTGTTTGTGACCACTGACTTTCTAACCACTGCGTTTCTGACCAGTGTAATTCTGACCACTATTTTTCTGACCACTATGTTTCTAACCAGTGTGTTTCTGACCACTGTGTTTATGACGACTGTGTTTCTTACCACTGTGTTTATGACCACTGTGTTTCTAACAAGTGTATTTCTGACCAGTATGTTTCCGATGACTGTGTTCCTGACCACTGTATTTCTATCCAGTGTGCCTCTGACCAGTGTGTTTCTGACCACTGTGTTTCCGACCAGTGTGTTTCTGACCACTGTATTTCTGACCAATCTATTTCTGAGCATTGCGTTTCTGACAACTGTGTTTCTAATCAGTGTGTTTCTGACTACTGTGTTTCTGACCACTGTGTTTCTGACCACTGTGTTTCTGACCACTGTGTTTCTGACCACTATGTTTCTGACAAAGGTGTTTTTGACTACAGTGTTTCTGACCAGTATGTTTCTGACCAGTGTGTTTCTGACCACTGTGTTTGTGACCACTCTGTTTCTGACCATTGTGTTTCTGACTAGTGTGTTTCTGACCAGTGTGTTTCTGACCAATGTGTTTCTGACCAGTATGTTTCTGACCAGTGTGGTTCTGACCACTGTATTTCTGATCAGTTTGTTTCTGACCAGTGTGTTCCTGACCAATGTGTGTCTAACCACTGCTATTCGAACCATTGTGTGTTTCTGACTAGTGTGTTTCTGACCAATGTCTTTCTGACCACCGTGTTTCTGACCACTGTGTTTCTGACCAGTGTGTTTCAGACCACTGTGTTTCTGACCAGTGTGTTTCTGACCAGTGTGTTTCTCACCAGGGTGTTTCTGACCACTGTGTTTCAGACCACTGTGTTTTTGACCAGTGTGTTTCTGACCACTGTGTTTCTGATCAGTGTGTTTCTGACCACTGTGTTTTTGACCAGTGTGTTTCTGACCACTGTGTTTCTGACCACTGGGTTTCTGACCAGTGTGTTTCTGACCACTGTGTTTCTGACCAGTGTGTTTCTGACCAGTGTGTTTCTCACCAGTGTGTTTCTGACCACTGTGTTTCAGACCACTGTGTTTTTGACCAGTGTGTTTCTGACCACTGTGTTTCTGATCAGTGTGTTTCTGACCACTGTGTTTTTGACCAATGTGTTTCTGACCGGTGTTTTTCTGACCACAGTGTTTATGACCACTGTGTTTCTGACAAGTGTGTGTCTGACCAGTGTTGTTTGACCATCGTGCTTCTGACCATTGTGTTTCTGACCAGTGTGGTTCTGACCACTGTGTTTCTGACCAGTGTGTTTCTATCCATTATGTTTCTGACTAGTGTGACCACTGTGTTTGTGACCACTGCGTTTCTGCAAAATGTGTTTCTGAATTGTGTGCTTCTGACCACTGTGTTTCTGACCACTTAGTTTCTGACAACTGTGTTTCTGACCACTGTGTTTCTGACCACTACGTTTCTGACCACCGTGTTTCTGACCACTGTGTTTCTGACCACTGTGTTTCTCACCAGTGTGTTTATGACCAGTGTGTTTCTAACCACTGTGTTTTTGACCACTGTGCTTCTGACCACTGTGTTTCTGACCACTATGTTTTTGACCAGTGTTTCTGACCAGTGTGTTTTTCACCACTGTTTTTATGACCACTGTGTTTCTCACTAGCGTGCCTCTGACCATTGTCTTTTTGACCACTATATTTCTGACCAGTGTGTTTCTGACCACAGTGTTTCTGACCACTGTGTTTATGACGACTGTGTTTATGCCCACTGTGTTTCTGACAAGTTTGTATTTGACCAGTGTGTTTCCACGACTGTGTTTGTGACCACAGTGTCTCTGATCACCGTGTTTCTAACCACTGTGTTTCTGACGACTGTGTTTCTGACCATTGTGTTTCTGACTAGTATGCCTCTGACTTGTGTGTTTTTTACCACTGTGTTTCTAACCAGTGTGTTTCTGACCAATGTGTTTCTGACCACTGTGTTTCTGACCATTGTGTTTCTGATCACTGTGTTTCTGACCAGTGTGTTTCTGACCACTCTGTTTCTGACCACTGTGTTTATGACAACCGTGTTTCTGACCATTGTGTTTCTGACCACTATGTTTCTACAACTGTGTTTCTGACCATTGTGTTTCTGACCAGTGTGTTTCTGACCACTGTGTTTCTGAACACTGTGTCTCTGACCACTATGTTTCTGAAAACTGTGTTTCTGACCACTGTGTTTGTGACCAGTGTGTTTATGACCAGTGTGTTTCTGACCACTGTGTTTCTGACCACTGTCTTTCTGATCAGTGTGTTTTCTGACCAGTGTTTTTCTGAGCACTGTGTGTCTAGCGACTGTGTTAGTAACCACTGTGTTTCTTACAAGTGTGTTTCTGACCAGTGTGTTTCTAACCAGTGTGTTTCTGACCAATGTGTTTCTGACCAGTGTGTTTCTAACCACTGTGTTTCTTACCAGTGTGTTTCAGACCAGTATGTTTCTTTCCACTGTGTTTATGACCACTGTGTTTCTGACCAGTTTATTTCTGACCACTATTTTTTGACCAGTGTGTTTCTGACCAGTGTGTTTCTGACCACTGTGTGTCTAACCACTGCTATTCAAACCACTGTGTTTCTGACCAGTTTGTTTCTGACCAATGTCTTTCTGACCACTGTGTTTCTGACCAGTGTGTTTCTGACCACTGTGTTTCTGATCAGTGTGTTTCTGAGCACTGTGTTTTTGACCAATGTCTTTCTGACCGGTGTTTTTCTGACCACAGTGTTTATGACCACTGTGTATCTGACCAGTGTGTGTCTGACCAGTGTGTTTCTGACCCCTGTGCTTTTGATCACTGTGTTTTTGACCAGTGTGTTTCTGACCACTGTGTTTCTGACCACTGTGTTTCTTACCACTGTGTTCGTGACCACTGTCTTTCTAACCATTATGTTTCTGAATAGTGTGTTTCTGACAACTGTGTTTCTGACCACTTTGTTTCTGCCCAATGTGTTTCTGAACAGTGTGTTTCTGACCACTCTGTTTCTGACCACTATGTTTTTGACCACCGTGTTTCTGACCACTGTGGTTCTGACCACTGTGTTTCTCACTAGTGTGTTTCTGACCAGTGTGTTTCTAACCACTGTGTTTTTGAACACTGTGCTTCTGACCACTATGTTTCTGACCACTATGTTTCTGACCAGTGTTTCTGACCAGTGTGTTTTTGACCACTGTTTTTATGACCACTGTGTTTCTCACTAGCGTTCCTCTGACCACTGTGTTTTTGACCACAATGTTTATGACCAGTGTGTTTCTGACCACTGTGTTTCTAATCACTGTGTTTATGCTGACTGTGTTTCTGACCACTGTGTTTCTGATCACTGTGTTTCCGACCACTGTGTTTCTGACAATTGTGCCTCTGACCTGTGGGTTTCTCACCACTGTGTTTCTAACCAGTGTGTTTCTGACCACTGTGTTTCTGACCAGTGTGTGTCCAACCAGTGTGTGTTTCTGACCAGTGTGTTTCTGACCACTGTGTTTGTGACCAGTGTGTTTATGACGACTGTGTTTCTGACCACTGTGTTTCTGACCACGGTGTTTCTGACCATTGTATTTCTGATCACTGTATTTCTGACCAGTGTGTTTCTGACCATTCTGTTTCTGACCACTGTGTTTATGACGACTTTGTTTCTTACCATTGTGTTTCTGACCACTATGTTTCTGACAACTGTGTTTCTAACCTCTGTGTTTCTCACCAGTGTTTTTCTGACCACTGTATTTCTGACCATTGTGTTTCTGATCAGTGTGGTTTCAGACCAGTGTATTTCTGAGCACTGTGTGTCTAGCCACTGTGTTTCTAACCACTGTGTTTCTTACAAGTGTGTTTCTGACCAGTGTGTTTCTGACCACTGTGTTTCTGACCAATGTGTTTCTGACCACTCTGTTTCTTACAAGTGTGTTTCTCACCAGTGTGTTTCTGACCACCGTGTATTTGACCAGTGTGTTTCTGACCGGTGACTTTCTGACCACTGTGTTTATGACCACTGTGTTTATGACAGGTGTGTCTTACGAGTGTGTTTCTGACCAGTGTGTTTCTGACAACTCTGTTTCTGACCAGTGTGTTTCTGATCAGTTTGTTTCTGACCACTGTGTTTTCTACCAGTCTCCTTCTGACCACTGTGTTTCTGACCACTGCTTTTCTGACCACTGTGTTATTGACCAGTGTGTTTCTGACCACTATTTTTCTAACCACTGTGTTTCTCACCAGCATGTCTCTGACCAATGCGTTTCTGACCAATGTATTTTTTACCACTGTGTTTCTGACCACTGTGTTTCTGACCACTGTGTTTCTGACCAATGTGTTTCCAAACAATGTGTTTCTGACCACTGTGTTTCTGACCAATGTGTTTCTGACCACTGTGTTTCTGACCACTGTGTTTCCCACCACTGTGTTTCTGACCACTATGTTTACGACCACTTTCTGTCTGACCACTGTGTTTCTGACCACTCTGTTTCTGACAAACTATGTTTCAGACCAGTGTGTTTCTGACCAGTGTGTTTCTGACCAGTTTACTTCTGACCACTGTGTTTCTGACCACTTTGTTTCTGACAACTGTGTTTCTGACCACTGTGTTTCTGACGAGTGTGTTTCTGACCAGTTTGTTTCTGACCACTGTGTTTCTGACCACTATGTTTCTGACCACTGTGTTTCTGACCACTGTGTTTCTGACCAGTGTGTTTCTGACCAGTTTACTTCTGACCACTGTGTTTCTGACCACTGTGTTTCTGACCAGTGTGTTTCTGACCAGTTTACTTCTGACCACTGTGTTTCTGACCACTGTGTTTCTGACCAGTGTGTTTCTGACCAGTTTACTTCTGACCACTGTGTTTCTGACCACTGTGTTTCTGACCAGTGTGTTTCTGACCAGTTTACTTCTGACCACTGTGTTTCTGACCACTGTGTTTCTGACCAGTGTGTTTCTGACCAGTTTACTTCTGACCACTGTGTTTCTGACCACTGTGTTTCTGACCAGTGTGTTTCTGACCAGTTTACTTCTGACCACTGTGTTTCTGACCACTGTGTTTCTGACCAGTGTGTTTCTGACCAGTTTACTTCTGACCACTGTGTTTCTGACCACTGTGTTTCTGACCAGTGTGTTTCTGACCAGTTTACTTCTGACCACTGTGTTTCTGACCACTGTGTTTCTGACCAGTGTGTTTCTGACCAGTTTACTTCTGACCACTGTGTTTCTGACCACTGTGTTTCTGACCAGTGTGTTTCTGACCAGTTTACTTCTGACCACTGTGTTTCTGACCACTGTGTTTCTGACCAGTGTGTTTCTGACCAGTTTACTTCTGACCACTGTGTTTCTGACCACTTTGTTTCTGACAACTGTGTTTCTGACCACTGTGTTTCTGACGAGTGTGTTTCTGACCAGTTTGTTTCTGACCACTGTGTTTCTGACCACTATGTTTCTGTTCACTATGTTTCGGACCACTGTGTTTCTGACCACTGTGTTTCACACCAGTGTGTTTGTGACCAGTATGCTTCTGACAAGTGTGTTTCTCACCACTATGTTCCTGATCAGTGTGTTTCTGACCAGTGTGTTTCTGACTACTGTGTGTCTGAAAACTGTGTTTCTGACCACTGTGTTTCTGATCAGTGTGTTTCTGACCAGTGTGTTTCTGACTACTGTGTGTCTGAAAACTGTGTTTCTGACCACCGTGTTTCTGACCAGTGTATTTCTAACCAATGTGTTTCTGACCACTGTGTTTCTGATCAGTGTGTTTCTGACCACTGTGTTTCTGACCCGTGTGTTTCTCACCACTGTGTTTCTGACCAATGTGTTTCTGACCACGGTGTTTCTGACAACTGTGTTTCTGACCACTGTGTTTCTGACTAGTGTGTTTCTGACCATTGTGTTTCTGACCACTGTGTTTCTGACCACTGTGTTTCTGACCAGTGTATTTCTGACCACTGTGTTTCTGACCACTGTGTTTCTGACCAGTGTATTTCTGACCACTGTGTTTCTGACCACTGTGTTTCTGACCAGTGTATTTCTGACCACTGTGTTTCTGACCACTGTGTTTCTGACCAGTGTATTTCTGACCACTGTGTTTCTGACCACTGTGTTTCTGACCAGTGTATTTCTGACCACTGTGTTTCTGACCACTGTGTTTCTGACCAGTGTATTTCTGACCACTGTGTTTCTGACCACTGTGTTTCTGACCAGTGTATTTCTGACCACTGTGTTTCTGACCACTGTGTTTCTGACCACCGTGTTTCTGACCACGGTGTTTCTGACCACTGTGTTTCTGACCATTGTGTTTCTGACCAGTGTGTTTCTGACCAGTCTGTTTCTGACCAGTGTGTTTCTGACCAGTGTGATTCTGACCAGTGTGTTTCTGACCAGTGTGTTTCTGACCACAGTGTTTTTTATCATTGTGTTTCTGACAAGTGTGTTTGTGACCACTGTGTTTCTGACCACTGTGCTTCTAACCACTGTGTTTCTGACCACTGTGTTTCTCACCACTGTGTTTCTCATCAGTGAGCCTCTGACCAGTGTGTTTCTGACCAGTGTGTTTCTGACCACCGTGTTTATGACCAGTGTGTTTATGACCACTGTGTTTCTGACCAGTGTGTTTCTGACCATTGTGTTTCTGACCACTGTGTTTCTGATCAGTGTGTTTCCGTCCAGTGTGTTTCTGACCACTGTGTTTCTGACCACTGTGTTTCTAACCACTGTGTTCCTGACCACTATGTTTCTGACAACTGTGTTTGTGACCACTGTGTTTCTGACCAGTGTGTTTCTGACCAGTGTGTTTCTGACCAGTGTGATTCTGACCATAATGTTTCTGACCAGTGTGTTTCTGACCACAGTGTTTTTGATCATTGTGTTTCTCACAAGTGTGTTCGTGACCACTGAGTTTTTGGCCAGTGTGTTTCTGACCACTGTGTTTATAACCAGTGTGTTTCTGACCACTGTGTTCCTGTCCAGTGTGTTTCTGACCACTCTGTTTCTGACCACTGAGTTTTTGAACACTGTGTTTCTGACTAGTGTGTTTCTGACCACTGTGTTTCTAACCAGTGTGTTTCTGACCACTGTGTTTATAACCAGTGTGTTTCTGACCACTGTGTTCCTGTCCAGTGTGTTTCTGACCACTCTGTTTCTGACCACTGAGTTTTTGAACACTGTGTTTCTGAGTAGTGTGTTTCTGACCACTCTGTTTCTGACCTCAGTGTTCTTGACCACTGTGTTTCTGACCACTCTGTATTTGGCCACCGTGTTTCTGACCACTGTGTTTATGACAACTGTGTTTCTGACCACTCTGTTTCTGACCTCAGTGTTCTTGACCACTGTGTTTCTGACCACTCTGTATTTGGCCACCGTGTTTCTGACCACTGTGTTTATGACAACTGTGTTTCTGAAAAGTGTGTTTCTGTCCAGTGTGTTTCTGACCAGTGTATTTCTGACCACTGTGTTTCTGACTACTATGTTTCTGATCAGTGTGTTTCTGACCAGTGTGTGTCTGACCACTGTGTTTCCGACCACTGAGTTTCTGACCAGTCTGTTTCTGACCACTGTTTTTCTGACCACTGTGTTCCTGACCAGTGTGTTTCTGACCAGTGTGTTTCTGACCACCGTGTTTCTGACCTGTGTGTTTGTGACCATTGTGTTTCTGACCACTGTGTTTCTGATCAGTGTGTTTTTGACCACTGTGTTTCTGACCACTGTGTTTCTGACCAGTGTGTTTCTGACCATTCTGTTTCTGACCACTGTGTTTCTGATCAGTGTGTTTCTGTCCACTGTGTTTCTGACCACTGTGTTTCTGACCAGTGTGTTTCTGACCATTCTGTTTCTGACCACTGTGTTTCTGATCAGTGTGTTTCTGTCCACTGTGTTTCTGACCACTGTGTTTCTGACCAGTGTGTTTCTGACCATTCTGTTTCTGACCACTGTGTTTCTGATCAGTGTGTTTCTGTCCACTGTGTTTCTGACCACTGTGTTTCTGACCAGTGTGTTTCTGACCATTCTGTTTCTGACCACTGTGTTTCTGATCAGTGTGTTTCTGTCCACTGTGTTTCTGACCACTGTGTTTCTGACCAGTGTGTTTCTGACCATTCTGTTTCTGACCACTGTGTTTCTGATCAGTGTGTTTCTGTCCACTGTGTTTCTGACCACTGTGTTTCTGACCAGTGTGTTTCTGACCATTCTGTTTCTGACCACTGTGTTTCTGATCAGTGTGTTTCTGTCCACTGTGTTTCTGACCACTGTGTTTCTGACCAGTGTGTTTCTGACCATTCTGTTTCTGACCACTGTGTTTCTGATCAGTGTGTTTCTGTCCACTGTGTTTCTGACCACTGTGTTTCTGACCAGTGTGTTTCTGACCATTCTGTTTCTGACCACTGTGTTTCTGATCAGTGTGTTTCTGTCCACTGTGTTTCTGACCACTGTGTTTCTGACCAGTGTGTTTCTGACCATTCTGTTTCTGACCACTGTGTTTCTGATCAGTGTGTTTCTGTCCACTGTGTTTCTGACCACTGTGTTTCTGACCAGTGTGTTTCTGACCATTCTGTTTCTGACCACTGTGTTTCTGATCAGTGTGTTTCTGTCCACTGTGTTTCTGACCACTGTGTTTCTGACCAGTGTGTTTCTGACCATTCTGTTTCTGACCACTGTGTTTCTGATCAGTGTGTTTCTGTCCACTGTGTTTCTGACCACTGTGTTTCTGACCAGTGTGTTTCTGACCATTCTGTTTCTGACCACTGTGTTTCTGATCAGTGTGTTTCTGTCCACTGTGTTTCTGACCACTGTGTTTCTGACCAGTGTGTTTCTGACCATTCTGTTTCTGACCACTGTGTTTCTGATCAGTGTGTTTCTGTCCACTGTGTTTCTGACCACTGTGTTTCTGACCAGTGTGTTTCTGACCATTCTGTTTCTGACCACTGTGTTTCTGATCAGTGTGTTTCTGTCCACTGTGTTTCTGACCACTGTGTTTCTGACCAGTGTGTTTCTGACCATTCTGTTTCTGACCACTGTGTTTCTGATCAGTGTGTTTCTGTCCACTGTGTTTCTGACCACTGTGTTTCTGACCAGTGTGTTTCTGACCATTCTGTTTCTGACCACTGTGTTTCTGATCAGTGTGTTTCTGTCCACTGTGTTTCTGACCACTGTGTTTCTGACCAGTGTGTTTCTGACCATTCTGTTTCTGACCACTGTGTTTCTGATCAGTGTGTTTCTGTCCACTGTGTTTCTGACCACTGTGTTTCTGACCAGTGTGTTTCTGACCATTCTGTTTCTGACCACTGTGTTTCTGATCAGTGTGTTTCTGTCCACTGTGTTTCTGACCACTGTGTTTCTGACCAGTGTGTTTCTGACCATTCTGTTTCTGACCACTGTGTTTCTGATCAGTGTGTTTCTGTCCACTGTGTTTCTGACCACTGTGTTTCTGACCAGTGTGTTTCTGACCATTCTGTTTCTGACCACTGTGTTTCTGATCAGTGTGTTTCTGTCCACTGTGTTTCTGACCACTGTGTTTCTGACCAGTGTGTTTCTGACCATTCTGTTTCTGACCACTGTGTTTCTGATCAGTGTGTTTCTGTCCACTGTGTTTCTGACCACTGTGTTTCTGACCAGTGTGTTTCTGACCATTCTGTTTCTGACCACTGTGTTTCTGATCAGTGTGTTTCTGTCCACTGTGTTTCTGACCACTGTGTTTCTGACCAGTGTGTTTCTGACCATTCTGTTTCTGACCACTGTGTTTCTGATCAGTGTGTTTCTGTCCACTGTGTTTCTGACCACTGTGTTTCTGACCAGTGTGTTTCTGACCATTCTGTTTCTGACCACTGTGTTTCTGATCAGTGTGTTTCTGTCCACTGTGTTTCTGACCACTGTGTTTCTGACCAGTGTGTTTCTGACCATTCTGTTTCTGACCACTGTGTTTCTGATCAGTGTGTTTCTGTCCACTGTGTTTCTGACCACTGTGTTTCTGACCAGTGTGTTTCTGACCATTCTGTTTCTGACCACTGTGTTTCTGATCAGTGTGTTTCTGTCCACTGTGTTTCTGACCACTGTGTTTCTGACCAGTGTGTTTCTGACCATTCTGTTTCTGACCACTGTGTTTCTGATCAGTGTGTTTCTGTCCACTGTGTTTCTGACCACTGTGTTTCTGACCAGTGTGTTTCTGACCATTCTGTTTCTGACCACTGTGTTTCTGATCAGTGTGTTTCTGTCCACTGTGTTTCTGACCACTGTGTTTCTGACCAGTGTGTTTCTGACCATTCTGTTTCTGACCACTGTGTTTCTGATCAGTGTGTTTCTGTCCACTGTGTTTCTGACCACTGTGTTTCTGACCAGTGTGTTTCTGACCATTCTGTTTCTGACCACTGTGTTTCTGATCAGTGTGTTTCTGTCCACTGTGTTTCTGACCACTGTGTTTCTGACCAGTGTGTTTCTGACCATTCTGTTTCTGACCACTGTGTTTCTGATCAGTGTGTTTCTGTCCACTGTGTTTCTGACCACTGTGTTTCTGACCAGTGTGTTTCTGACCATTCTGTTTCTGACCACTGTGTTTCTGATCAGTGTGTTTCTGTCCACTGTGTTTCTGACCACTGTGTTTCTGACCAGTGTGTTTCTGACCATTCTGTTTCTGACCACTGTGTTTCTGATCAGTGTGTTTCTGTCCACTGTGTTTCTGACCACTGTGTTTCTGACCAGTGTGTTTCTGACCATTCTGTTTCTGACCACTGTGTTTCTGATCAGTGTGTTTCTGTCCACTGTGTTTCTGACCACTGTGTTTCTGACCAGTGTGTTTGTGACCACTGTGTTTCTGACCACTGTGTTTCTAACCACTGTGTTTCTGACCACTGTGTTTCTCACCACTGTGTTTCTCATCAGTGTGCCTCTGACCAGTGTGTTTCTGACCAGTATGTTTCTGACCACCGTGTTTATGACCAGTGTGTTTATGACCACTGTGTTTCTGACCAGTGTGTTTCTGACCACTGTGTTTCTGACCACTGTGTTTCTCACCACTGTGTTTCTCATCAGTGTGCCTCTGACCAGTGTGTTTCTGACCAGTATGTTTCTGACCACCGTGTTTATGACCAGTGTGTTTATGACCACTGTGTTTCTGACCAGTGTGTTTCTGACCATTTTGTTTCTGACCACTGTGTTTCTGATCAGTGTGTTTCTGTCCACTGTGTTTCTGACCACTGTGTTTCTGACCACTGTGTTTCTGACCACTGTGTTTGTGACCACTATGTTTCTGACAACTGTGTTTGTGACCACTGTGTTTCTGATCAGTGTGTTTCTGTCCACTGTGTTTCTGACCACTGTGTTTCTGACCACTGTGTTTCTGACCACTGTGTTTGTGACCACTATGTTTCTGACAACTGTGTTTGTGACCACTGTGTTTCTGATCAGTGTGTTTCTGACCAGTGTGTTTCTGACCAGTGTGATTCTGACCAGTGTGTTTCTGACCAGTGTGTTTCTGACCATAGTGTTTTTGATCATTGTGTTTCTCACAAGTGTGTTTGTGACCACTGAGGTTTTGACCAGTGTGTTTCTGACCACTGTGTTTATAACCAGTGTGTTTCTGACCACTGTGTTCCTGTCCAGTGTGTTTCTGACCACTCTGTTTCTGACCAAAGAGTTTTTGAACACTGTGTTTCTGAGTAGTGTGTTTCTGACCACTCTGTGTCTGACCTTTGTGTTCTTGACCACCGTTTTTCTGACCACTCTGTATTTTGCCACCGTGTTGCTGACCACTGTGTTTATGACAACTGTGTTTCTGACAAGTGTGTTTCTGACCAGTGTGTTTCTGACCAGTGTATTTCTGACCACTGTGTTTCTGACCACTATGTTTCTGATCAGTGTGTTTCTGACCACTGTGTTTCTGACCACTGTGTTTGTGACCACTATGTTTCTGACAACTGTGTTTGCGACCACTGTGTTTCTGATCAGTGTGTTTCTGACCAGTGTTTTTCTGACCAGTGTGATTTTGACCAGTGTGTTTCTGACCAGTGTGTTTCTGACCACAGTGTTTTTGATCATTGTGTTTCTCACAAGTGTGTTTGTGACCACTGAGTTTTTGACCAGTGTGTTTCTGACCACTGTGTTTATGACCAGTGTGTTTCTGACCACTATGTTTCTGACCAGTGTGATTCTGACCAGTGTGTTTCTTACCACTGTGTTTCTAGCCACAGTGTTTCTTACCAGTGAGTTTCTGACCAGTGTGTTCCTGACCACTTTGTTTCTTACTAGTGAGTTTCTGACCACCGTGTTTCTGACCACTGTGTTTATAACCAGTGTGTTTCTGACCACTGTGTTTCCGACCACTGAGTTTCTGACCAGTGTGTTTCTGACTAGTGTGTTTTTGACCAGCGTGTTTCTGACCACAGTGCTTCTCACCCCTATGTTTCTGATCACTGTCTTTCTGACCAGTGTGCTTCTAACCACAGTGTGTCTGACCACTGTGTTTCTGACCAGTGTGTTTGTGACCACTGAGTTTTTGACCAGTGTGTTTCTGACCACAGTGTTTCTGATCATTGTGTTTCTCACCAGTGTGTTTCTGACCACTGAGTTTCTGACCAGTCTGTTTCTGACCACTATGTTTCTGACCAGTGTGATTCTGACCAGTGTGTTTCTTACCACTGTGTTTCTAGCCACAGTGTTTCTTACCAGTGAGTTTCTGACCAGTGTGTTCCTGACCACTTTGTTTCTTACTAGTGAGTTTCTGACCACCGTGTTTCTGACCACTGTGTTTATAACCAGTGTGTTTCTGACCACTGTGTTTCCGACCACTGAGTTTCTGACCAGTGTGTTTCTGACTAGTGTGTTTTTGACCAGCGTGTTTCTGACCACAGTGCTTCTCACCCCTATGTTTCTGATCACTGTCTTTCTGACCAGTGTGCTTCTAACCACAGTGTGTCTGACCACTGTGTTTCTGACCAGTGTGTTTGTGACCACTGAGTTTTTGACCAGTGTGTTTCTGACCACAGTGTTTCTGATCATTGTGTTTCTCACCAGTGTGTTTCTGACCACTGAGTTTCTGACCAGTCTGTTTCTGACCACTATGTTTCTGACCAGTGTGATTCTGACCAGTGTGTTTCTTACCACTGTGTTTCTAGCCACAGTGTTTCTTACCAGTGAGTTTCTGACCAGTGTGTTCCTGACCACTTTGTTTCTTACTAGTGAGTTTCTGACCACCGTGTTTCTGACCACTGTGTTTATAACCAGTGTGTTTCTGACCACTGTGTTTCCGACCACTGAGTTTCTGACCAGTGTGTTTCTGACTAGTGTGTTTTTGACCAGCGTGTTTCTGACCACAGTGCTTCTCACCCCTATGTTTCTGATCACTGTCTTTCTGACCAGTGTGCTTCTAACCACAGTGTGTCTGACCACTGTGTTTCTGACCAGTGTGTTTGTGACCACTGAGTTTTTGACCAGTGTGTTTCTGACCACAGTGTTTCTGATCATTGTGTTTCTCACCAGTGTGTTTCTGACCACTGAGTTTCTGACCAGTCTGTTTCTGACCACTATGTTTCTGACCAGTGTGATTCTGACCAGTGTGTTTCTTACCACTGTGTTTCTAGCCACAGTGTTTCTTACCAGTGAGTTTCTGACCAGTGTGTTCCTGACCACTTTGTTTCTTACTAGTGAGTTTCTGACCACCGTGTTTCTGACCACTGTGTTTATAACCAGTGTGTTTCTGACCACTGTGTTTCCGACCACTGAGTTTCTGACCAGTGTGTTTCTGACTAGTGTGTTTTTGACCAGCGTGTTTCTGACCACAGTGCTTCTCACCCCTATGTTTCTGATCACTGTCTTTCTGACCAGTGTGCTTCTAACCACAGTGTGTCTGACCACTGTGTTTCTGACCAGTGTGTTTGTGACCACTGAGTTTTTGACCAGTGTGTTTCTGACCACAGTGTTTCTGATCATTGTGTTTCTCACCAGTGTGTTTCTGACCACTGAGTTTCTGACCAGTCTGTTTCTGACCACTATGTTTCTGACCAGTGTGATTCTGACCAGTGTGTTTCTTACCACTGTGTTTCTAGCCACAGTGTTTCTTACCAGTGAGTTTCTGACCAGTGTGTTCCTGACCACTTTGTTTCTTACTAGTGAGTTTCTGACCACCGTGTTTCTGACCACTGTGTTTATAACCAGTGTGTTTCTGACCACTGTGTTTCCGACCACTGAGTTTCTGACCAGTGTGTTTCTGACCACTGTGTTTCCGACCACTGAGTTTCTGACCAGTCTGTTTCTGACCACTATTTTTCTGACCACTGTGTTCCTGACCAGTGTGTTTCTGACCAGTGTGTTTCTGACCACTGTATTTCTGACCGCTGTGTTTATGATCACTATGTTTCTGACAAGTGTGTTTCTAAACAGTATGTTTCTGAACACTGTGTTCCTGACCACTGGGTTTCTGACCACTGTTTTTCTCACCAGTGTGTTTCTGACCAGTGTGTTTCTGACCACTGTGTTTATGACCACTGTGTTTATGACCACTGTGTTTCTGACCAGCGTGTTTTTCACCATTGTGTTTCTGACCACTTTGTTTCTGATCAGTGTGTATCTGACCACAGTGTTTCTGACCACTGTGTTTCTGACCACTGTGTTTCTGACCACTGTGTTTCTGACCACTATGTTTGTGACAACTGTGTTTGTGACAACTGTGTTTCTGACCAGTGTGTTTCTGACCAGTGTGTTTCTGACCAGTTTGTTTCTGACCACCGTGTTTCTGACAAGTGTGTTTATGACCACCGTGTTTCTGACCAGTGTGTTTCTGACCATTGTGTTTCTGACCACTGTGTTTCTGATCAGTGTGTTTCTGTCCACTGTGTTTATGACCACTGTGTTTCTGACCAGTGTGTTTCTGACCAGTGTGTTTCTGACCACTTTGTTTCTTACTAGTGAGTTTCTGACCACCGTGTTTCTGACCAGTGTGTTTCTGACCACTTTGTTTCTTACTAGTGAGTTTCTGACCACCGTGTTTCTGACCACTGTGTTTCTGACCAGTGTGTCTCTGACCACTGTGTTTATAACCAGTGTGTTTCTGACCACTGTGTTTCTATCCAGTGTGTTTCTGACAACTCTGTTTCTGACCACTGAGTTTTTGAACACTGTGTTTCTGACTAGTGTGTTTCTGATCACTCTGATTCTGACCTCAGTGTTTTTGACCACTGTGTTTCTGACCACTCTGTTTTTTGCCACTGTGTTTCTGACCACTGTGTTTATGACAACTGTGTTTCTGACAAGTGTGTTTCTGATCAGTGTGTTTCTGATCAGTGTGTTTCTGACCATTGTGTTTCTAACCACTGAGTTCCTGACCAGTGTGTTTCTGACCACTTTTTTTCTGACCACTGTGTTCCTGACCAGTGTGTTTCTGACCAGTGCGTTTCTGACCACTGTATTTCTGACCGGTGTGTTTATGACCACTATGTTTCTGACAAGTGTGTTTCTAAACAGTATGTTTTTGACCACTGTGTTTTTGACCACTGGGTTTCTGACCACTGTTTTTCTCACCAATGTGTTTCTGACCAGTGTGTTTCTGACCACTGTGTTTATGACCACTGTGTTTCTGACCACTGTGTTTCTGACCAGTGTGTTTTTGACCATTGTGTTTCTGACCACTGTGTTTCTGATCAGTGTGTATCTGACCACTGTGTTTCTGACCACTGTGTTTCTGACCAGTGTGTTTCTGACCACTGTGTTTCTGACCAATATGTTTCTGACAACTGTGTTTGTGACAACTGTGTTTCTGACCAGTGTGTTTCTGACCAGTGTGTTTCCGACCACTGTGTTGCTGACCACTGAGTTCCTGACCACTGTGTTTTTTACCAGTGTGATTCTGACCAGTGTGTTTCTTACCACTGTGTTTCTAACCACAGTGTTTCTTACCAGTGAGTTTCTGACCAGTGTGTTCCTGACCACTTTGTTTCTTACTAGTGAGTTTCTGACCACCGTGTTTCTGACAATTGT
>SZWC01000684.1:271740-295582 GCA_023375785.1 Penium margaritaceum | reverse complement strand
ACCACTGTGTTTCTAACCAATGTGTTATGACCACTGTGTTTCTGACCACTGTTTTCCTTACCACTGTGTTTCTGACAACTGAATTTCTGACCACTCTGTTTCTGACCAGTGTGTTTCTGACCACTGTGTTTCTGACCACTTTGTTTCTGACCACTGTGTTTCTAACCACTGTGCTTCTGACCACTGTGTTTCTGACCACTTCGGTTCTGACCAGTGTTTTTCTGACCACTGTGTTTCTGATCACTGTGTTTCTGAACAGTTTGTTTCTGACCACTGTGTTTCTGACCACTCTGTTTATGACTAGTGTGTTTCTGACCACTCTGTCTCTGACCACTGTGTTTCTGACCACTGTGCTTCTGACCAGTGTGTTCCTGACCATTGTAATTCTGACCTGTGTGTTTCTGACCACCGTGTTTCTGACGAGTTTGTTTCTGACCTGCGTGTTTCTGACTGCTGTGTTTCTGATCAGTGTGTTTCTGACCAGTGTGTTCTTGACCACAATGTTTCCGACCACTGTGTTTCTGACCGCTGTGTTTCTGACCAGTGTGTTTCTGACCAGTCTGTTTCTGACCAGTGTGTTTCTGACAGGTGTGTTTTTGACCAGTGTGTTTGTGATCATTGTGTTTCTGACCACTGTGTTTCTGACCAATGTGTTTCTGACCAGTGTTTTTCTGACCACTGTGTTTCTGACCACTGTGTTTCTGACCAGTGTGTTTGTAACCATTGTGTTTCTGACCAGTGTGTTTCTGACCATTTTGTTTCAGACCACTGTGTTTCTGACCACTGTGTTTCTGAGCACTGTGTTTCTGACCACTGTTATTCTGACCACTGTGTTTCTGACCAGTGTGTTTCTGACCACTGTGTTTCTGACCACTGTGTTTCTGATCAGTGTCTTTCTGGCAAGTGTGTATCTGACCATTGTGTTTCTGAACACTGTGTTTCTGACCGATCTGTTTCTGACCAGTGTGTTTCTGAACACTGTGTTTCTGACGAGTGTGTTTCTGACCACTGTATTTCTGACCACTGTGTTTCTGACCGCTGTGTTTCGCACCACTGTCTTTCTGACCACTGTGTTTCTGACCACTGTGTTTCTGACCACTGTGTGTCTGACCACTTTGTTTCTGACCACAGTGTTTATGACCACTGTGTTTCTGACCACTATGTTTCTGACCGTTGTGTTTCTGAAAACTTTGTTTGTGACCACTGTGTTTCGGACCTCTCTGTTTGTGGCAAGTGTGTTCCTGACCTGTGTGTTTCTGACCACTGTGTTTCTGACCTGTGTGTTTCTGACCACTCTGTTATTGACCAGTTTACTTCTGACCAATGTGTTTCTGACCAGTGTGTTTCTCACCAGTGTGTCTCTGACCACTGTGTTCCTGACCACTGTGTTTCTGATCACTGTGTTTCTGATCACTGTGTTTCTGACCACTGTGTTTCTGACCACTGTGTTTCTGACCACTGTGTTACTGACCAGTGTGTTTCTGACCAGTGTGTTTCGGACCAGTATGTTTCTGACCACTGTGTTTATGACCACTGTGTTTCTGACCAGTGTGTTTCTAACCACTTTGTTTCTGACCAGTGTGTTTCTGACCACCGTGTTTCTAACCACTGTCTTTATGCACAGTTTGTTTCTGACCACTGTGTTTCTGACCACTGTGTTTCTGACTAGTGTGTTTCTGACCACTCTGTTGCTGACCACTGTGTTTCTGACCACTATGATGCTGACCAGTGTGTTTCTGACAAGTTTGTTTCTGACCAGTGTGTTCCTGACCTCTGTGCTAATGATCAGTGTGTTTCTGAACATTGAGTTTTTGGCTACTGTGTTTCCGACCGCTCTGTTTCTGACTACTGTGTTTCTGACCAGTGTGTTTCTGACCAGTGTGTTTCTGACTAGTGTGTTTTTGACCAGTGTGTTTATGACCATTGTGTTTCTGACCACTGTGTTTCTGACAATTGTGTTTCTGACCAGTGTGTTTCTGACGACTGTGTTTCCGACCACTGTGTTTCTGACTAGTGTGGTTCAAACCAGTGTGTTTCTGACCACTGTGTTTCTGACCACTGTGTTTCTGACCAGTGTGTTTCTTACCAGTGTATTTCTGACCACTGTGCTTCTGACCATTGTGTTTCTGACCATTGCGTTTATGACCACTTGGCTTCTGATCACTGTGTTTCTGACCAGCGTGCCTCTGACCAGTGTGTTTTTGACCAGTGTTTACCTGACCACTGTGTTCCTGACCAGTGTGTTTCGGACCAGTCTGTTTCTGACCACCGTGTTTCTGACCACTGTGTTTCCGACCAGTGTGTTTCTGAAAAGTGTGTTTCTGACCACTGTCTTTCTGACCACTGTGTTTCTGACCAGTATGTTTCTGACCACCGTGCTTCTGACCAATGTGTTTCTGCCCAGCGTGTTTTTAACCACTGTGTTTCTGACCTGTGTGTCTCTGACCACTGTGTTTGTAACAAGTGTGTTGAAGACAACTGTGTTTCTAACCAGTTTGTTTCTGACCAGTGTGTTTCTAACCACTGTGTTTCCGACCACTGTATTTCTGACCAATGTGTTTCTTGCCACTGTGTTCCTGTCCAGTGTGTTTCTGACTAGAGTGTTTTGTGACCAATGTGTTTCTGACCATTGTGTGTCTGACCAGTGTTTTTCTGACCAGTGTGTTTCTGACCAGTGTGTTTCTGACCAGCGTTTTTCTGACCACGGTGTTTCTGACCACTGTGTTTCTGACCACTGTGTTTCTGACCACTGTGTTTCTGACCACTGTGTACCTGACCAGTGTGTTTCTGACCACTGTGTTTTTGACCACTATGTTTCTGACCAGTGTGTTTCTGACCACTGTGTTTATGACCACTGTGTTCCTTACCAGCGTTTTTCTGAGCACGGTGTTTCTGACCAGTGTGTTTCCGACCACTGTGTTTCTGACCAATGTATTCCTGACCACTGTGTTTCTGACCAGTGTGTTTCTGACCACTGTATTTCTGACCAGTGTGTTTCTGACCAGTGTGATTCTGACCACTATGTTTCAGACAACTGTGTTTCTGACCACCGTGTTTCTGTCCACTGTGTTTCAAACCACTGTGTTCCTGATCAATGTGCTAATGACCACTGTGTTTCTGACCAGTGTGTTTCTGACCAGTGTGTTTCTGACCACTGTGTTTCTGACCAGTGTGTTTCTGATCTGTGTGTTTCTGACCATTGTGTTTCAGAAAGCTTTGTTTCTGACATATCTGTTTCTGACTAGTTTGTTTCTGACCATAGTGTTTCTGACCACTGTGTTTCTGACCACTGTGTTTCTGACCATTGTGTTTCCGACCACTGTGTTTCTGACCAGTGTGTTTCTGACCAGTGTGTTTCTGACCAGTGTGTTGCTGACCAGTATGTTTCTGACCACTGTGTTTCCAACGACTCTGTTTCTGACCAGTGTGTTTCTGAGCAGTGTGTTAATGACCACTGTGTTTCTGACCACTGTGTTTCTGACCACTGTGTTTCTGACCACTGTGTTTTTTACCACTGTGTTTCTGACCACTGTATTTCTGACCACTGTGTTTCTAACCACTCTGTTTCTGATCACTGTGTTTCTGACCACTGTGTTTCTGATGAGTGTGTTTCTGACCACTGTGTTTCTGACCAGTGTGTTTCTGACCAGTTTGTTTGTGACCAGTGTGTTTCTTACCATTGTGGTTCTGAACACTGTGTTTCTGACCGATCTGTTTCTGACCAGTTTGTTTCTGACTAGTGTGTTTCTGACCACTGTGTCTCTGACCAGTGTGTTTCGGATGACCATGTTTCTGACCTCTGTGTTTCTGACCAGTGTGTTTCTGACCTGTGTGTTTCTGACCAGTGTGTTTCTGACCACTGTGTCTCTGACCACTGTGTTTCTGACCAGTGTGTTTCTCACCACTTGTCTCTGACCACTGTGTTACTGACCATTTTGTTTCTGACCAGTGTGTTTCTGACCACTGTGTTTCTGACCAGTGTGTTTCTGACCAGTGTGTTTCTGACCACTTTGTTTCTGACCAGTGCGTTTCTGACCACTGTGTTTCTTACCAGTGTGTTTCTGACCACCGTGTTTCTGACCACTGTGTTTCTTAACAGTCTGTTTCTGACCACTGTGTTTCTGACCACTGTGTTTATGACCAGTTTGTTTCCGACCACTGTGGTTCTGGCCACTATGTTTCCGACCACTGTGTTTCTAACAGTGTTGGCCTTGGCCCATCGCCCATCGATGCCCATCGATGCCCATCGATCCACCGATGGACCCCCTTTTTGGGGCATCGATGGGGCCCCTCATGCAAGGGGCACAAAACTGCCCAGAACTGCACAGATGCTTTGGGTTTGAGCACATTCACAATATGTATATGGTATTCACACCTTCTACGGAAGTACATTAAGGTCCAGAATGACACCATCATCATTGTTTCATCCATTCCATGCACTTTGGCATTGCAATACATAATGTCACAGTCACATTCATATCCTACTATCCACACACAATCATGTGGCCTTATGTACAATGGTTTGCAACTGTTAGCACTTGTATGACTTCTCTGCATCCATGTCCATTTCACAGACAACATTGCTTGAATCTCTAAACAAGCACAAGCAACTATTGCAAAGGGGAGTGGAGCAAACATTGCTTCATAGAATGATCGAGGAAAAGTGACAAGTGAGTATGACAATGACAATGAGAATGTAAATCTACTTCTCCTTCTGCTTGCGCTTTTCTGCCTTCAATAAAGCAGCCCTGATTGCTACAGCTGCTGCACGCTTCACAGCTGCTGCTTTGGCTGCACCAGGCATTGTTGTGGCCTTTGCAGCAGGTCCAACTCTGGAGGCTTCAGTGGATCCCTTGCGTCTAGGTGATACTGCAGTATCCTGTATCCCTTTTTCGGTGCCTGGTGTCTCTCCTGCTGCACTGGCAGCAGCTGGCACGTCCTGGACATGTTCACCTTCACACCCTTCACCCTGCACACCCCCTTCACCCCCTTCACCTCCCCCACCCCTTCCACCCTGCTTGTTGGGGGCTCCCTTGTCTGCTCTATTCTCTCTGCCCTGTCCATGTGCAACTCCCTCATCCTTCTCTTTCTCCCCTTCATCATCATCCTCCTCATCCCCAGCTCCCTCGTCCCTTGGAGCCTTGTTCAATGATGGAGTCACCTGCTCACGGACACGCACAGGCCGGACATGTGGCAGCCTTGGCAGATCTGTCATGACACGCACGGTTGCCCTGACCTCCACAACATCATCTTCTGGTGCTCGAAGCTCCTCTTCCTCCTCTTCCCCCTCATTGTTATTCTCCATGTCATCCTCGGGCTCACTGAGAACCCCTTCCTCTTCCACAATGTCTCCATCATCCTCACTTGCTTCAGCTTCTTCATCTGCTCCTGCCTCTGCAACTGCTTCTGCTTCAGCTGCTGCTACAAGCCCCGGTGCTGCCCTCTTACCCCAGTCCGCCCATACTGCTTCCGCAATCGCACGTTGCAGCGAACCAAGAGCTCCAGCGTCTCCACCTTCAGCCTATTGCGCCTAGCAGTGCAAATCAGCTCGTGCGTTGAAAAAACACGCTCACACTCAGAGGATGCGCATGGCTGAGACAAGAATTTTAGGGCAAGATTGCGCAGCACAGGCAAGTGGCACATGTAGTTCACGTGCCACTCGACCGCTGTCATCGTACCACACTGCACCTTGGCAACAGCTGCAATGGCCTTAGCATTCCGTCGCGGGGTGACCATGGGATCCGTATCCAACATCGTCTGGGCTTTCTGGAATGCCCCAACCTCCTTCATCACCTGGTCTTGGTCATTTTCTGGAACCAGCACCTCAACAGCCATCTGCCAAGCTGCCAAAGTGGTGTTGTCCTGTGATAGGTCATTGCCGAAGTGCTCTGGGTGGAGACGGCGAGCAGCAGCATACAAAGGACAAGACATGTCCCTCGACCACCGTGCCTCAAGCCTGCCAAGCACAAAGTTGACATGATTTTCTGCAACCCTCCGGAGCTTCCTACCCTTCTTCACAGAAAGACTCTTCAGAGACTCAGCACAGTCCAATAGCCTCTCATAAATCTCACCCACACTCCCACCTGGCGTGTTCGGAACCCTCAGGAGTACAGTCAGTGGCTGCAACAGCTCTTTCTGCTGACGCACCTGAACCCAGAAGACCTTCCTCCTGATAAAACGCCTCACCTGCCTCTTCCTCGACCGAAAGCTGGCATCGCGGTGAGAACCAATCTGCTTCCACACATCCAGTCCAACAAACGTCTCCAACTCCTCACGAAGCTCCAGAAGCCTCTCGACTATGGAGAAGACCGATGCAAACCGAGTGTCGCACCGGTTCTTCAATACCTTGCCGCCTGTCTTCTCCTTCACCCACGTCCTCGGCATCGCATTGTTCCTGAAAAAAGCAACAATCTTCTCACACCGTCCAATGACACTTGCACCCCCCGCTGATTTCCCCACGTCCTTCATGATGAGGTCCACATTGTGTGCACAACATTCCTGAAAGAACAGTCGTGGATACTTTTCCAGCAGCTCTGTGAATGCCTTCTTGTTCACTGATGCGTTGTCACAGATGACAGAAACAACCTTGTCCTCTCCCACCATCTCAATAGCTGCCTCGATCATGCAGGCCACGTGGTCTGCATCCCGGGTCAGTCCACTTGCGTCGCGAGAGAAGAGGTGCACAGAACCCATGGCGTTCACAGCCATGGCGTTGTAGATTGGTCAGACCACTCGTCTACGGCTAGACTGCACCCATAAGTGCTCCAACCCTGCTTCAATGGAGCGTCAAGTGCTTCCAGCTCCTTGTCTAGCTTTGGAAGAAGGTCACCCACCACAGTGGATCTTGCAGGCAGCCGGAAAGCAACAGTGACCTTCTTGGCATTTTTATGACCTCCATCAGCACTGCCTCACGACAGAAAGAGATGGGCAGGGCTGAGATGCACATCAACTTGACAATGCTGAGCTGGCACTTTTCGTTTTTGGACCGGTCTGAGTGCTCAACCATCGTAGACTGCCGAAAGCTAGGTGCCTCGTTGATGTCAAAGATGGGAACCTCACCCTGCAAGGTGGTTGTAGGCGTTTGCCTTGGCTGCTTCACTGGTTCCTCGTCGTCGCTGTCCACCACCAGCGTCACACCACCCAGTGCAGCCCGGGCCTCCTGTTGCTTCTTCTCCCACAGCTTCAGCCACTGGACAGCCTTGTCCTTTGTGCCCCACTCCGTCCCTTCTCCCTTGTAGAGACTGACTCGGTACGGTTGCCATCCAGCCGGGGGAGGTGGGTACCGCTCCAAACCAAGGGCATCTCGACACAGGGGAGGAGGGTGAGGGCACTTGGCGACGTTAGGGTTGTTGCATGCAAAATGTCCCNTGGTCTCTGCCGGGTCGAACTGTCGGGTCGACCCGACGTCGCCAATGTTGACCCGCCAGGATTGCACGGTCGAGATGATCAGTTGGAGCTGCACATCGGACGGGCCAGAGACGGGTATGATGATGTGCCACGAGGTAACGCATGTCACCGTGTTTTGTGTGCATGATCCATGAAGATGTTTACACGCAGGACAGACATGACGTGACGTGGACCAAACCACGGTTACAATTGCATGGTTACACAGTGGGGTATCTTCTGGAAATACGAGGTCATGCATGGATATTGTTGACTGTTTTCCATTGGATGATGGGTGATATAACTTAACACATGTCATGTACACATGTCACAATCGTAGTTGTTAGGAAACAAAAGAACATTTCCTGAAAAAAACTGCCAGAAGTCGAACTCGTCGGTGGATCCATTTTCACCTGAATATGCAGTCCTCCAATGTGTGGGGCCCCGCTCGGTCGCTTGGTGGCTGCAGCGTGCACTCGCAGGCTGCATCGGCATCGATGCCTCATCAATGCCGGTCGATGTGTCAATGTCGAAATAGGAGCCCTCCATCGAGCATCGAGGGCAACTATGGTTTCTAACCAATGTATTTCTGACCACTCTCTTTCTAACTAGTTTGTTTCTGACCAGTGTGTTTCTGACTGCTGTGTTTCTGACCAGTGTGCTTCTGAACAGTGTGTTTTTGACCACCGTGTTTCTGACCATTGTGTTTCTGAACACTGTGTTTCTGACAATTGTGTTTGTGACCACTGTGTTTCTGACGACTGTGTTTCTGACCAGTGTGCTTCTGAACAGTGTGTTTTTGACCACCGTGTTTCTGACCATTGTGTTTCTGAACACTGTGTTTCTGACAATTGTGTTTGTGACCACTGTGTTTCTGACGACTGTGTTTCTGACCAGTGTGCTTCTGAACAGTGTGTTTTTGACCACCGTGTTTCTGACCATTGTGTTTCTGAACACTGTGTTTCTGACAATTGTGTTTGTGACCACTGTGTTTCTGACGACTGTGTTTCTGACCAGTGTGCTTCTGAACAGTGTGTTTTTGACCACCGTGTTTCTGACCATTGTGTTTCTGAACACTGTGTTTCTGACAATTGTGTTTGTGACCACTGTGTTTCTGACGACTGTGTTTCTGACCAGTGTGCTTCTGAACAGTGTGTTTTTGACCACCGTGTTTCTGACCATTGTGTTTCTGAACACTGTGTTTCTGACAATTGTGTTTGTGACCACTGTGTTTCTGACGACTGTGTTTCTGACCAGTGTGCTTCTGAACAGTGTGTTTTTGACCACCGTGTTTCTGACCATTGTGTTTCTGAACACTGTGTTTCTGACAATTGTGTTTGTGACCACTGTGTTTCTGACGACTGTGTTTCTGACCAGTGTGCTTCTGAACAGTGTGTTTTTGACCACCGTGTTTCTGACCATTGTGTTTCTGAACACTGTGTTTCTGACAATTGTGTTTGTGACCACTGTGTTTCTGACGACTGTGTTTCTGACCAGTGTGCTTCTGAACAGTGTGTTTTTGACCACCGTGTTTCTGACCATTGTGTTTCTGAACACTGTGTTTCTGACAATTGTGTTTGTGACCACTGTGTTTCTGACGACTGTGTTTCTGACCAGTGTGCTTCTGAACAGTGTGTTTTTGACCACCGTGTTTCTGACCATTGTGTTTCTGAACACTGTGTTTCTGACAATTGTGTTTGTGACCACTGTGTTTCTGACCATTGCATTTCTGACCACTTGGCTTCTGACCAATGTGTTTCTGACCAGCGTGTTTCTGACCAGTGTGTTTCTGACCAGTGTGTTCCTGACCACTATGTTTCTGTCCAGTGTATTTCCGACCATTGTGTTTCTGACCTATGTGTTTCTGACCACTGTGTTTCTGACCACTGTGTTTCTGACCAGTGTGTTTCTCACCACTTTGTTTCTGACCAGTGTGTTTCTAACCACTGTGTTTCCAACTAGTGCATTCAAGACCACTGTGTTTCTGACCAGTGTGTTTCTGACCAGTGTCTTTCTATCCACTGTGTTTTTTACCACTGTATTTCTGACCAATGTGTCTCTGGTCACTGTGTTCCTGTCCAGTGTGTTTCTGACCAGTGTGTTTCTGACAAATATGTTTCTGACCAGCGTGTTTCTGAATAGTGTGTTTTTCACCAGTGAGCTTGTGACCAAAGTGTTTTTGACCACCCTGTTTCTGACAACTGTGTTTCTGACCAGTGTGTTTCTGACCACTGTATTTCTGATAACCGTGTTTCTGACCACTGTGTTTCTGACCAGTGCGATTCTGACCAGTATGTTCATGACCAGTGTGTTTCTGACTAGTGTGTTTTTGACCACTGTGTTTGTGACCATTGTGTTTCTGACCACTATCTTTCTGACAATTATGTTTCTGACCAATGTATTTTTGACCACTGTGTTTCTCACCACTGTGTTTCTGACCACTGTGTTTCTGACCATTGTGTTTCTGACCACTGTGTTTCTGACCACCGTGTTTCTGACCACTGTGTTTCTGACCACTGTGTTTCAGACCAGTGTGTTTCTGACCACTGTCTTCGTGACCAGTGTGTTTCTGACTACTGTGTGTCTGACCACTGTGTTTCTTAACAGTGTGTTTTTTACCACTGTGTTTCTGACCAGTGTGTTTCTGACCACTTTGTTTCTGAACACTGTGTTCCTGACCACTGTGTTTCTGACCAGTGTGTTTCTGAACACTGTATTTCTGACCAGTGTGGTTCTGACCAGTGTGGTTCTGACCACTGTGTTTCAGACCACTGTGTTTCTGACCACTGTGTTTCTGACCACTGTGTTTCTAACCACTGTGTTTCTGATCACTGTGTTTCTGACCACTGTGTTTCTGACCAGTGTATTTTAGACCACTGTGTTTCTGATCACTGTGTTTCTGACCACTGTGTTTCTGACCAGTGTATTTTAGACCACTGTGTTTCTGACCACTGTGTTTCTGACCAGTGTGTTTCTGACCAGTGTGTTTCTGACCATTGTGTTTATGAACGCTGTGTTTCTGACCGATCTGTTTCTGACCAGTTTTTTTCTGACCAGTGTGTCTCTGACCACTGTGTTTCTGACCAGTGTGTTCTGACCACTGTGTTTTTGACCACTGTGTTTCTGACCAGTGTGTTTCTGACCAGTGTGTTTCTGACCAGTGTGTTTCTGACCAGTATGTTTCTGACCACTGTGTTTCCAACCACTCTGTTCCTCACCAGTGTGTTTCTGACCACAGTGTTCCTGACCACTGTGTTTCTGACCACTGTGTTTCTGACCACTGTGTTTCTGACCAGTGTGTTTCTGACCACTGTATTTCAGACCAGTGTGTTTTTGACAAGTGTGTTTCTGTCCACTATGTTTCAGACCACTGTGTTTCTGACCACTTTGTTTCTGACCACTGTGTTTCTAAGCACTGTGTTTTTGATCACTGTGTTTCTGACCATTGTGTTTCTGACCAGTGTGTTTCTGACCACTGTGTTTCTGAACACTGTGTTTCTGACCAGTGTTTTCGTGATCAGTGTGTTTCTGACCATTGTGTTTCTGAAGACTGTGTTTCTGACCAATCTGTTTCTGACCAGTTTGTTTCTGACCAGTGGTTTTCTGGCGACTGTGTTTCAGACCAGTGAGTTCCTGACCACTGTGTTTCTGACCACTGTGTTTCTCAACAGTGTGTTATTGACCAGTGTGTTTCTGACCAGTATGTTTCTGACCACTGTGTTTCTGACCACTGTGTTTCTGACAAGTGTGTTTCTGACCAGTGTTTTTCTGACCAATGTGTTTCTGACCACTGTGTTTCTGACCACTGTGTTTCTGACCACTGTGTTTCTGACCAGAGCGTTTCTGACCACTCTGTCTCTGACCACTGTGTTTCTGACCACTGTGTTTCTGACCAGTGTGTTTCTGACCAGTGTATTTCTAACCACTGTGTTATTGACCAGTGTGTTTCTGACCACTTTGTTTCTGACCAGTGTGTTTCTGACCACTGTGTTTCTGACCAGTGTGTTTCTGACCACTGTGTTTCTGACCACTGTATTTCCAAACAGTTTGTTTCTGACCACTGTGTTTCTGACCACCGTGTTTCTGACTAGTGTGTTTCTGACCACCCTGTTTATGACCAATGTGTTTCTAACCAATGTGCTTCTGACCAGTGTGTTTCTGACCACTGTGCTTCTGACCACCCAGTTTCTGACCAGAGTGTTTCTGACCACAGTGTTTCTGACCATTGTGTTTCTGACCAGTGTGTTTCTGACCACTGTGTTTCTGACCATTGTGTTTCTTACTAGTGTGTTTCTGACCACTGTGTTTCTGACCACTGTGTTTCTGACCACTGTGTTTCTGGCAAATCTGTTTGTGACCACCGTGTTTCTGACCACTGCTTTCTGACCACTGTGTTTCTGACGAGTTTGTTTCTGACAAGTGTGTTTCTGACCGCCGTTTTTCTGATCAGTTTGTTTCTCACCAGCGTGTTTCTTACCACTGTGTTTCCGACCAATGTGTTTCTGACCACTGTGTTTCTGACCAGTGTGTTTCTGACCAGTGTGTTTCTGACAAGCGAGTTTCTGACTATTGTGTTTTTGACCAGTGTTTGTGACCATTGTGTTTCTGACCACTCTGTTTCTGACAATTGTGTTTCCGACCAGTGTGTTTCTGACCAGCGTGTTTCTGACCACTGTGTTTCTGACAAGTGTGTTTCTGACCACTGTGTTTGTGACCAGTGTGTTTCTGACCAGTGTGTTTCTGACCACTGTGCTTCTGGCCAGTGTAATTCTGACCAGTGTGTTTCTGACCAGTGTGTTTCTGACCTGTGTGATTCTGACCACTGTGTTTCTGACCACTGTGTTTGTCACTAGTGTGTTTCTGACCAAAGTGGTTCTGACCAGTGTGATTCGGACCATTATGTTTCAGACCACTGTGTTTCTGACCACTGTGTTTCTGACCACTGTGTTTCTAACCACTGTGTTTCTGATCACTCTGTTTCTGACCACTGTGTTTCTGACCAGTGTGTTTCTGACCACTGTGTTTCTGACCACCGTGTTTCTGACCAGTGTGTTCTGACCACCGTGTTTTTGACCACTGTGTTTCTGACCAGTGTGTTTCTGACCAGTGTGTTTCTGACCAGTGTGTTTCTGACCAGTATGTTTCTGACCACTGTGTTTCCAAGCACTTTGTTCCTCACCAGTGTGTTTCTGACTAGCGTGTTTCCGACAACTGTCTTTCTGACCACTGTGTTTCAGACCACTGTGTTTCTGACCACTGTCTTTCTGACCACTGTGTTTCTAAGCACTGTGTTTCTGATAACTGTGTTTCTGACCATTGTGTTTCTGACCAGGGTGTTTCTGACCACTGTGTTTCTGAAGACTGTGTTTCTGACCAGTGTGTTCCTGACCAGTGTGTTTCTGACCATTGTGTTTCTTAACACTGTGTTTCTGACCAATCTGTTTCTGACCAGTTTGTTTCTGACCAGTGTGTTCCTGACCAGTGTGTTTCTGACCATTGTGTTTCTTAACACTGTGTTTCTGACCAATCTGTTTCTGACCAGTTTGTTTCTGACCAGTGTTTTTCTGGCGACTGTGTTTCTGACCATTGTGTTCCTGACCACTGTGCTTCTGACCACTGTTTTTCTCAACAGTGTGTAATTGACCAGTGTAGTTCTGAGCAGTATGTTTCTGACCACTGTGTTTCGAACCATTGTGTTTCTGACCACTATGTGTCTGACCAGTGTTTCCGACCAATGTGTTTCTTACGAGTGTGTTTCTGACCAGTGTGTTTCTTACCACTGTGTTTCTGACCAGTGTGTTTTGCAGCAGTGTGTTTCTGACCACTGCATTTCTGACCATTGTGTTTCTAACCAGTGTGTTTCTGACCACTGTGCTTCTGACCAGTGTGTTTCTGACCAGTTCGTTTCTGAAAAGTGTGTTTCTGACCTGTGTCTTTCTGACCAGTGTGTTTCTTACCACCGTGTTTCTGACCACTGTGTCTTTTAAAAATGTGATTCTGACCAGTGTGTTTCTGACCAGTGTGTTTCTGACCAGTATGCTTCTGACCACTGTGTTTCTGACCACTATGTTTCTGACCAGTGAGTTTCTGACCAGCGTGTTTCTAACCACTGTGTTTCTGACCAGTGTGTTTCTGACTACTGTGTTTCTAACCAGTGTGTTCAAGACCACTGTGATTCTGACCAGTGTGTTTCTGACCAGTGTGTTTCTGACCGGTGTCTTTCTAACCACTGTGTTTGTTACCACTGTGTTCCTGCCCAGTGTGTTTCTGACTAATGATTTTCTGACAAATATGTTTCTGACCAGTGTGCTTCTGACCACTATGTTTCTGACCAGTGTGCTTCTGACCACTATGTTTCTGACCAGTGTGCTTCTGACCACTATGTTTCTGACCAGTGTGCTTCTGACCACTATGTTTCTGACCAGTGTGCTTCTGACCACTATGTTTCTGACCAGTGTGCTTCTGACCACTATGTTTCTGACCAGTGTGCTTCTGACCACTATGTTTCTGACCAGTGTGCTTCTGACCACTATGTTTCTGACCAGTGTGCTTCTGACCACTATGTTTCTGACCAGTGTGCTTCTGACCACTATGTTTCTGACCAGTGTGCTTCTGACCACTATGTTTCTGACCAGTGTGCTTCTGACCACTATGTTTCTGACCAGTGTGCTTCTGACCACTATGTTTCTGACCAGTGTGCTTCTGACCACTATGTTTCTGACCAGTGTGCTTCTGACCACTATGTTTCTGACCAGTGTGCTTCTGACCACTATGTTTCTGACCAGTGTGCTTCTGACCACTATGTTTCTGACCAGTGTGCTTCTGACCACTATGTTTCTGACCAGTGTGCTTCTGACCACTATGTTTCTGACCAGTGTGCTTCTGACCACTATGTTTCTGACCAGTGTGCTTCTGACCACTATGTTTCTGACCAGTGTGCTTCTGACCACTATGTTTCTGACCAGTGTGCTTCTGACCACTATGTTTCTGACCAGTGTGCTTCTGACCACTATGTTTCTGACCAGTGTGCTTCTGACCACTATGTTTCTGACCAGTGTGCTTCTGACCACTATGTTTCTGACCAGTGTGCTTCTGACCACTATGTTTCTGACCAGTGTGCTTCTGACCACTATGTTTCTGACCAGTGTGCTTCTGACCACTATGTTTCTGACCAGTGTGCTTCTGACCACTATGTTTCTGACCAGTGTGCTTCTGACCACTATGTTTCTGACCAGTGTGCTTCTGACCACTATGTTTCTGACCAGTGTGCTTCTGACCACTATGTTTCTGACCAGTGTGCTTCTGACCACTATGTTTCTGACCAGTGTGCTTCTGACCACTATGTTTCTGACCAGTGTGCTTCTGACCACTATGTTTCTGACCAGTGTGCTTCTGACCACTATGTTTCTGACCAGTGTGCTTCTGACCACTATGTTTCTGACCAGTGTGCTTCTGACCACTATGTTTCTGACCAGTGTGCTTCTGACCACTATGTTTCTGACCAGTGTGCTTCTGACCACTATGTTTCTGACCACCGTGTTTCTGACCACTGTATTTCTGACCATTGTGTTTCATACTAGTGAGTTTCTTACCACTGTGTTTCTGCCCACTGTGTTTCTGGCCAGTGTGTTTCTGACCCGTGTGTTTCTGACCTGTGTCTTTCTGACCAGTGTGTTTCTTACCAACGTATTTCTGACCACTGTGTTTTTGACCAATGTGTTTTTGACCAGTGTGTTTCTGACCAGTGTGACCAGTATGTTTCTGACCACTGTGTTTCTGACCAGTGTGTTTCTGACCAATGAGTTTCTGACCAGCGTGTTTCTAACCACTGTGTTTCTGACCAGTGTGTTTCAGACTATTGTGTTTCTAACCAGTGTGTTCAAGACCACTGTGTTTATGACCAGTGTGTTTCTGACAAGTGTCTTTCTAACCACTGTGTTTGTTACCACTGTGTTCCTGTCGAGTGTGTTTCTGACTAATGATTTTCTGACAAATATGTTTCTGACCAGCGTGTTTCTGACCAGTGTGTTTTCGACCAGTGTGTTTCTGACTAATGATTTTCTGACAAATATGTTTCTGACCAGCGTGTTTCTGACCAGTGTGTTTTCGACCAGTGTGTTTGTGACCATTGTGTTTCTGACCACTGTGTTTCTGACCATTGTGTTTCTGATCGGTGTGTTTCTGACCAGGGTGTTTCTGACCAGAGTCTTTCTGACTAGTGTGTTTTTGACCAGTGTGTTTGTGACCATTGTGTTTCTGACCACTGTGTTTCTGATAATTGTGTTTCTGACCAGTGTGTTTCTGACCACTGTGTTTCTAACCACTGTGTTTCTTATCAGTGTGTTTCTGACCGCTGTGATTATGACCAGTGTGTTTCTGACCATACTGTTTCTGACCAGTGTGTTTCTGACCAGTGTTTTTATCACCGGTGTGTGTCTGACCAGTGTGTTTCTGACCACTGTGTTTCTGACCACTGTGATTCTGAACAGTGTGTTTCTCACCCGTGTTTCTGACCACCGTGTTTCTAACAACTGTGTTTCTGACCACTGTGTTTCATACCATTGTGTTTCTGACCAGTGTGCTTCTGACCAGTGTGTTTCTGACCAGCGTGTTTCTGACCAGTGCGTTCCTGACCACTGTGTTTCTATCCGGTGTGTTCTGACCACTATGTTTCTGACCAGTGTGTTTCTCACCAGTGTGTTTCTGACCTGTGTGTTTCTGACCAGTGTCTTTCTGACCACCGTTTTTCTGACCGCTATGTTTCTGACAAGTGTGTTTGCGACCAGTGTGTTTCTGACCATTGTGTTTCTGACCACCGTGTTTCAGAACAGAGTGTTTCTGACATGTGTGTTTCTGACCTATGTGTTTCTGACCAGCATGTTTCTGACCACTGTGTATCTAACCAGCGTGTTCTATACCAGTGTGTTCCTGACAAGTGCGTTTTTTACCACTGTGTTTCTGTCCACTGTGTTTCTGACCACTGTGTTTCTGACCACTGTGTTTCTGACCACTGTGTTTCTGACCATTGTGTTTATGACTAGTGTGTTTCTGACAACTGTGACTTGGACCACTATGTTTCAGACCACTGTGTTTCTGACCACTGTGTTTTGGACCACTGTGTTTTGGACCAATGTGTTTCTGATCATTGTGTTTCTGAGCACTGTGTTACTGACCAGTGTGTTTCTGACCACTGTGTTTCTGAGCACTGTGTTTCTGACCAGTGTGTTTCTGACTAGTGTGTTTCTGACCAGTGTGTTTCTGACTAGTGTGTTTCTGACCAGTGTGTTTCTGACTAGTGTGTTTCTGACCAGTGTGTTTCTGACTAGTGTGTTTCTGACCAGTGTGTTTCTGACTAGTGTGTTTCTGACCAGTGTGTTTCTGACTAGTGTGTTTCTGACCAGTGTGTTTCTGACTAGTGTGTTTCTGACCAGTGTGTTTCTGACTAGTGTGTTTCTGACCAGTGTGTTTCTGACTAGTGTGTTTCTGACCAGTGTGTTTCTGACTAGTGTGTTTCTGACCAGTGTGTTTCTGACTAGTGTGTTTCTGACCAGTGTGTTTCTGACTAGTGTGTTTCTGACCAGTGTGTTTCTGACTAGTGTGTTTCTGACCAGTGTGTTTCTGACTAGTGTGTTTCTGACCAGTGTGTTTCTGACTAGTGTGTTTCTGACCAGTGTGTTTCTGACTAGTGTGTTTCTGACCAGTGTGTTTCTGACTAGTGTGTTTCTGACCAGTGTGTTTCTGACTAGTGTGTTTCTGACCAGTGTGTTTCTGACTAGTGTGTTTCTGACCAGTGTGTTTCTGACTAGTGTGTTTCTGACCAGTGTGTTTCTGACTAGTGTGTTTCTGACCAGTGTGTTTCTGACTAGTGTGTTTCTGACCAGTGTGTTTCTGACTAGTGTGTTTCTGACCAGTGTGTTTCTGACTAGTGTGTTTCTGACCAGTGTGTTTCTGACTAGTGTGTTTCTGACCAGTGTGTTTCTGACTAGTGTGTTTCTGACCAGTGTGTTTCTGACTAGTGTGTTTCTGACCAGTGTGTTTCTGACTAGTGTGTTTCTGACCAGTGTGTTTCTGACTAGTGTGTTTCTGACCAGTGTGTTTCTGACTAGTGTGTTTCTGACCAGTGTGTTTCTGACTAGTGTGTTTCTGACCAGTGTGTTTCTGACTAGTGTGTTTCTGACCAGTGTGTTTCTGACTAGTGTGTTTCTGACCAGTGTGTTTCTGACTAGTGTGTTTCTGACCAGTGTGTTTCTGACTAGTGTGTTTCTGACCAGTGTGTTTCTGACTAGTGTGTTTCTGACCAGTGTGTTTCTGACTAGTGTGTTTCTGACCAGTGTGTTTCTGACTAGTGTGTTTCTGACCAGTGTGTTTCTGACTAGTGTGTTTCTGACCAGTGTGTTTCTGACTAGTGTGTTTCTGACCAGTGTGTTTCTGACTAGTGTGTTTCTGACCAGTGTGTTTCTGACTAGTGTGTTTCTGACCAGTGTGTTTCTGACTAGTGTGTTTCTGACCAGTGTGTTTCTGACTAGTGTGTTTCTGACCAGTGTGTTTCTGACTAGTGTGTTTCTGACCAGTGTGTTTCTGACTAGTGTGTTTCTGACCAGTGTGTTTCTGACTAGTGTGTTTCTGACCAGTGTGTTTCTGACTAGTGTGTTTCTGACCAGTGTGTTTCTGACTAGTGTGTTTCTGACCAGTGTGTTTCTGACTAGTGTGTTTCTGACCAGTGTGTTTCTGACTAGTGTGTTTCTGACCAGTGTGTTTCTGACTAGTGTGTTTCTGACCAGTGTGTTTCTGACTAGTGTGTTTCTGACCAGTGTGTTTCTGACTAGTGTGTTTCTGACCAGTGTGTTTCTGACTAGTGTGTTTCTGACCAGTGTGTTTCTGACTAGTGTGTTTCTGACCAGTGTGTTTCTGACTAGTGTGTTTCTGACCAGTGTGTTTCTGACTAGTGTGTTTCTGACCAGTGTGTTTCTGACTAGTGTGTTTCTGACCAGTGTGTTTCTGACTAGTGTGTTTCTGACCAGTGTGTTTCTGACTAGTGTGTTTCTGACCAGTGTGTTTCTGACTAGTGTGTTTCTGACCAGTGTGTTTCTGACTAGTGTGTTTCTGACCAGTGTGTTTCTGACCTGTGTGTTTCTGACCAGTGTGTTTCTTACCAGTGTTTTTCTGACCAGTGTGTTTCTGACCAACGTGTTTCTGACCAGCGTGTTTTTGACCACTGTGTTTGTGACCACGGTGTTTCTGACCACTGTGTTTCTGACCGCTGTGTTTCTGACCACTGTGTGTCTTATCACTGTGTTACTGACCACAGTGTTTATGACTAGACTGTTTCTGACCACTGTGTTTCTGAGCAGTGTGTTTCTGATCAGTGTGTTTCTAACCACTGTCTTTTTGACCAGTGTGTTCCTGAACAGTGTGTTTCTGACCAGTGTGTTTCTGACCAATGTGTCTCTGACCACTGTGTTTCTAACCACTGTGTTTCTCACCACTGCGTTTCTGACCACGGTGTTTCTGACCACCGTGTTTCTGACCACTGTGTTTCTGACCAGTGTGTTTCTTACCAGTGTTTTTCTGACCAGTGTGTTTCTGACTAGTGTGTTTTTGACCAGTGTGTTTGTGACCATTGTGTTTCTGACCACTGTGTTTTTGACAATTGTGTTTCTGACCAGTGTATTTCTGACCAGTGTATTTCTGACCACTGTGTTTCTGACCAGTGTGTTTCTGACCAGAGTGTTTCTGACCACTGTGTTTCTAACCAGGGTGTTCCTGACCACTGTGTTTCTGACCACTGTGTTTCGGACCAGTGTATTTCTGACCAGCGTGTTTATGACCACTGTGTTTCTGACCACTGTTTTCGTGACCAGCATGTTTCTGACCAGTGGCTTCTGACCACTGTGTTTCTGACCACTGTGTTTCTGGCCATTGCGTTTCTGACCACTTGGCTTCTGACCAATGTCTTCTGACCAGCGTATTTCTGACCAGTGTGTTTCTTACCACTGTGTTTCTGACCACTGTGTTTCTGACCAATGTGTTTCTGACCACTGTCTTTCTGACCAGTGTGTTTCTGACCACCGTGTTTCTGACCATTGTGTTTCTGACCACTGTGTTTCTGACCACCGTGTTTCTGACCAGTGTGTCTCTGAGCACTGTGTTCCTGACCAGTTTGTCTCTGACCACTATGTTTCTGACCACTGTGTTTCTAACCACTGTGTTTCCGACCACTGTGTTTCTAACCACTGTGTTTCTTAACAGTGTGTTTCTGACCACTGTGTATCAGACCAGTGTGTTTCTGACCAGTGTGTTCCTGACCTGTGTGTTTCTTACCACCTTGTTTCTGACCAGTGTGTTTCTGACCAGTGTGTTTCCGGCCAGTGTGTTTCTGACCACTGTGTTTCTGACCACTGTGCTTCTGACCGGTGGGTTTCTGACCAGTGTGTTTCTGCAAGTGTGTTTCTGACCACTGTGTTTTGGACCACTGTGTTTCTGACCACTGTGTTTCTGACCACTGTGTTTCTGACCACTATGTTTCTGACCAGTGTGTTTCTGACCAGTGTGTTTATGACCAGTGTGTTTCTGACTAGTGTGTTTCTGACCACTGTGTTTCTGACCTGTGTGTTTCTGACCACTCTGTTTCTAACCAGTGTGTTTCTGACCAGTGTGTTTCTGACCACTGTGTTTCTAACCAGGGTGTTTCTGACCACTGTGTTTCTGACCTGTGTGTTTCTGACCACTCTGTTTCTAACCAGTGTGTTTCTGACCAGTGTGTTTCTGACCACTGTGTTTCTAACCAGGGTGTTTCTGACCACTGTGTTTCTGACCTGTGTGTTTCTGACCACTCTGTTTCTAACCAGTGTGTTTCTGACCAGTGTGTTTCTGACCACTGTGTTTCTAACCAGGGTGTTTCTGACCACTGTGTTTCTGACCTGTGTGTTTCTGACCACTCTGTTTCTAACCAGTGTGTTTCTGACCAGTGTGTTTCTGACCACTGTGTTTCTAACCAGGGTGTTTCTGACCACTGTGTTTCTGACCTGTGTGTTTCTGACCACTCTGTTTCTAACCAGTGTGTTTCTGACCAGTGTGTTTCTGACCACTGTGTTTCTAACCAGGGTGTTTCTGACCACTGTGTTTCTGACCTGTGTGTTTCTGACCACTCTGTTTCTAACCAGTGTGTTTCTGACCAGTGTGTTTGTGACCACTGTGTTTCTGACCAGTGTGTTTCTGACCACTGCGTTTCTGACCACTGTGTTTCTGACCAACGTGTTTCTGACCCCTGTGTTTCTGACCACTATGTTTCTTACCACTGTGTTTCTGACCACTGTGTTTCTGGCGAATGTTTTTCTGACCAGTGTGTTTCTGACCACTGTGTTTCTGACCACTCTGTTTCTGACCACTGTGTTTCTGTCCACTGAATGTTTGACCGTTGTGTTTCTGACCACTGTGTTTATGACCAGTGGATTTCTGACCACTGTGTTTTTGACCAGCTTGTTTCTGACCCGTGTTTTTCTGACCACTGTGTTTCTGACCTTTGTGTTTCCGACCAGTGTGTTTCTGACAACTGTGTTTCTGACCAGTGTGTTTCTGACCACTGTGTTTCTGACCAGTGTGTTTCTCACCTCTGTGTTTCTGACCAGTGTGTTTCTGACCAGTGTGTTTCTGACCACTGTGTTTCTGACCATTGTGTTTCTGACCACTGTGTTTGTGACCAGTATGTTTCTGACCACTGTGTTCATGACCAGTGTGTTTCTCACCACTGTGTTCATGACCACTGTGTTTCTGACCACTATGTTTTGACCACTGTGTTTCTGACCACTGTGTTTGACCACTGTGTTTCTGACAACTGAGGGTTGTACCTGTGTGTTTCTGACCAGGGTGTTTCTGACCAGTGTGTTTCTGGCCACTGTGTTTCTTACCAGTGTAATTATCACCACTGTGTTTCTGGCCACTTTGTTTCTGACCAATATATTTCTGACCACTGTGTGTCTGACCACTGTGTTTCTGACCACTGTGTTTATGACCAGTGTGTTTCTGACTACTGTGTTCTTGACGAGTGTGTTTACAACCACTGTGTTTTTAACCACTGTGTTTCTCACCAGTGTGTATCTCACCAGTGTGTTTTACAACTGTGTTTCTGACAGCTGTGTTTCTGACAACTGTGTTTCTGACCACTGTTTTTCTGACCATTGTGTTTCTGACAACTATGTTTCTGATCAGTGTGTTTCTGACCAGTGTGTTTTTTATCAGTGTGTCTGACCAGTGTGTTTCTCACCATTGTGTTTCTGACCACTGTGTTGTAGACCACTGTGTTTGACCACTGTGTTTCTTACAACTGTGTTTCTGACCAGTGTGATTCTGACCAGTGTGTTTCTGACCAGTCTGTTTCTGATCACTGTGTTTCTGACCAGTGTGTTTCTCACCACTGTGTTTCTGACCAGTTTGTTTATGACCACTGTGTTTCTGACCACTGTGTTTCTGTCTCGTGTGTTTTTTACCACTATGATTGTGACCAATGTGTTTCTGACAACGGTGTTTCTGCCCAGTGTGTTTCTCAACATTGTGTTCATAACTACCGTGTTTCTGACCACTATGTTTCTGACCACTTTGTTTCTGACCACTGTGTTTCTGACATCTGAGTTTTTGACCAGTGTATTTCTGAAAAGTGTGTTTCTGACCAGTGTGTTTCTGACCAGTGTGTTTCTGACAACTGTGTTTCTTACCAGTGTCGTTATCACGACTGTGTTACTGGCCACTTTGTTTCTGACCACTGTATTTCTGACCACTGTGTGTCCAACCACTGTGTTTCAGACCACTGTGTTTATGACCAGTGTGTTTCTGAGTACTGTGTTTTTTACCAGTGTGTTTACGACCACTGTGTTTCTAACCACTGTGTTTCTGAGCAGTGTGTTTCTGACCAGTGTGTTTCTGACCACTGTGTTTCTGACCACTGTGTTTCTGACCACCGTCTTTCTGACCACTGTGTTTCTGACCATTGTGTTTGACCACTGTGTTTCTGACAACTGTGTTTCTGACCACTGTGTTTCTGCCCATTGTGTTTCTGACCACTGTGTTTCTGACCAGTGTGTTTCTGACCAGTTTTTGTTTTTACCATTGTGTGTCTGACCAGTGTGTTTCTCACCATTGTGTTTCTGACCACTGTGTTTCTAACGAGTGTGTTTCTGTCCACTATGTTTCTGACCACTGTGTTTCTGACAAGTGTTTTTGCGACCAGTGTGTTTCTGACCACTGTGTTTCCGAGCAAAGTGTTTCTGACTAGCGTGATTCTGACCAGTTTGTTTCTGACCAGTGTATTTTTGACCAGTGTGTTTCTGACAACTGTGTTTCTGACCAGTGTGTTTATGACCAGTGTGTTTCTCACCGGTGTATTTCTGACCACTGTGTTTCTGACTGGTGTTTTCCTGACCAGTGTGTTTCTGACAATTGTGTTATGACCACTGTCGTTCTGACCAGTGTGTCTCTGACCACTATGTTTATGACCATTGTGTTTCTGACCCCTGTGTTTGTGACCAGTGTGTTTGTGACGAGTGTGTTTCTGACCAGTGTGTTTTGGACCATTGTGTTTCTGACCACTGTGTTTCTGACCACTGTGTTTCTGACTAGTGTGTTTCTGACCACTGTGATTCTGACCAGTTTGTTTCCGACCATTGTGTTTCGGACCACTGTGTTTCTAACAAGTGTGTTTCTGACCACTGTTTTTCTGACCACTGTGTTTCAGACCTATTTGTTTTATGACCAATGTGTTCCTGACCAGTGTGTTTCTGACCAATGTGTTTCTGACCAGTGTGTTTTTGACCGGTGTGTTTCAGACCACTGTGTTTCTGACCACTGTGTTTTTGACCACTGTGTTTTTGACCAGTGTGTTTATGACAACTGTGTTTATGTATAGTGTGTTTCTGACCAGTATGTTTCTGTCCAGAGTGTTTTTTACCACTGTGTTTCTGACCATTGTGTTTCTGACCACTGTGTTTCAGACCACTGTGTTTCTAATGACCGTCTTTCTGACCATTGTGTTTCTGACCACTGTGTCTCTGACCAGTGTGTTTCTGACCAGTGTATTTCTGACCGGTGTGTTTCTGACCAGTGTGTTTCTGACCAGTGTGTTTCTGACCAGTGTGTATCTGACCCCTGTGTTTCTGACCACTGTGTTTCTGACCACTGTGCTTGTGACCCCTGTATTTCTGACCACTGTGTTTCTGACCACTGTGTTTCTGACCACTGTGTTTCTGGCCAATGTGTTTGTGACAAGTGTGTTTCTGACAAGCGTGTTTCTGACCACTGTGTTTCTGACCACTGTGTTTCTGACCATTGTGTGTCTGACCACTGCATTTCTGACCACTGTGTTTATGACCAGTGTGTTCCTGATGAGTGTGATTCTGACCACTGTTTTTCTGACCACTGTGTGTCTGAACACCGTGTTTCTGACCACTGTGTTTATGACCAGTGTGTT
>SZWC01000684.1:228433-253692 GCA_023375785.1 Penium margaritaceum | reverse complement strand
TGTGTTTCTGACCAGTGTGTTTCTGACCACTGTGTTTATGACACTGTGTTTCTGACAGCTGTGTTTCTGACCAACGTGTTTTCTAACACTGTGTGTCTGACCACTCTGTTTCTGGCTAGTGTGTTTCTGACCATTATGTTTCTGACCAGTGTGTTTCTGACCACTGTTTCAGATCACTATGTCTCTGACCAGTGTGTTTTTGAGCAGTGTGCTTCTGACCACGATGTTTTTGACCACTGTGTTTCTGACCAGTGTGTTTCTGAACAGTGTGTTTCTGACCAGTGTGTTTCTGAACACTGTATTTTTTACCACTGTGTTTCTGACCAGTGTGTTTCTACGAGTGTGTTTCTGACCAGTGTGTTTCTGACCAGTGTGTTTCTGACCACTGTCTTTCTGGCCACTGTATTTATGACCAGTGTGTTTCTGACCAGTGTGTTGCTGACCACCATGTTACTGACCAGTGTGTTTCTTACTTGTGTGTTTTTGACCTCTTTGTTTCTGACCACTGTTTTTCTGACCACTGTGTTTGTGACCAGTGTGTGTCTGACAACTTTGTTTCTGACCACCGTGTTTCTGACCAGTGTGTTTCTGACCACTGTGTTTCTGACCACTGTGTTTCCGACTAGTGTATTAGAGACCAGTGTGTTCCTGATCAGTGTGTTTCTGACCACTGTGTTTCCGACCTGTGTGTTCCTGACCAGTGTGTTTCTCACAACTGTGATTCTTACCAGTGTGTTTCTGACCACTTTGTTTCTGACTAGTGTGTTTCTGACCACTGTGTTTCAGACCACTCTGTTTCTAACCACTGTGTTTCTGACCACTGTGTTTCAGACCACTCTGTTTCTAACCACTGTGTTTCTGACCACTGTGTTTCTGACCAGTGTGTTTCTGAACTGTGTGTTTCTGACCAGTGTGTTTCTCACCAATGTGTTTGTGACCAGTGTGTTTCTGGTCACCGTGTTTCTGACCAGTGTGTTTCTGAACAATGTATTTGTCACCACTGTGTTTCTGACCACTGTGTTTCTGACCAGTGTGTTTCTGACCAGTGTGTTTCTGACCATTGTGTTTCTGACCACTGTGTTTCTGAACAGCATGTTTCTGACCAGCGTGTTCCCTACCACTGTGTGTCTGACCACTTTGTTTCTGACCAGTGTGTTCCTGACCACTGTGCTTCCGATCACCGTGTTTCTGACCACTTTGTGTCTGACTAGTGTGTTTCTGACCACTGTGTTTCTTACCAGGGTGTTTCTGACCACTGTGTTTACGACCACTGTGTTTCTGACAACTGTGTTTCCGCCCACTGTGTTTCTGACCACTTTGTTTCTGACCAGTGTATGTCTGACCAGTGTATGTTAGACCACTGTTTTACCACTGTGTAACTGACCAGTGTGTTTTTACCAGTGTGTTTCTGAACAGTGTGTTTCTGACCACAGTCTTTCTGACCACTGTGTTTCTGACCAGTCTGTTTCTGACCAGTGTGTTCCTGACCACTATGTTTTTGACCAGTGTGTTTCTTACCTGTGTTTTTATGACCACTTTGTTTCTGACCACTGTGTTTTCTTACCACTGTGTTTCTGACTAGTGTGTGTCTGACCACTGTGTCTCTGACCACTGTGTTTCTGACCAGTGTGTTTCTCACCAGTGTGTTTCTGACCGCTGTGTTTCTGACTAGTGGCTTTCTGACCACTGTGTTTTAGAGCACTGTGCTTCAGACCACTGTGTTTCTGGCCACTGTCTTTCTGACCACTGTGTTTCTGTCTGGAGTGTTTCTGACCCGTGTATTTCTGACCAGTATGTTCCTGACCACTGTGTTTGTGACCAGTGTGTTTCTGACCACTGTGTTCCTCACCACTGTGTTTCTGACCAGTGTATATCTGACCATTGTGTTTCAGACGAGTGTGTTTCTCACCGGTGTGTTTATGACCACTGTGTTTCTTACCAGTGTGTTTCTGACCGGTGTGTTTCTGACCACTGTGTTTCTGACTAGTGTGTTTCTGACCAGTGTGTTTCTGTCCAATGTGTTTCTGAACAGTGTGTTTCTGACCAGTGTGTTTCTGACCTGTGTGTTTAAGACCACTTTGTTTATGAACAATGTGTTTCTGACCACTGTGCTTCTGATCACTGTGTTTCTGACCACTGTGTGTCTGACTAGTGTGTTTTTGACCACTATTTTTCTTACCAGCGTGTTTCTGACTACTGTGTTTCTGACCACTATGTTTTGAACAAGTGCATTTCTGACCACTGTGTTTCTGACCAATGTGTGTCTCACCACTGTGTTTCTGACCAGTGTATTTCAGACCACTGTGTTTATGACCACTGTCTTTGTGACAACTGTGTTTCTGACCTCTGCGTTTCTGACAACTGTGTTTCTGACCAATGTGTTTATGACCACTGTGTTCTGACCAGTGTGTTCCTGACCTGTGTGTCTCTGACCACTTTGTTTCTGACCAGTGTGTTTCTGACCAATGTGTTTCTGACGAGTGTGTTTCTGACCACTGTGTTTCTGACCACTGTGTTTCAGACCAGTTTGTTTCTGACTAGTGTGTTTCTGACCACGGTGTTTCTGTTTAGTGTGTTTCTGACCACTGTGTTTCTGACCTCTGTGTTTATGACCACTGTGTTTCTCACCACCGTGTTTCTGACCACTCTGTTTCTGGCCAATTTGTTTCTGACCACTGAGTTTCTGACCACTCTGTTTCTGACCTGTGTGTTTGTGACCGGTGTGTTTCTGACCAGTGTGTTTTGACCACTTTGTTTCTGATCACTGTGTCTCTGATCACTGTGTTTCTTCCCAGTGTGCTTCTGACCACTGTTTCTCTGATCAGTGTGTTTCTGACCAGTGTGTTTCTGACCACTGTGTTTCTGACCACTGTGTTTCTCAAGAGTGTATTTGTGACCACCGTGTTTCTAACCAGTGTGTTTCTGTCCAGTGTCTTTCTGACCACTGTCTTTCTGACCAGTGTGTTTCTGACCACTGTGTTTCTGACCAGTGTGTTTCTGACTAGTGTGTTTGTAACCATTGTGTCTCTGACGACTGTGTTTCTTACCAGTGTTTTACTGACCATTGTGTTTCTGACCAGTGTGTTTCTGACTAGCGAGTTTCTGACCACTGTGTCTCTGATCAGTGTGTTTCTTACCGATGTGCTTCTGACCGCTGTATCTCTGACCTGTGTGTTTCTGTCCAGTCTGTTTCTGACCAGTGTGTTTCTGACCAGTGTGTTTCTGACCACCGTGTTTCTGACCACTGTGTTTCTGACCACTGTGTTTCTTACTAGTGTGTTTCTGACCACAGTGTTTCTTACTAGTGTGTTTCTGACCAGTGTGTTTCTGACCACTGTGTTTCTGACCAGTGTGTGTCTGACCACTGTGTTTCTGACCACTGTGTTTCTGACCAGTGTGTTTCTGACCTGTGTGTTTCCAACCATCGTGTTCCTCACCACTGTGTTTTTGACCAGTGTGTTTCTGATCACTATGTTTCTGACCAGTGTGTTTCTGACCAGTGTGTTTCTGATCACTGTGTTTCTGACCAGTGTGTTTCTGACCGGTGTGTTTATGACCACTGTGTTTCTAACCAGTGTGTTTCTGACCAGTGTGTTTCTGACCAGTGTGTTTTTGACCACTGTGTTTCTGACCAGTGTGTTTCTGACCAGTGTGTTTCGAACCAGAGTGTTCCTGACCATTGTGTTTCTAACCAATGTGTGACTGACCACTGTGTTTCTGACCAGTGTGTTTCTGACCACTGTATTTATGACCACTCTGCTTCTGACAACTGTGTTTCTGACCACTGTGTTTCTGACCAGTGTGTTTCTGACCAGTGTGTTTCTGACCATTGTGTTTCTGACCAGTGTGTTTCTGACTAGCGTGTTTCTGACCTTTGTGTCTCTGATCAGTGTGTTTCATACCAATGTGCTTCTAACCACTGTACTTCTGACCAGTGTGTTTCTGACCAGTGTGTTTCTGACCAGTGTGTTTCTGACCACTGTGTTTCTGAACAGTGTGTTTTTGACCATTGTGTTTCTGAACAGTGTGTCTCTGACTAGTGTATTTCTGACCATTCTGTTTATGACCACTGTGTTTCTGACCACTGCGTTTCTGAGCATAGTTTTTCTGACCAATGTGCTTCTGACCACTGTGTTTCTGACCATCGTGTGTCTGACAAGTATGTTTCTGACTACTGTGTTTCTTACCAGTGTGTTTCTGACCACTGTGTTTCTCACCGGTGTGTTTATGACTACTTTGTTTCTGACTAGTGTGTTTCTGACCACTGTGTTTATGACCACTGTGTTTCTGACCACTGTGTTTCTGACCACTATGTTTCTGACCACTGTGTTTCTGACCACTATGTTTCTGACCACTGTGTTTCTGACCACTATGTTTCTGACCACTGTGTTTCTGACCACTATGTTTCTGACCACTGTGTTTCTGACCACTATGTTTCTGACCACTGTGTTTCTGACCACTATGTTTCTGACCACTGTGTTTCTGACCACTATGTTTCTGACCACTGTGTTTCTGACCACTATGTTTCTGACCACTGTGTTTCTGACCACTATGTTTCTGACCACTGTGTTTCTGACCACTATGTTTCTGACCACTGTGTTTCTGACCACTATGTTTCTGACCACTGTGTTTCTGACCACTATGTTTCTGACCACTGTGTTTCTGACCACTATGTTTCTGACCACTGTGTTTCTGACCACTATGTTTCTGACCACTGTGTTTCTGACCACTATGTTTCTGACCACTGTGTTTCTGACCACTATGTTTCTGACCACTGTGTTTCTGACCACTATGTTTCTGACCACTGTGTTTCTGACCACTATGTTTCTGACCACTGTGTTTCTGACCACTATGTTTCTGACCACTGTGTTTCTGACCACTATGTTTCTGACCACTGTGTTTCTGACCACTATGTTTCTGACCACTGTGTTTCTGACCACTATGTTTCTGACCACTGTGTTTCTGACCACTATGTTTCTGACCACTGTGTTTCTGACCACTATGTTTCTGACCACTGTGTTTCTGACCACTATGTTTCTGACCACTGTGTTTCTGACCACTATGTTTCTGACCACTGTGTTTCTGACCACTATGTTTCTGACCACTGTGTTTCTGACCACTATGTTTCTGACCACTGTGTTTCTGACCACTATGTTTCTGACCACTGTGTTTCTGACCACTATGTTTCTGACCACTGTGTTTCTGACCACTATGTTTCTGACCACTGTGTTTCTGACCACTATGTTTCTGACCACTGTGTTTCTGACCACTATGTTTCTGACCACTGTGTTTCTGACCACTATGTTTCTGACCACTGTGTTTCTGACCACTATGTTTCTGACCACTGTGTTTCTGACCACTATGTTTCTGACCACTGTGTTTCTGACCACTATGTTTCTGACCACTGTGTTTCTGACCACTATGTTTCTGACCACTGTGTTTCTGACCACTATGTTTCTGACCACTGTGTTTCTGACCACTATGTTTCTGACCACTGTGTTTCTGACCACTATGTTTCTGACCACTGTGTTTCTGACCACTATGTTTCTGACCACTGTGTTTCTGACCACTATGTTTCTGACCACTGTGTTTCTGACCACTATGTTTCTGACCACTGTGTTTCTGACCACTATGTTTCTGACCACTGTGTTTCTGACCACTATGTTTCTGACCACTGTGTTTCTGACCACTATGTTTCTGACCACTGTGTTTCTGACCACTATGTTTCTGACCACTGTGTTTCTGACCACTATGTTTCTGACCACTGTGTTTCTGACCACTATGTTTCTGACCACTGTGTTTCTGACCACTATGTTTCTGACCACTGTGTTTCTGACCACTATGTTTCTGACCACTGTGTTTCTGACCACTATGTTTCTGACCACTGTGTTTCTGACCACTATGTTTCTGACCACTGTGTTTCTGACCACTATGTTTCTGACCACTGTGTTTCTGACCACTATGTTTCTGACCACTGTGTTTCTGACCACTATGTTTCTGACCACTGTGTTTCTGACCACTATGTTTCTGACCACTGTGTTTCTGACCACTATGTTTCTGACCACTGTGTTTCTGACCACTATGTTTCTGACCACTGTGTTTCTGACCACTATGTTTCTGACCACTGTGTTTCTGACCACTATGTTTCTGACCACTGTGTTTCTGACCACTATGTTTCTGACCACTGTGTTTCTGACCACTATGTTTCTGACCACTGTGTTTCTGACCACTATGTTTCTGACCACTGTGTTTCTGACCACTATGTTTCTGACCACTGTGTTTCTGACCACTATGTTTCTGACCACTGTGTTTCTGACCACTATGTTTCTGACCACTGTGTTTCTGACCACTATGTTTCTGACCACTGTGTTTCTGACCACTATGTTTCTGACCACTGTGTTTCTGACCACTATGTTTCTGACCACTGTGTTTCTGACCACTATGTTTCTGACCACTGTGTTTCTGACCACTATGTTTCTGACCACTGTGTTTCTGACCACTATGTTTCTGACCACTGTGTTTCTGACCACTATGTTTCTGACCACTGTGTTTCTGACCACTATGTTTCTGACCACTGTGTTTCTGACCACTATGTTTCTGACCACTGTGTTTCTGACCACTATGTTTCTGACCACTGTGTTTCTGACCACTATGTTTCTGACCACTGTGTTTCTGACCACTATGTTTCTGACCACTGTGTTTCTGACCACTATGTTTCTGACCACTGTGTTTCTGACCACTATGTTTCTGACCACTGTGTTTCTGACCACTATGTTTCTGACCACTGTGTTTCTGACCACTATGTTTCTGACCACTGTGTTTCTGACCACTATGTTTCTGACCACTGTGTTTCTGACCACCGTGTTTCTGACCACTGTATTTCTTACCACTGTGTTTCGGACCACTGTGTATCTGAGCACTGTGTTTCTGACCAGTGTGTTTCTGACCACTGTGTTTCTGACTACTGTGTTTCTGACCAGCGTGTGTCAAACCAGTGTGTTTCTGACCACTGTGTTTCTGACCACTTTGTTTCTTACCAGTGTCTTCCTGACCAGTATGTTTCTGACCACTATGTTTCCAACCACTGTGTTTCCGTCCACTGTGTTTCTGACGACTGTGTTTCTGACCAGTGTGTTTCTGACCACTGTGTTTCTGACCACTGCGTTTATGACCACTGTATTTCTGAATAGTGTGTTTCTGACGACTGTATTTATGACCAGTTCGTTTGTGACCTCTGTGTTTCTGACCACTGTGTTTCTGACCAGAGTGTTTCTGACCACTATGTTTCTGACCATAGTTTTTCTGACCACCGTGTTTCTCAGCACTGTGTTTTTGACCACTCTGTTTCCCACCTGTGTGTTTCTGACCAGTGTGTTTCTGACCAGAGTGTTCATGACCACTGTGCTTCTGACCACTGTGTTTCTTACCACTGTGTTTCTGACTACTGTGTTTCTGACCAGTGTGTTTCTGACCAGTGTGTTTCTGACCACTATGTTTCTGACCATAGTTTTTCTGACCACCGTGTTTCTCACCACTGTGTTTCTGACCACTGTGTTTCTGACTACTGTGTTTCTGACCACTGTGTTTCTGACTACTGTGTTTCTGACCACTGTGTTTCTGACTACTGTGTTTCTGACCACTGTGTTTCTGACTACTGTGTTTCTGACCACTGTGTTTCTGACTACTGTGTTTCTGACCACTGTGTTTCTGACTACTGTGTTTCTGACCACTGTGTTTCTGACTACTGTGTTTCTGACCACTGTGTTTCTGACTACTGTGTTTCTGACCACTGTGTTTCTGACTACTGTGTTTCTGACCACTGTGTTTCTGACTACTGTGTTTCTGACCACTGTGTTTCTGACTACTGTGTTTCTGACCACTGTGTTTCTGACTACTGTGTTTCTGACCACTGTGTTTCTGACTACTGTGTTTCTGACCACTGTGTTTCTGACTACTGTGTTTCTGACCACTGTGTTTCTGACTACTGTGTTTCTGACCACTGTGTTTCTGACTACTGTGTTTCTGACCACTGTGTTTCTGACTACTGTGTTTCTGACCACTGTGTTTCTGACTACTGTGTTTCTGACCACTGTGTTTCTGACTACTGTGTTTCTGACCACTGTGTTTCTGACTACTGTGTTTCTGACCACTGTGTTTCTGACTACTGTGTTTCTGACCACTGTGTTTCTGACTACTGTGTTTCTGACCACTGTGTTTCTGACTACTGTGTTTCTGACCACTGTGTTTCTGACTACTGTGTTTCTGACCACTGTGTTTCTGACTACTGTGTTTCTGACCACTGTGTTTCTGACTACTGTGTTTCTGACCACTGTGTTTCTGACTACTGTGTTTCTGACCACTGTGTTTCTGACTACTGTGTTTCTGACCACTGTGTTTCTGACGACTGTGTTTCTGACCAGTGTGTTTCTGACCAATGTCCTTCTGACCACTGTGTTTCTGACCACTGTGTTCCTGATCATTGTGTTTCTGACCAGTGTGTTTCTGACGTCTGTTTGTCTGACCACTGTGTTTCTGACCACTGTGTTTCTGACCACTGTGTTTCTGACCACTGTGTTTCAGAGCACTGTGTTTCTGACCACTGTGTTTCTTACCAGTGTGCTCCTCACCAGTGTGTTTCTGACCACTGTGTTTGTCACCACCGTGTTTATGACCACTGTATTTCTAAAAAGTGTTTCTCTGACCACTGTGTTTGTGAACACCGTGTTTCTGACCAGCGTGTTTCTAACCACTGTGTTTCTGACAACTGTGTTTCTGACCACTGTGTTTCTCCCCAGTGTGTTTCTGACCTGTGTGTTTATGACCACTGTGTTCCTGAGAACTGTGTTTCCGACCACTGTGTTGCTGACCACTGTGTTTATGACCACTGTGTTTCTGACAAGTGAGTTCTGGACCAGAGTGCTTCTGACCACTGTGTTTATGACCACTGTGTTTCTGACCACTATGTTTCTGACCACTGTGTTTCTGACCACTATGTTTCTGACCAGTGTTTTTCTTACCACTATGTTTATGACCACTGTGTTTCTGACCAGTGTGTTTCTGACCACTATGTTTCTGACCACTGAGTTTCTGACCACTGTATTTCAGACCACTGTATTTCTAAAAAGTGTTTCTCTGACCACTGTGTTAGTAACCACTGTGTTTCTGACCACTGTGTTTCTGACCACTGTGTTTCTGACCACTGTGTTTCTGACCACTGTGTAACCGAGCACTGTGTTTCTGACGAGTGTTTTTCTGACCACAGTATTTCTGACCAGTGTGTGTCCGACCAGTGTGTTTTTGACCACTGTGTTTATGACAACTGCTTTTCTGACCACTGTGTCTATGGCCACTGTGTTTCTGACCTCTGTATTTCTGACCATTGTGTTTCTGACCTCTATGTTTCTGACCAGTATGTTTCTGACCACCGTGTTTATGACCAATGTGTTGTTGACTACTGTATTTCTGACCAGTGTTTCTGACCACTGTGTTTCTGACCATTGTGTTTCTGACCACTGTGCTTCTAACTAGTGTACCTCTGACCTGTGTGTTTCTGACCACTGTGTTTCTGACCAGATTATTTCTGACCAGTGTGTTTCTGACCAATGTCCTTCTGACCACTGTGTTTCTGGCCACTATGTTTGTGATCAGTGTGTTTCTGACCAGGATCATTGTGTGTCTGACCAGTGTGTTTTTAACCACTGTGTTTCTTTCCAGTGTGTTTCTGACCAGTGGGTTTCTGACCACTGTGTTTCTGACCAATGTGTTCCTGACCACTGTGTTTCTGACCAATGTGTTTCTCACCAGTGTGCTTCTGACCACTGTGTTTCTGACCACCGTGTTTATGACCACTGTGTTTCCGAAAGGTGTTTTTCTGAACACTGTTTTTCTGAACACTGTGTTTCTGACCCGTGTGTTTCTAAGCACCGTGTTTCTGACCACTGTGTTTCTGACCACCGTGTTCACGACCACTGTGTTTCGGACCACTGCGTTTCTCACCAGTGTGTTTCTGACCACTGTGTTTCTGACCACTGTGTTTCTGACCACTGTGTTTCTGACCACTGTGTTTCTGACCACTGTGTTTGTGACCAGTGTGTTTCTGACCACTGTGTTTCTGACCAGTGCGTTTCTGACCACTGTGTTTTGGACCACTGTGTTTCTGACCAGTGCGTTTCTGACCACTGTGTTTTGGACCACTGTGTTTCTGACCAGTGCGTTTCTGACCACTGTGTTTTGGACCACTGTGTTTCTGACCAGTGCGTTTCTGACCACTGTGTTTTGGACCACTGTGTTTCTGACCAGTGCGTTTCTGACCACTGTGTTTTGGACCACTGTGTTTCTGACCAGTGCGTTTCTGACCACTGTGTTTTGGACCACTGTGTTTCTGACCAGTGCGTTTCTGACCACTGTGTTTTGGACCACTGTGTTTCTGACCAGTGCGTTTCTGACCACTGTGTTTTGGACCACTGTGTTTCTGACCAGTGCGTTTCTGACCACTGTGTTTTGGACCACTGTGTTTCTGACCAGTGCGTTTCTGACCACTGTGTTTTGGACCACTGTGTTTCTGACCAGTGCGTTTCTGACCACTGTGTTTTGGACCACTGTGTTTCTGACCAGTGCGTTTCTGACCACTGTGTTTTGGACCACTGTGTTTCTGACCAGTGCGTTTCTGACCACTGTGTTTTGGACCACTGTGTTTCTGACCAGTGCGTTTCTGACCACTGTGTTTTGGACCACTGTGTTTCTGACCAGTGCGTTTCTGACCACTGTGTTTTGGACCACTGTGTTTCTGACCAGTGCGTTTCTGACCACTGTGTTTTGGACCACTGTGTTTCTGACCAGTGCGTTTCTGACCACTGTGTTTTGGACCACTGTGTTTCTGACCAGTGCGTTTCTGACCACTGTGTTTTGGACCACTGTGTTTCTGACCAGTGCGTTTCTGACCACTGTGTTTTGGACCACTGTGTTTCTGACCAGTGCGTTTCTGACCACTGTGTTTTGGACCACTGTGTTTCTGACCAGTGCGTTTCTGACCACTGTGTTTTGGACCACTGTGTTTCTGACCAGTGCGTTTCTGACCACTGTGTTTTGGACCACTGTGTTTCTGACCAGTGCGTTTCTGACCACTGTGTTTTGGACCACTGTGTTTCTGACCAGTGCGTTTCTGACCACTGTGTTTTGGACCACTGTGTTTCTGACCAGTGCGTTTCTGACCACTGTGTTTTGGACCACTGTGTTTCTGACCAGTGTGTGTCCGACCAGTGTGTTTCTGACCAGTGTGCTTCTGACTACTGTGTTTGTGACCACTGTGTTTCTGACCACCGTGTTCATGACCACTGTGTTTCGGACCACTATGTTTCCGACCAGTGTGTTTCTGACCAGTGTGCTTCTGACCACTGTGTTTCCAACCACTGTGTTTCCGACCACTGTGTTTCTGACTACTATGTTTCTGACCAGTGTGTTTCAGACCACTGTGTTTCTGACTACTGTGTTTCTGACCAGTGTGTTTCTGACCAGTGTGTTTCTGACCACTATGTTTCTGACCATAGTTTTTCTGACCACCGTGTTTCTCTCCACTGTGTTTTTGACCACTCTGTTTCCCACCTGTGTGTTTCTGACCAGTGTGTTTCTGACCAGTGTGTTTCTGACCACTGTCCTTCTGACCACTGTGTTTCTTACCACTGTGTTTCTGACTACTGTGTTTCTGACCAGTGTTTTTCTCAACACTGTTTTTATGACAACTGTGTTCCTGACCAGCGTGCCTCTGACCAGTGCGTTTCTGACCACTGTGTTTTTGACCACTGTGTTTCTGACCAATGTGTTTCTGACCAGTGTATTTCCAACCAGTTTGTGTCTGACCACTGTGATTCTGACCACTGTGTTTATAACCACTGTCTTTCTGACCACTGTGTTCCTGATCAGTGTGTTTCTGACCAGTGGTTTCTGACCACTGTGTGTCTGACCACTGTGTTATTGACCACTATGTTTCTTGCCAGTTTGTTTTTGACCAGTGTGTTTCTGACCAATGTCCTTCTGACCACTGTGTTTCTGACAACTGTGTTTCTGACCAGTTTGTTTTATACCGGTGTGTTTCTGACCAGTGTGTTTCTGACCACTGTGTTTCTGACCACTGTGATTCTGACCACTGTGTTTATAACCACTGTCTTTCTGACCACTGTGTTTCTTATCAGTGTGTTTCTGACCTCTGTTTTTATGACCACTGTGTTCCTGACCAGCATGCCTCTGACCAGTGCGTTTCTGACCACTGTGTTTTTGACCACTGTGTTTCTGACCAGTGTGTTTCTGACCAATGTGTTTCTGACCACTGTTTTTATGACCACTGTGTTCCTGACCAGCATGCCTCTGACCAGTGCGTTTCTGACCACTGTGTTTTTGACCACTGTGTTTCTGACCAGTGTGTTTCTGACCAATGTGTTTCTGACCCGTGTGTGTCTGACCAGTTTGTTTCTGACCAATGTGTTTCTGACCACCGTGTTTTTGACCACTGTGTTTATGACCACCGTGTTTCTGACAAGTGTGTTTCTGACGAGTGTGTTTCTGACAACTGTGTTTCTAACCGCTGTGTTTCTGACCAGTGTGTTTCTGACCATTGTGTTTCTGACCTCTGTGTTTCTAACAAGTGTATCTCTGACATGTGTGTCTCTAACCATTGTGTTTCTGACCAGTGTGTTTCTGACCAATGTCCTTCTGACCACTGTGTTTCTGACCACTGTGTTTCTAACCACTGTGTTTATGACCACAGTGTTTCTGACAAGTGTGTTTCATACCAGTGTGTTTCGGACCACTGTGTTTATGACCACAGTGTTTCTCACTGTTGTGTTTCTGACCACCGTGTTTCTGACCAGTGTGTTTCTGACCCGTAAGTATGTGACCAATTTGCGTCTGACCACTATGTTTCCGAACACTGTGTGTGTGACCAGTGTAATTCTGACCAGTGTGATTTGGACCACTGTGTCTCTGACCAGGGAGTTTCTGACCATTGTGTTTCTGACCACAATGTTTCTGACCATTGTGTTTCTGACCAGTGTATTTCTGACCACTGTGTTTCTGACCACCGTGTTTCTGACCACTGTGGTTTTGACCACTGTGTTGCTGACCACTGTGTTTCTGACCACTGTGTTGGTGACCACTGTGTTTCTAACAACTGCGTTTCTGACCACTGTGGTTCTGACCACTGTGTTGCTGACCACTGTGTTTCTAACAACTGCGTTTCTGACCACTGTGGTTCTGACCACTGTGTTGCTGACCACTGTGTTTCTAACAACTGCGTTTCTGACCACTGTGGTTCTGACCACTGTGTTGCTGACCACTGTGTTTCTAACAACTGCGTTTCTGACCACTGTGGTTCTGACCACTGTGTTGCTGACCACTGTGTTTCTAACAACTGCGTTTCTGACCACTGTGGTTCTGACCACTGTGTTGCTGACCACTGTGTTTCTAACAACTGCGTTTCTGACCACTGTGGTTCTGACCACTGTGTTGCTGACCACTGTGTTTCTAACAACTGCGTTTCTGACCACTGTGGTTCTGACCACTGTGTTGCTGACCACTGTGTTTCTAACAACTGCGTTTCTGACCACTGTGGTTCTGACCACTGTGTTGCTGACCACTGTGTTTCTAACAACTGCGTTTCTGACCACTGTGGTTCTGACCACTGTGTTGCTGACCACTGTGTTTCTAACAACTGCGTTTCTGACCACTGTGGTTCTGACCACTGTGTTGCTGACCACTGTGTTTCTAACAACTGCGTTTCTGACCACTGTGGTTCTGACCACTGTGTTGCTGACCAGTGTGTTTCTGACCACTATGTTTCTGACCACTGTGTTCTAACGAGTGTGTTTCTGCCCACTGAATTTCTGACCATTGTGTTTCTGACCACTGTGTTTCTGACCACTGTGTTTCTGGCCACTGTGTTTCTGACCAGTGCGTTTCTGACCGGTGTGTTTCTCACCACTGTGTTTCTGACTAGTGCATTTCTGACCACCGTGCGTCTGATCACTGTGTTACTGACAAGTTTGTCTCTGACCACTGTGTTTTTGACCAGTGTGTTTCTGACCAGTGTGTTTGTGACCTGTGTTTCTGACTAGTGTGTTTCTGACCACTGTGTTTCTGACCACTGTGTTTCTGACCACTGTGTTTCTGACCACTGTGTTTCTGATCACTGTGTTTCTGACCAGTTTGTTTCTAACCATTGTGTTTTTGACCAGTGTGTTTCTGACCAGTGTGTTTCTGACCTGTGTGTTTCTGACCAGTGTGCTTCTGACCACTTTGTTTCTAACCACTATGTTTCTGACCACTGTGTTTCTGGCCATTGTGTTTCTGACCAGTGTGTTTGTGACCACTGTGTTTCTGAGCACAGTGTTTCCAACCACTGTCTTTCTTACCAGCATGTTTCTGACCAGTGTGGGTCTTACCAGTGTGTTTCCAACCACTTTGTTTCTGACCACTGTGTTTTAGACCACTGTGTTTCTGACCACTGTATATCTGAGCAATGTGTTTCTGATCAGTGTGTTTCTGACCACTGTGTTTCTGACCAATGTGTTTCAGAACACTGTGTTTCTGACCACTGTGATTATGACCACTCTGTTTCGGACCAGCGTGTGTCTGACCAGTGGGTTTCTAACCAGTGTGTTTCTTACCACTCTGTTTCTGACCAGTTTGTTTCTGACCACTGTGTTTCTGGCCACTATGTTTCTAACCAATGTGTTTCTGACCACCGTGTTTCTGACCACTACATGTCTGACCAGTGTGTTTCTGGCCACTGTGTTTGTGACCACTGCGTTTCTGACCACTGTGTTTCTGAACAGTGTGTTTCTGACCACTGTCTCTCTGTCCAACGTGCTTGAGTCCACTGTGTCTCTGACCACTGTGTTTTTCACAAGTGTGTTTCTGACCAGTGTGTTTCTGACCACTGTGTTTCTGACCACTGTGCTTCTGACCACTATGTTTCTGACGACTCTGTCTCTGACCAATGTGTTTTTGACCCGTATGTTTATGACCACTGTTTTATTGATTACTGTGTTTCTGACCAGCGTGCCTCTGAACAGTGCATCTCTGACCACAGTGTTTTTGACCACTGTGTTTCTGACCATAATGCTTCTGACCACTGTGTTTCCGACCACTGTGTTTCTGACCAGTGTGTTTCGGACCACTGTGTTTATGACCACTGTGTTTCTCACATGTGTGTTTGTGACCAGTGTGTTTGTGACCACTGTGTTTCTGACCACTGTGTTTCTGACCAGTGTGTTTCGGACCACTGTGTTTCTGACCAGTGTGTTTCGGACCACTGTGTTTCTGACCAGTGTGTTTCGGACCACTGTGTTTCTGACCAGTGTGTTTCGGACCACTGTGTTTCTGACCTGTGTATTTCTGACCAGTGTGTTTCTGACCAGTGTGTTGCTGACCACTGTGTTTCTGACCACTGTGCTTCTGACCACTATGTTTCTGACGACTCTGTCTCTGACCAATGTGTTTTTGACCCGTATGTTTATGACCACTGTTTTATTGATTACTGTGTTTCTGACCAGCGTGCCTCTGAACAGTGCCTCTCTGACCACAGTGTTTTTGACCACTGTGTTTCTGACCATAATGCTTCTGACCACTGTGTTTCCGACCACTGTGTTTCTGACCAGTGTGTTTCGGACCACTGTGTTTCTGACCTGTGTATTTCTGACCAGTGTGTTTCTGACCAGTGTGTTTGTGACCTGTGTTTCTGACTAGTGTGTTTCTGACCACTGTGTTTCTGAGTACTGTGTTTCTTACCAGTGTCTTTCTGACCAGTGTGTTTCTGACAACTGTGTTTCTGACCAGTGTGTTGCTGTCCACAGAATTTCTGACAAGTGTGTTTCTCACCAGTGTGTTTCTGACCAATGTGTTTCTGATCACTGTGTTTCTGACCACTGTGTTTCTTCCCAGTGTGTTTCTGAGCACTGTGTTTCTGACCAGTGTGTTTCTGACCAGTGTGTTTCTGACCACTGTGATTCTGACCACTGTGTTTCTGACAACTGTGTTTCTGAACAGTGTGTTTCTGACCACTGTGTTTGTGACCACTGTGTGTCTGAACAGTGTGTTTCTGACCACTGTCTTTCTGACCACTGTGTTTCCGACCACCGAGTTTCTGACCACTGTGGTCCTGATAACTGTGTTTCTCAGCAGTGTGTTTCTGACCAATGTGTTTCTGACCACCTTTTTTCTGACCACTGTGTTTCTGACCACTGTGTTTCTGACCACTGAGTTTCTGACCACAGTGTTTCTGACCAGTGTAATTCTGACTGCTATTTTTCCGACCACTGTGTTTCTGACCAGTGTGTTTCTGACCACTGTGTTTCTGACGACTGTGTTTCTTACCACTGTGTCTATGAGCACTGTTTTTCAATCAATTGTGTTTCTGACCACTGTGTTTCTCACCAGTGTGCCTCTGACCAGTATGTTTCTGACCACTGTGTTTCCGACCAGTGTGTTTCGGACCACTGTGTTTCAGACCACTCTGTTTCTGACTATTGTGTAAATGACCACTGTGTTCTGATCAGTGTGTTTCTGACCACTGTGATTCTGACCACTGTGATTCTGACCACTGTGTTTTTGACCAATGTGTTTCTGACCAATGTGTTTCGGACATCCATTTTTCTGACAACTGTGTTTCCGACCACAGTGCTTCTGACCAGTGTGTTTCTGACCAGTGTTTTTCTGACCACTGTGTTTCTGACCATTGTGTTTCTGACCAGTGTGTTTCTCGCCGGTGTGTTTCCCACCACTGTGTTTCTGACCACTGTGTTTATGACCACTGTGTTTCAGACCACTGTGTTTCTGACCACTGTGTTCGTGACCAATGTGTTTATGACCAGTGTGTTTCTGACCACTCTGTTATGACCACTGTGTTTCTGACCACTGTGTTTATGACCAGTGTGTTTCTGACCAGTTTGTTTCTGACCACTGTGTTTCTTGCCAGTGTGTTTCAGACCAGTGTGTTCTGACCACTTTGTTTCTGACCTGTGTGTTGATAACCTGTGTTTCTGACCATTGTGTTTCTCACCATTGTGTTTCTAACCACTGTGTTTCTGCCCACTGTGTTCCTTACCAGTGTGTTTCTGAGAACTGTGTTTCAGACCACTCTGTTTCGGAACAGTTGTTTTTCTTACCACTGTGTTTCTCACCAGTGTGTTTCTCACCAGTGTGTTTCTGACCACTGTGTTTCTGACCACTGTGTTTCTGACCCCCATGTTTCTGACCACAGTGTTTCTGAAAACTCTGTGTCTCACTAGTGTGTTTCTGACCAGTTTGTTTCTGACCAATATGTGTCTGACCACTGTGCTTCTGACCACTGTGTTTCTAACCACTGAATATCTGACCACTGTGTTTATGACCAGTGTGTTTCTGACCAGTTTGTTTCTGACCAATATGTGTCTGACCACTGTGCTTCTGACCACTGTGTTTCTAACCACTGAATATCTGACCACTGTGTTTATGACCAGTGTGTTTCCGACCACTTTGCTTCTGACGTCTGTGTTTCTTACCATTGTGACCATGACCCCTGTGTTTCTAACAAGTTTGTTTATGAGTAGTGTGTTTTTGACCACTGCGTTTCTCATCACTGTGTTTCTGACCACTGTGTTTCCGTCCATTGTGTTTCTGAACACCGTGTTGCTGACCATTGTGTTTCTGACTATTGTGTTTTTGACCACTGTGTTTCTGACCACTGTGTTTCCGTCCATTGTGTTTCTGAACACCGTGTTGCTGACCATTGTGTTTCTGACTATTGTGTTTTTGACCACTGTGTTTCTGATCAATGTCCGTCTGACCACTGTGTTTCTGACCACTGTGTTTCTGACCACTGTGTTTCTGACCACTATGTTTCTGACCACCATGTTTTTGACAACTGTGTTTCTGACCAAAGTGTTTCTGACCAGTGTGTTTCTGACCAGTGTGTTTCTGACCACTGTGTTTGTGACCACTGTGTTTCTGAACACTGTATTTCTTATTAGTGTCTTTCTGACCATTGTGTTTCTGACCAGTTTGTTCCCGACCACTGTGTTTCTGACACCGTCTTTCTGACCACTGTGTTGCTGACCACTATGTTTCTGACAACTGTGTTTCTGACCACGGTGTTTCCGAATAGTGTGCTTCTGACCAGTGTGTTTCTGACCACTGTGTTTGTGACCACTGTGTTTCCGACCACTGTGTTTCTGACCATTGTGTTTGGGACCCCTGTGTTTCTGACCAGTGTGTTTCTGACCACTGTGTTTCTAACAACTGTGTTTTGTGACCACTATATTTCAGACAACTGCGTTTCTGACAACAGTGTTTCGGACCAGTGTGGTTCTGACCAGTGTGTTTCTGACCACTGTGTTTGTGACCACTGTGTTTCTGACCACTGTGTTTCTGACCATTGTGTTTCTGACCAGTGTGCTTCTGACCAGTGTGTTTCTCACTAGTATGTTTCTGACCACTGTGTTTATGACCACTGTGTTTCAGACCAATGTGTTTCTGATCACTGTGTTTCTGACCACTATGTTTCTGACAACTGTGTTTCTGACCACAGTGTTTCAGATCCGTTTGTTTCTGACCAGTGTGTTTCTGACCACTGTGTTTGTGACCAGTGTGTTTCTGACCAGTGTGTGTCTGACCAGTGTGTTTCTGACCACTTTGTGTCTGACCACTGTGTTTAAGACCAATGTGTTTTAGTCCACTGTGTTTCTGACCAGTTTGTTTCTGACCAGTTTGTTTCTGACCTGTGTGTTTCTGACCACTGTGTTTTTTACCAGTGTGTTTCTGACCGGTGGGTTTTTGACCACTGTGTTTCTGACCACTGCGTCTCTTACCAGTGTATTCATGAGCACTGTGTTTCTGACTAATGTGTTTCTGACCAGTGTGTTGCTGATCACTGTGTTTCTGACCAACGTGTTTCTCACCGGTGTGTTTCTGACCAGTGTGTTTCTGGCCACTGTGTTTCTGACCACTGTGTTTCTGACCACTCTGTTTCTGACCAGTGTGTTTCTGACCACTGTGTTTTTGACCAAAGTGTTTCGGACCAGTGTGTTTCTAACCACTGTGTTTCTGACCACTGTCGTTCTGACCACCGTGTTCATGACCACTGTGTTATGACCACTGAGTTTCTCACCCGTAAGCTTCTGACCAGTGTGTTTCTGACCACTGTGTTTCTGACCACTGTGTTTCTGACCACAGTGCTTCTGATAACTGAGTTTCTGACCACTGTGCTTCTGACCAGTGTGTTTCTCACCACTTTTTTTCTGACCTCTGTGTTTCTGACCAGTGTGTTACTGACCACTGTGTTTTTGACAACTGTGTCTCTTACCATTGTGTTTATGACCACTATGTTTCTAACAAGTGTGTTTGTAAACAGTGTGTTTCTGACCACTGTGTTTCTGATCACTGTGTTTCTGACCACTGTCTTTCTATCCACTGTGTTTCTCAACAGTGTGCCTCTGACCAGTGTGTTTGTGACCACTGTGTTTGCCACCAGTGGATTTCTGACCACTTTGTTTCTGACCACTGTGTTTCTGATTATTGTGATCCTGACCACTATGTTTCTGATCAGTGTGTTTCTGATTGCTGTTTTTCTGACCACTGTGTTTCTGACCACTGTGTTTCTGACCACTATGTTTATGACAACTGTGTTCCTGACCACAGTGTTTCTGACCAGTGTGTTTCTGACCACTGTGTTTCTGACCATTGTGTTTCTCACCAGTGTGCTTCTGACCAGTGTGTTTCTGACCACTGCGTTTCTGACCTCTGTGTTTCTGACCACTGTGTTTCTCACCAGTGTATTTCTGACCACTGTGTTTCTGACCACTATGTTTCTGACTACTGTGTTTCTGACCACTGTGTTTCTGGCCACTGTATTTCTGACCAGTGTGTTTCTGGCCAGTGTGTCTCTCACCAGTGTGTTTCCGGCCACTGTGTTTCTGACCAATGTGTTTCAGACCATTGTGTTTCTGACCACGGTGTTTCTGACCAGTGTGGTTCTGACCAGTGTGTTTCTGACCACTATGTTTCTGACTACTGTGTTTCTGACCACTGTGTTTCTGGCCACTGTATTTCTGACCAGTGTGTTTCTGGCCAGTGTGTCTCTCACCAGTGTGTTTCCGGCCACTGTGTTTCTGACCAATGTGTTTCAGACCATTGTGTTTCTGACCACGGTGTTTCTGACCAGTGTGGTTCTGACCAGTGTGTTTCTGACCACTATGTTTCTGACTACTGTGTTTCTGACCACTGTGTTTCTGGCCACTGTATTTCTGACCAGTGTGTTTCTGGCCAGTGTGTCTCTCACCAGTGTGTTTCCGGCCACTGTGTTTCTGACCAATGTGTTTCAGACCATTGTGTTTCTGACCACGGTGTTTCTGACCACTGTGTTTCTGACCATTGTGTTTCTCACCAGTGTGCTTCTGACCAGTGTGTTTCTGACCACTGCGTTTCTGACCTCTGTGTTTCTGACCACTGTGATTCTCACCAGTGTATTTCTGACCAGTGTGTTTCTGACCAATGTGTTGCTGACACCTATGTTCGTGACCAGTGTGTTTCTGACCGCTGTGTTTTTTACCATTTTGTTTCTGACCAGTGTGTTTCTGGCCAGTGTGTCTCTCACCAGTGTGTTTCCGGCCACTGTGTTTATGACCAATGTGTTTCAGACCATTGTGTTTCTGACCACGGTGTTTCTGACCAGTGTGTTTCTGACCAGTGTGTTTCTGACCACTGCGTTTCTGACCTCTGTGTTTCTGACCACTGTGTTTCTCACCAGTGTATTTCTGACCAGTGTGTTTCTGACCAATGTGGTTTTGACCACTGTGCTTCTGACCACTGTGTTTCTGACCACTGTGACTCTGACAACTGCGTTTCTGACAACTGTTATTCCGACCACTGTGTTTCTGACCATTGTGTTGCTGACCACTGTGTTTCTGACCACTGTGTTTCTGACCATTGTGTGTCTGACCACAGTGTTTCTGACCACTGCATGTCTGACCAGTGTGTTTCTGAACAGGGTGTTTCTGACCTCTGTGTTTCTGACCACTTTGTTTCAGACCACGGTGTTTCTGACCACTCTCTTTCTGACCTCTGTGTTTCTGACCAATGTGATTCTGACTAGTGTGTTTCAGCTCAGCGTAGTTCTGACCAGTGTGTTTCTGACCACTATGTTTCTGACCAGTGTGTTGCTGAGCACTTTGTTTATGACCAGTGTGTTTCTCACCACTGTGTTTCTTACCATTGTGTTTCTGACCAGTGTGTTTCTGACCCCCGTGTTCCTGACCAGTGTGTTTCTGACAAGTGTGTTTCTGACCACTGTGTTTCTGACTTCTGTGTATCTGACCTCTGTGTTTCTAACCAGTGTGTTCTGTCCAGTGTGTTTCTGACCGCAATTTTTTTTACCAACGTGTTTCTGACATCTGTGTTTCTGACCACTGAGTTTCTGACCAGTGTGTTTATGACCAGTGTATTTCTGACCACTGTGTTTCAGACCACTGTGCTTATGACCACTGTGTTTCTTACCAGTGTGTGTGGGACCAGTGTGTTTCCGACCACTGTGCTTCTGACCACTCTGTTTTTGACCTGTGTGTTTCTGACAACTGTTTCTGACCACAGTGTTTCTCACCACTGTGTTTCTGACCACTGTGCTTCTGACCACTGTGGTGCTGACCACTGTGTTTTTGACCACCGTGTTTCAGACCACTGTGCTTCTGACAACTGTGGTGCTGACCACTGTGTTTCTGACCACCGTGTTTCTGACCACTGTGTTTCTGACCAGTGTGTTTCTGACCAGCGTGTTTCTGACCAGTGTGTTTCTGACCTCTGTGTTTCTGACCGCTGTGTTTCTGACCACTGTGTTTCTGACCACTGTGCTTATGACCATTGTGGTTCTGACCACTGTGTTTCTGACCAGTGTGTTTCTGACCAGTGTGTTTATCACCACTGTGTTTCTGACTACTGTGTTTCTGACCATTGTGTTTCTTACCAGTGTGTTCCTGACCAGTGTGCTTCTGACCTCTGTGTTTCTGACTGCTGTGTTATGACCACTGTGTTTCTGGGCACTGTGTTTCTGACCACTGTGGTTCTGACCACTTTGTTTCTGACCAGTGTGTGTTTGACCAGTGTGTTTCTCACCACGGTGTTTCTGACCACTGTGTTTCTGACCACTGTGTTTCTGACCAGTGTGTTCCTGACCAGTGTGTTTCTGACACCTGTTTATGACCAGTGTGTTTCTGACCACTGTGTTTCTTACCTATGTGTTTCTGACCAGTGTCTTTCTGATCACTGTGTTTCTGACCATGGTGTTTCTGACCTCTGTGTTTCTGACCACTGTGACTCAGACAACGGTGTTTCTGACAACTGTTTTTCTGACCAATGTGTTTCTGACCACTGTGTTTCTGACCACTGTGTTTCTGACCACTGTGTTTCTGACCACTTTGTGTCTGACCACTGTGTTTCTGACCACTGTGTTTCTTACCACTGTGTTTCTGACCAGGGTGTTTCTAACCTCTGTGTTTCTGACCACAGGTTTCTGACCAATGTGTTTCTGACCACTGTGTTTCTGACCACTCTGTTTCTGACCTCTCTAATTCTGACCACTGCATTTCTGACTAGCGTGTTGCTGACCACTGTGTTTATGACCACTCTGTTTTTGACAAGTGTGTTTCTGAGCACTGTGTTTCTGACCACTGTGTTTCTGACCACTCTATTTCTGACCACTGTATTTCTGACCAGTATGTTTCCGACAAGTGTGTGTCTGACCACTGTCTTTCTGACCACTGTGTATCTGACCACTGTGTTTTTTACCAATGTGTTTCTGACCACTATGATTTTGACCACTGTATTTCCGACCACTATGCCTTTGACCAGTGTGTTTCTTACCACTGTAAGTCTGACCACTGTAATTACAACCACTGTGTTTCTGACTTGTGTGTGTCGGACCAGTGTGTTTCTGACCACTGAGTTTCTGACCAGTATGTTTCTGACCAGTGTGTTTCTGACCACTCTGTTTCTGACCAATGAGTTTCTGACCACTGTTTCTGAACAGTGTGTTTCTGACCAGTGTATTCATGCCCTCTGTGTCTTTGGCCGCTGTGTTTCTGACCACTGTGTTTCTGACCACTCTGTTTCTGACCAATGAGTTTCTGACCACTGTTTCTGAACAGTGTGTTTCTGACCAGTGTATTCATGCCCTCTGTGTCTTTGGCCGCTGTGTTTCTGACCACTGTCTTTCTGTCCACTGTTGTTCTGACAACTGTGTTTCTTAGCAGTGTGTTTCTGACCAGTGTGTTTCTGACCAGTGTGTTTGTGACCACTGTGTTTCTGACCCCTGTGTTTCTGACCGCTGTGTGTCTGACCAGTGTGTTTTTGACCACTTTCTTTCTGACCAGTGTGTTTCTGACTTCTATGTTTCTGACCATTGTGTTTCTGACCACTGTGTTTCTGATCACTGTGTTACTGACCACTGTGTTTATGACCAGTGTGTTTCTGACCACTGTGTTTCTGACCATTATGTTTCTGACCACTGTGTTTCTTACCAGTGCGTTTCGGACCAGTTTGTTTCTGACCAGTGCATTTCAGACCACTGTGTTTCTGACCACTGTGTTCCTGACCCCTATATTTCTGACCAGTGTCTTTCTGACAAGTGTGTTTTTGACCAGTGTGTTTCGGACCACTGTGTTTCTGACCACTATGTTTCTGACCAGTGTGTTTATGAACAATGTGTTTCTGACCACTGTGTTTCTGATCAGTGTGTTTCTGACCACTGTGTTTCTGACCACCGTGTTTCTGACCTGTGCTTCTGACCACTGTGTTTCTGACCACCGTGTTTCTGACCAGTGTGTTTCTGACCTCTGTGTTTCTGACCAGTCTGTTTCTGACTTGTGTGTTTAAGACAAGCGTGTTTCTGGCCACTGTGTTTCTGACTGCTATGGTCATGACCACTCTGTTCCTGACCAGTGTGTTTCTGACCAGTGTGTTTCTGACCAGTGTGATTGTAAGTAGTGTGTTTCTGACCACTGTGTTTTTGTCCAGTGTGTTTATAACCACCGTGTTCCTGACCACTGTGTTTCTCACCACTGTGTTTCTCACCACTATGTTTCTAACCACTGTGTTTCTGACGACTATGTTTCTGACCAATGTGTTTCTGACAAGTGTGTTTCTGACCAGTGTGTTTCTGAACAGTGTGCTTGTGACCACTGTGTTTCTGACCACTGTGTTTCTGAGCCCTGTGTTTCTGATCTGTGCGTTTCTGATTACTGTATTCCTGACAAGTGTGCTTCTGACCATTGTGTTTCTCACCACAGTGTTTCAGACCACTGTTTTTCTGACCACTGTGTTTCTGACCACTGTGATTCTGACCACTATGTTTCTGACAACTGTTTTTCTGAGCACTGTGTTTCTGACCACTGTGTTTCTGACTAGTGTGTTTCTGACCACTGTGTGTCTGACCACTGTGTTTCTGAGCACTGTGCGTTTGACTAGTGTGTTTCTGACCAGGGTGTTTCTGACCTCTGTGTTTCTGACCACCGTGTCTCTGACCACTGTGTTTCTGACCACATTGGTTCTGACCAGTGTGTTTCTGACCACTCTGTTTCTGACCAATGAGTTTCTGACCACTGTGTTTCTGACCAGTGTGTTTCTGACCAGTGTTTTTATGACCTCTGTGTCTCTGGCTGCTGTGTTTCTGACCCCTGTGTTTCTGACCACTCTGTTTCTGACCAATGAGTTTCTGACCACTGTGTTTCTGACCAGTGTGTTTCTGACCAGTGTTTTTATGACCTCTGTGTCTCTGGCTGCTGTGTTTCTGACCCCTGTGTTTCTAACCACTGTGATTCTGACCACAGTGGTTCTGACCACTGTGTTTCTGACCAGTGTGTTTGTGACCACTGTGTTTCTGACCAGTGTGTTTGTGACCACTGTGTTTCTAACCACTGTGATTCTGACCACAGTGGTTCTGACCACTGTGTTTCTGACCAGTGTGTTTGTGACCACTGTGTTTCTGACCAGTGTGTTTGTGACCACTGTGTTTCTGACCCCTCTGTTTCTGACCACTGTGTGTCTGACCAGTGTGTTTCTGACCACTTTGTTTCTGACCAGTGTGTTTCTGACTTCTATGTTTCTGACCACTGTGTTTCTGACCACTGTGTTTCTGATCACTGTGTTACTGACCACTGTGCTTATGACCAGTGTGTTTCTGACCACTATGTTTGTAATCAGCGTGTTTCTGACCAGTGTGTTTCTGACCACTGTGTTTCTGACCA
>SZWC01000684.1:189219-218859 GCA_023375785.1 Penium margaritaceum | reverse complement strand
GAACACAGTGGTCAGAAACACAGTGGTCAGAAACACAGTGGTCAGAAACACAGTGGTCAGAAACACACTGGTCAGAAACACACTGGTCAGAAACACGGTGGTCAGAAACACAGTGGTCAGAAACACAGTGGTCAGAAACACAGTGTTGAGAAGCACACTGGTCAGAAATACATTGGTGAGAAACACAGTGGTCAGAAACACAGTGGTCAGAACAGCACTGCTTGGAAACAGGCTAGTCAGAAACAGAGTGGTCAGAAACACATTGGTCAGAAACACAGTGGTCAAAAATACCGTGGTCAGAAACAGACTGGTCAGAAACACACTGGTCAGAAACACATTGGTCAGAAACACACTGGTCAGAAACACACCGGTCAAAAATAAAGTGGTCAGAAACAAACATAGTGGTCAGAAACACAGTGGTGAGAAACACACTGCTCGGAAACACAATGGTCAGAAAGTCAGTGGTCAGAAACACACGGGTCAGAAACACTGTGGGCAGAAACACAGTGTTCAAAAATACACTGGTCATAAACACATTGGTCAGAAACAGAGTGGTCCGAAACACAATGGGCAGAAACGCGGTGGTCAGAAACACGGTGGTCAGAAACACAGTGGTCAGAAACACAGTGGTCAGCAATGTACTGGTCAATGACATAGTGGTCAGAAACACAGTGGTCAGAAACACTGTGGTCAGAAACACAGTGGTGAGAACCTCAGTGGTCAGAAACACAGTGGTCAGGAACACATTGGTCTTAAACACTTGTCAGAACACAGTGGTCAGAATGAAACTGGTCAGAAACACAGTGCTCAGAAACACAGTGGTCAGAAACACGGTGGTCAGAAACACGGTGGTAAGAAACACAGTAGTCAGAAACACAGTGTTCAGAAACACAGTGGTCAGAAACACAGTGGTCAGAAACACACTGGTCAGAAAGACAGTGGTAAAAAACACACTGGTCAGAAGCACAGTGGTCAGAACCACAGTGGTTAGAAACACACTGGTCAGAAACACAGTGGTCAGAAACAAACTGGTCAGAACCACACTGGTCAGAAACGCAGTGGTTAAAAATACAGTGGTCAGAAACACACTGGTCTGAAACACACTGGTTAGAAACAGAGTGGTCAGAAACACAGAAGTCAGAAACACACTGGTCAGAAACACAGTGGTCACAAACACTGTGGTCAGTAACACAATGATCAGAAACACAGTGGTAAGAAACAGCGTGGTCAGAAACACACTGGTCAGAAACAGAGTGGTCAGAGACACACTGGTCAGAAACACAGTGAACAGAAACACACTGGTCGGAAACAGAGAGGTCAGAAACACAGTGATCAGAAACACGCTAGTCAGAAACACAATGGTCAGAAACACTGTGGTCAGAAACACACTGGTCAGAAACAAAGTGGTCCGAAACACTGTGGTCAAAAAAACACTGGTCATCAGAAACACACTGGTCAGAAACAAAGTGGTCAGAAACACTGTGGTAAAAAAAACACGATAGTCAGAAACACGGTGATAAGAATCCCTTTGGTCATAGACACAGTGGTCAGAAACACACTACCCAGAAACACAATGGTCAGAAACGCAATGGTCAGAAACACAGTAGTTAGAAACACACTGGTCAGAAACACAGTGGTCAGAGACACAGTGGTCAGAAACACAGTGGTCAGAAACATTGTGGTTGGAAACAGTGGTCAGCAACACACTGGTTAGAAACATAGTGGTCAGGAACACAGTAGTCAGAAACACTCTTGTCAGAAACATAGTGATCAGAAACACAGTGGTCAGAAACACACTGGTCAAAAACACAGTGGTGAGAAACACTCTTATCAGAAACATAGTGGTCAGAAACACAGTGATCAGAAACACATTGGTCAGAATCACAGTGGTCAGAAACACACTGGTAAGAAACACACTGGTTAGACACAAAGTGGTCACATACACAGTAGTCAGAAACACAGTGGTCAGAAACACACTGGTCAGAAACACTCTGGTCCGAAACAGAGTGGTCAGACATACAATGGTCAGAAACACACTGGTTAGAAACACAGTGGTCAGAAACACACTGGTGAGAAACACAGTGGTCAGAAACACACTGGTGAGAAACACAGTGGTCAGAAACACACTGGTGAGAAACACAGTGGTCAGAAACACACTGGTGAGAAACACAGTGGTCAGAAACACACTGGTGAGAAACACAGTGGTCAGAAACACACTGGTGAGAAACACAGTGGTCAGAAACACACTGGTGAGAAACACAGTGGTCAGAAACACACTGGTGAGAAACACAGTGGTCAGAAACACACTGGTGAGAAACACAGTGGTCAGAAACACACTGGTGAGAAACACAGTGGTCAGAAACACACTGGTGAGAAACACAGTGGTCAGAAACACACTGGTGAGAAACACAGTGGTCAGAAACACACTGGTGAGAAACACAGTGGTCAGAAACACACTGGTGAGAAACACAGTGGTCAGAAACACACTGGTGAGAAACACAGTGGTCAGAAACACACTGGTGAGAAACACAGTGGTCAGAAACACACTGGTGAGAAACACAGTGGTCAGAAACACACTGGACAGAAACACAGTGGTCAGAAACACAGTAGTCAGAAACACACTGGTCAGAAACACACTGGTCAGAATCACAGTGGTCAGAAACACAGTGGTCACAAACACAGTGGTCAGAAACACCGTGGTCAGAAACACAGAGATCAGAAACACCCTGCTAAGAAACACACCGGTCAGACACACAGTGGTCAGAAACACATTGGTCAGACACACAGTGATCAGAAATACACTGGTCAGAAACACAGTGGTCAGAAACACAGTGGTCAGAAACACAGTGGTCAGAAAAACAGTTGTCAGAAACACAGTGGTCAGAATCACAGTTGTCGGAAACACAGTGGTCAGGAAAACGATGGTCAGAAACACAGTGGTCAGAAATACACTGGTCAGAAACATACTGCGCAGAAACACAGGGGTCAGAAACACACTGAACAGGAACACAGTAAGCAGAAATGCACTGGTTAGAAACACAGTTCTCGGAAACACGGTGGTCAGAAAAACAGTGGCCAGAAGCCTATTGTTCAGAAACACACTGGTCAGAACACACTGGTCAAAAACATGATGGTCAGAAACATACTGGTCAGAAACACAGTGGTCAGAAACACTGTGGTCAGAAACAGAGTGCTCAGAAACACAGCGGTCAGAAACACGGTGGTCAGAAACACACTGGTAAGAAACACACTGGTCAGAAACACACTGGTAAGAAACACAGTGGTCAGAAACACACTGGTCAGGAACACCGTGGTCAGAAACACAGTTGTCAGAAACACACCGGTCAGAAACCCAGTGGTCAGAAACACACTGGTCAGAAACACACTTGTCAGAGACACAGTGGTCAAAAATAAACTGGTCAGAAACACTGTGGTCTGAAACACAGTGGTGAGAAACACACTGGTCCGAAACACTGTGGTCGGAAACACAGTGGTCAGAAACACACTGGTCATAAACACTGTGGTCAGAAACACAGTGTTCATAAATACACTCGTCAGAAACATAGTGGTAATAAAACCACTCGTCAGAAACACACTGGTCAGAAACACAGTGGTCAGAAACACAGTGGTCAGAAACACACTTGTCAGAAAGACACAGGTTAGAAATACAGTAGTCAGAAACACAGTGGTCAGAAACACGGTGGTCTGAAAAGCACTTGTCAGAAACACAGTGGTCAGAAACACAGTGGTCAGAAACTCAGTGGTCAACAACACATTGGTCTGTAACACACTGGTCAGAAACACAGTGGTCAGACACTCAGTGGTCAGAAACACAGTGGTCAGAAACACTGTGGTCAGAAACACAGTGGTCTGAAAAACAGTGGCCAAAAACACAGTGGTCAGAAACAGACTGGTCAGAAACACACTTCTCAGAAACACAGTGGTCAGAAGCACTTTGGTCAGAAAGACAATGGTCAGAAACACACTAGTCAGAAACACAGTGGTCAGAAGCACACTGGTAAGAAACACAGTGGTCAGAAACACACTGGTCAGAAACATAGTGGTCAGAAACACAGTGGTCAGAAACAAAATGGTTAGAAACACAATGGTCAGAAACACACTGGTCATAGATACATTGGTCAGAAACACAGTGGTCAGAAACACAGCGGTCAGAAACACAATGGTTAGAAACACAGAAGTGAAAAACACAATGGTCAGAAACACAGTGGTCAGAAACACACTGGTAAGAAAGTGGTCAGAGATACAGTGGTCAGACACACAGTGGTCAGAAACACAATGGTCAGAAATACACTGTTCAGAAACACAATGGTCAGAAACATACTGGTCAGAAACACACTGGTCAGAAACACAGTGGTCAGAAACACAGTGGTCAGAAACACAGTGGTCAGAAACACACAGGTCAGAAACACAGTGGTCAGAAACACAGTGGTCAGAAACACAGTGGTTAGAAACATAGTGGTCAGAAACACAGTGGTCAGAAAAACAGTGGTCAGAACCACACTGTTCAGAAACACAGTGGTCAGAAACACAGTGGTCAGAAACACAGTGGCCAGAAGCACAGTGGTCATAAACACAGTGGTCAGAAACACTCTGGTCAGAAACAGAAAGGTCACAAGCACACTGGTCAGAATCTCACTGGTCAGAAACACAGTGGTCAGAAACACAGTGGCCAGAAGCACAGTGGTCATAAACACAGTGGTCAGAAACACTCTGGTCAGAAACAGAAAGGTCACAAGCACACTGGTCAGAATCTCACTGGTCAGACACACGCTGGTCCGAAACACAATGATCATAAACAAAGTGGTCGGAAACACAGTGGTCAGAAACACACTGGTCAAAAACACGGTGGTCAAAAATACACTAGTCGGAAACACAATGGTCAGAAACACAGCGGTCAGAAACACAGTGGTCGGAAACATATTGGTCAGAAACACAGTGGTCAGAGACACACTAGTCAGAAACACTCTGGTTAGAATTACAGTGGTCAGATACACAGTGGTCAGAAACACAGTGGTCAGAAAAACGCTGGTCATAAACACTCTGGTCAGAAACACAGTGGTCATAAATACATTGGTCAGAAACACAGTGGTTAGAAACACCGTGGTCAGAAACACACTGGTCAGAACCACGGTGGTCATAAACACAGTGGTGAGAAACACACTGGTAAAAAAGACAGTGGTCAGCAACACACTGGTCAGAAGCACAGTGGTCAGAAACACACAGGTCAGAAACACAGTGGTCAGTAACACAGTGGTCAGAAACACAGTGGTTAGAAACACAGTGCTCAGAAACACAGTGGTCAGAAACACAGTGGTCAGAAGCACAGTGGTCATAAACATAGTGGTCAGAAACACTCTGGTCAGAAACACACTGGCGAGAGACACAGAGGTCAAAAACACAGTGGTCAGAAACACGGTGGTCAGAAACACAGAGGTCAGAAACACAGTGGTCAGAAACACAGTGGTCAGAAACACAGTGGTCAGAAACACAGTGGTCAGAAACACAGTGGTCAGAAACACAGTGGTCAGAAGCACAGTGGTCATAAACATAGTGGTCAGAAACACTCTGGTCAGAAACACACTGGCGAGAGACACAGAGGTCAAAAACACAGTGGTCAGAAACACGGTGGTCAGAAACACAGAGGTCAGAAACACAGTGGTCAGAAACACAGTGGTCAGAAACCCAGTGGTCAGAAACCCAGTGGTCAGAAACACGGTGGTCAGAAACACACTGTTCATAAACACAGTGGTCAAAATCGCAGTGGTCAGAAACACAGTAGTCAAAAACACACTGGTCAGAAACACAGTTGTCAGAAACACAGTGGTCAGAGACACAGAGGTATGAAACACAGTGGTCATAAACAGTGGTCAGAAACACACTGGTCAGAAACTCTCTGGTCAGACACACGCTGGTCTGAAACACAATGGTCATAAACAAAGTGGTCGGAAACACGGTGGTCAGAAACACACTGGTCAAAAACACGGTGGTCAGAAATACACTGGTCGGAAACACTGTGGTCAGAAACACAGGGGTCAGAAACACATTGGTCGGAAACAAATTGGTCAGAAACACAGTGGTCAGAAATACACTGCTCAGAAACACTCTGGTTACAAACACAGTGGTCAGATACACAGTGGTCAGAAACACAGTGGTCAGACACATGCTGGTCATAAACAATCTGGTCAGAAACACAGTGGTCATAAATTCATTGGTCAGAAACACAGTGGTTAGAAACACAGTGGTCAGAAACACACTGGTCAGAAACACAGTGGTCAGAAACACACTGGTCTTAAACACAGTGGTCAGCAACACTCTGGTCAGAAGCACAGTGGTCAGACACACACTGGTGAGAACCACACTGTTCAGAGACACGGTGGTCAGAAACACAGGAGTAAGAAACACAGTGGCCAGAAACACAGTGGTCAGAAACACTGTGGTCAGAAACAGAGTGGTCAGAAACACATTGGTCAGAAACACTGATTAGAAACACGCTGGTCAGAAACCGAGTGGCCGGAAACACAGTGGTCAGAAACACAGTGGTCAGAAAAAGAGTGGTCAGAAACACACTGGTCAGAAACACACTGGTCAGAAACAAAGTGGTCAGAAAGACAGTGGTGAGAAACACACTGGTCAAAAACACATTGGTCAGAACCACAGTGAACAGAAACACACTGGTCAGAAACACAGTGGTCTGAAACACAGTGGTCTAAACCACGGTGGTCAGAAACACGGTGGTCAAAAACACGGTGCTCAGAAACACTGTGGTCAGAAACACTGTGGTCAGCAAAACACTGGTCAATGACACAGTGCTAAAAAAACACAGTGGTCAGAAACTCACTGGTTAGGAGACAGTGGCCAGAAAGACTCTGGTCAGAAACAAAGTGGTCACAAACACAGTGGTCAGAAACACAGTGGTTAGAAGCGCAGTGGTCAGCAACTCAGCGGTCAGAAACACAGTGGTCAGAAACACAGTGGTAAGAAACACACTGGTCAGAAACACAGTGGTCCGAAACACAGTGGTCAGAAACCCATTGGTCCGAAAACACTGGTCAGGAACACAGTGGTCAGAAACACATTGGTCAGAAACACACTGGTCAGAAACTCAGAAATCAGAAACACAGTGGTCAGAAACACAGTGGTCAGAAAGAAGGTGGTCAGAAACACAGTGGTCAGAAAGAAGGTGGTCAGAAACACAGTGGTCAGAAAGATGTTGGTCAGAAACACAGTGGTCAGAAACACAGTGTTCAATATCACACTGGTTAGAAACACAGTGGTCAGAACCACGGTTGTAAGAAACACACTGGTCATAAACACAGTGGTCAGAAACACAGTTGACAGAAAGATAGTGGTCAGAAACACACTGGTCAGACACACAGTGGTCAGAAACACAGTGGTCAGAAACACAGTGGTAAGAAACACACTGGTCAGAAACACACAGGTCAGAAACACACTGGTCGAAAACACAGTGGTCAGAAACAAACTGGTCAGAAACACAGTGGTGAGAAACACATTGGTCAGAAACACATTAGTCAGAAACACAGTGAACAGAAACACACTGGTCGGAAATACAGTGGTCAAAAACACAGTGGCCAGAAACACGCTGGTCAGAAACACAGTCGTCAGAAACACAGTTGTCAGAAACACACAGGTTAGAAACACAGTGGTCAAAAACACAGTAGTCTGAAACACAGGGGTCAGAAACAAGGAGGTCAGAAACATGGTGATCAGAAACACAGTGGTCACAAACACAGTGGTCACCAATGCACTGGTCAATAACACAGTGGTTAGAAACACAGTGGTCAGAAACACAGTGGTCAGAACAACACTCGTCAGAAACACACTGGTCAGAACACAGTTGTCAGAACGACACTGGTCAGAAACACAGTGCTCGGAAACACAGTGGTCAAGAACACAGTCTTCAGAAAAACAGTGGTCAGCAACACAGTGGTCGGAAACACAATGGTCAGAAACACAGTGGTCATAAACACAGTGGTCAGAAACACAGTGGTCAGAAACACAGTGGTCAGAATAACAATGGTAAGAAACGCACTGGTCCAAAACACAGTGGTCGGAAACACAGTGGTCAGAAACACACTCGTCATAACTCAGTGGTCGGAAACACCGTGGTCAGAAACACAGTGGTCACAAATACAGTGGCCAGAAACACAGTGGTTATAAACCCAGTGGTCAGAAACACAGTGGTCCGAAACACACTGGTCAGAAACAAAGTGGCCAGAAACACACTGGTCAGAAACACACTGGTTAGAAACACACTGGTCAGAAACACACTGGTCAGAAACACAGTGGTCAGAAACACACCAGTCAGAAACACACTGGTCAGAAACACAGGGGTCAGAAACACAGCGGTCAGAAACACAGTGGTCAGAAACACGGAGTTCACAAACACACTGGTCAGAAACACATTGGTCAGAAGCATAGCGGTCAGAAACACACTGGTCATAAACACTGATCAGAATCACACTGGTCAAAAACACATTGTTCAGAACCACAGTGGTTAGAAACGCAGTGGTCAGAAACAAAGTGGTCAGAAACACAGCGATCAGAAACACCGATGTCATAAACACACTGGTCAGAAGCACCCTGGTCAGAAAGTCAGTCGACGGAAATACAGTGGTCAGAAACTCAGTCATCATAAACACAGTGGTCAGAAACACAGTGGTCGGAAACACAGTGGTCAGAAACACAGTGAGCAGAATCACAGTGGTCAGAAACACAGTCGTCTGGAACACAGTGGTAAAAAACACAGTGGTCAGAAACATGGTGGTCAGAAACACAGTGGTCAGAAACACAGTGGTCAAAAACTCTGTCGTCAGAAACACAGTGGTCAGAAACACAGTTGTTAGAAACACAATGGTCAGAAACACAGTGGTTAGAAACACAATGGTCAGAAACACATTGGTCAGAAACACAGTGGTCATGAACACAATGGTCGGAAACACAGTGGTCAGAAACACAGTGGTCAGAAACACAGAGGTCAGAAACATACTGGTCAGAAACGCACTGATCGGAAACACAGTGGTCAGAAACACAGTGGTCCGAAACACAGTGGTCAGAAACACAGTGGTTAGCAACACAATGTCAGAAACACAGTGGTCAGAAACAGAGTGGTCGGAAACAAAGTTGTCAGAAACACAGTGGTCAGAAACACAGTGGTCAGAAACACAGTGGTCAGAAACACAGTGGTCAGAAACACACTGGTCAGAGGCACACTGGTGAGAAACACAGTGGTGAGAAACACAGTGGTCAGAAACACAGTGGTCAGAAACACAGTGGTCAGAAACACAGCGGTCAGAAACACAGTGGTCAGAAACACGGTGGTCAGCATCAGAGTGGTCAGAAACACAGTTGTCAGAAACACAGTGGTCAGAAACGCAGCGGTCAGAAACACAAAGGTCATAAACACACTGGTCAGAAAAACAATGGTCATAAACACAGTGGTCAGAAAAACCCTGGTCCAAAACACAGTGGTCAGAAACACAGTGGTCAGCAACACAGTGGTCAGAAACACAGCGGTCAGAAACACAGTGGTCAGAAACACGGAGTTCACAAACACACTGGTCAGAAACACATTGGTCAGAAGCATAGCGGTCAGAAACACAGTGGTCAGAAACACAGCGGTCAGAAACACAGTGGTCAGAAACACGGAGTTCACAAACACACTGGTCAGAAACACATTGGTCAGAAGCATAGCGGTCAGAAACACACTGGTTATAAACACTGATCAGAATCACACTGGTCAAAAACACATTGTTCAGAACCACAGTGGTTAGAAACGCAGTGGTCAGAAACAAAGTGGTCAAAAACACAGCGATCAGAAACACCGATGTCATAAACACACTGGTCAGAAACACACTGGTCAAAAACACATTGTTCAGAACCACAGTGGTTAGAAACGCAGTGGTCAGAAACAAAGTGGTCAAAAACACAGCGATCAGAAACACCGATGTCATAAACACACTGGTCAGAAGCACCCTGGTCAGAAAGTCAGTCGACGGAAATACAGTGGTCAGAAACTCAGTAATCATAAACACAGTGGTCAGAAACACAGTGGTCGGAAACACAGTGGTCAGAAACACAGTGGTCAGAAACACAGTGGTCAGAAACACAGTCGTCTGGAACACAGTTGTAAAAAACACAGTGGTCAGAAACATGGTGGTCAGAAACACAGTGGTCAGGAACACAGTGGTCAAAAACTCTGTCGTCAGAAACACAGTGGTCAGAAACACAGTTGTTAGAAACACAATGGTCAGAAACACAGTGGTTAGAAACACAATGGTCAGAAACACATCGGTCAGAAACACAGTGGTCATGAACACAATGGTCGGAAACACAGTGGTCAGAAACACAGTGGTCAGAAACACAGAGGTCAGAAACATACTGGTCAGAAACACACTGATCGGAAACACAGTGGTCAGAAACACAGTGGTCCGAAACACAGTGGTCAGAAACACAGTGGTTAGCAACACAGTGGTCAGAAACACAGTGGTCAGAAACAGAGTGGTCGGAAACACAGTTGTCAGAAACACAGTGGTCAGAAACACAGTGGTCAGAAACACAGTGGTCAGAAACACAGTGGTCAGAAACACACTGGTCAGAGGCACACTGGTGAGTAACACAGTGGTGAGAAACACAGTGGTCAGAAACACAGTGGTCAGAAACACAGTGGTCAGAAACATAGTGGTCAGAAACTCAGTGGTCAAAAATGCAGTGGTCAGAAACACAGTGGTTAGAAACACAATGGTCAGAAACACATCGGTCAGAAACACAGTGGTCAGAAACACAGTGGTCAGAAACACAGCGGACAGAAGAACAGTGGTCAATACACAGTGTGAAGAAACACACTGGTCAGAAACACATTGGTCAGAAACACCGCAGTCAGAAACACACTGGTCATAACCACTGGTCAAAAACACACTGGTCAGAAACACAGTGGTCAGAATCAGAGTGGTCAGAAACACAGTTGTCAGAAACACAGTGGTCAGAAACGCAGCGGTCAGAAACACAAACGTCATAAACACACTGGTCAGAAAAACACTGGTCATAAACACAGTGGTCAGAAACACCCTGGTCCAAAACACAGTTGTTGGAAACACAGTGGTCAGCAACACAGTGGTCAGAAACACAGTGGTAAGAAACAGAGTGGCCGGAAACACAGTGGTCAGAAATACATAGGTCAGAAAAACAGTGGTCATAAACACACTGGACAGACACACAGTGGTCAGAAACACAGTGGTCAGAAACACAGTGGTCAGAAACACACCGGTAAGAAAAACAGTGGTCAGAAACACACTGGTCAGAAAGACACTGGTCATAATCAGTGGTCAAAAACAGCGGTCAGAAACACACTGATCAGAAACACACTGGCTAGAAACACAGTGGTCAGAAGCACAGTGGGCAGAAACACCCTGGTCATAAATTCAGTGGTCAGAAACACAGTGGTCAGAAACACAGTGGTCAGAAACACAGTGGTCATAAAAACCAAGGTCAGAAATACACTGGTCAGGAACACACTGGTCAGAAACACAGTGGTCAGAAACATCGTGGTCAGAAACACAGTGGTCAGAAACACAGTGGTCAGATACACAGTAGTCAGAAACACAGCGATCAGACACACAGAGGTCAGAAACACCCAGGTCAGAAACACAGTGGTCAGAAACACAGTGGTCAGAAACACAGTGGTCAGAAACACAGTGGCCAGAAACACAGTGGTCAGAAACACAGTGGTCAGAAACACAATGGTCAGAAACACAGTGGTCATAAAAACTGTTGTCAGAAACACAGTGGTCAGAAACACACTGGTTAGAAACACACTGCGCAGAAACTGAGTAGTCAGAAACACACTGGTAAGGAACACACTAATCAGAAACGCACTTGTCAGAAACACGGTGCCAAGAAACACAGTGGTCAGAAACATAGTGGTCAGAAGCACAATGTTCATAAACCCACTGGTCAGAAACCCACTGGTCAGAAACACACTAGTAAGAAACACTCTGGTCAGAAACACAGTGGTCAGAAACACAGTGGTCATAAACACAGTGGTCAGAAACACAGTGGTCATAAACACACTGGTCAAAAACACAGGGGTCAGAAACACAGTAATCAGAAACACACTGGTCAGAAACACACTGGTCCAAAACACAGTGGTCAATAACAGAGTGGTCAGAAACACAGCGGTCAGAAACACAGTGGTCAGAAACACACTGGTCAGAAACACACCGGTCAGAAACACACTGGTCAGAAACACACTGGTCAAAACACAGTGGTCAGAAACACGGTGGTCAGAAACACAGTTGTCAGAAACACAGTGGTCAGCAACACAGTGGTCATAAACACAGTGGTCAGAAACACAGTGGTAAGAAACACAATGGTCAGAAACACAGTGGTCAGAATCACAATGGTCAGAAACACACTGGTCGGAAACACAGTGGTCAGAAACGCAATGATCGGAAACACACTGGTCATAGGCACACCGGTGAGAAACACAGTGGTGAGAAACACTGTGGTCAGAAACACAGTGGTCAGAAACATACTGGTCAGAAACTTAGTGGTTGAAAAACAGTGTGGTCAGAAACACTGTGGTCAGAAACACAGTGGTCAGAAACAAAGTGGTCAGAAACACACTGGTCAGAAACAAAGTGGTCAGAAACACATTGGTAAGAAACACACTGGTCACACACACTGTGGTTAGACACACAGTGGTGAGAAACACAGTGGTCAGAAACACACTGGTCAGAAACACAGTGGTCAGAAACACAGTGGTCAGAAACACGGTGTTCAAAAACCCACTGGTCAGAAACACATTGGTAAGAAACACTGTGGTCAGAAACACACTTGTCATAAACACTGATCAGAAACTCAGTGGTCAGAAGCACAGTGGTCAGAAACACAGTGGTCAGAACACACTGGTCAGAAACACACTGGTCAGAAACACAGTGGTCAGAACCACAGTGGTCAGAAACACAGTGGCCAGAAACACAATGGTCAGAAAAACATCTGTCACAAACACAGAGGTAAACAATACACTGGTCAGAAACACACGGGTCAGAAACACAGTGGTCAGAAACTCAGTGGTCTGAAACACAGTTGTCAGAAACACACTGGTCAGACACACATTGATCTGAAACACAGTGGTCAGAAACAACGTGGTCAGAAACACAGTGATCAGAAACACAGTGGTCAGAACCACAGTGGTCAGAAACACAGTGGTCAGATACACAGTGGTGAGAAAACAGTGGTCAGAAACACAGAGGTCAAAGACACCCTAGTCAGAAACAGAGTGGTTAGACACAGAGTGGTCAGAAACACAGTGGTCAGATACACAGTGGTGAGAAAACAGTGGTCAGAAACACAGAGGTCAAAGACACCCTAGTCAGAAACAGAGTGGTTAGACACAGAGTGGTCAGAAACACAGTGGTCAGACAGACAGTGCTCAGAAACACACTGGTGCGAAACAGAGTGGTCAGAAACACAGTGGTCAGAAACACAGTGCTCAGAAAAAACAGTTGTCATGAACACAGTGGTTAGAATCACAATGGTCAGAAACACAGTGGTCAGAAACACAGTGGTGAGAAAACAGTGGTCAGAAACACAGAGGTCAAAGACACCCTAGTCAGAAACAGAGTGGTTAGACACAGAGTGGTCAGAAACACAGTGGTCAGACAGACAGTGGTCAGAAACACACTGGTGCGAAACAGAGTGGTCAGAAACACAGTGGTCAGAAACACAGTGCTCAGAAAAAACAGTTGTCATGAACACAGTGGTTAGAATCACAATGGTCAGAAACACAGTGGTCAGAAAAACAGTGGTCAGGAATAGAGTGGTCAGAAACACACTGGTCAGAAACACACTGCGTAGAGACACAGTAGTCAGAAACACGCTGGTCAGGAACACAGTAATCAGAAACGCACTGGTCAGAAACACAGTGCCCAGAAACACAGCGGTCAGAAACATTGTGGTCAGAAGCACACTGTTCAGGAACACACTGGTCAGAAATACACTGGTCAGAAACACACTGGTAAGAAACGCAGTGGTAAGAAACAGAATGGTCAGAAACACAGTGGTCAGAAACATAGTGGTCAGAAACACAGTGGTCATTAACACACTGGTTAAAAAACACATAGGTCAGAAACACACTAATCAGAAACACACTGGTCAGAAACACACTGGTCAGAAACACAGTGGTCAGAACAGAGTGGGCAGAAACACAGCGGTCAGACACACAGTGGTCAGGAACACACTGGTCAGAAACACACTGGTCAGAAGCACGATGGTCAGAAACACAGTGGTCAGAAACACAGTGGTCAGAACCACACTGGTCAAAAACACCGTGGTCAGAAACACGGTGGTCAGAAACACACTGGTCAGAAACAAACTGCTTAGAAAACTGTTCCAACACACACTGGTCAGAAACATAGTGGTTAGAAACACAGCGGTCAGAAACACACTGGTCAAAAACATAGTTGACAGAAAGACACTGGTCAGAAACACGGTGGTCAGAAACACAGTGGTCAGAAACAGAGTGGTCAGGAACACAGTGGATAAGATTACAGTGGTCAAAACACACTAATCAGAAATACACTGGTCAGAAACACACTGGTCATAACCACAGTGGTCCGAAACAGAGTGGTCAGAAACACAGCGGTCAGAAACACAGTGGTCAGAGTTACACTGGTCAGAAACACACTGGTCAGAAACACAGTGGTCAGAAACACAGTGGTACGAAACACACTGGTTGGAAACACTGTGGTCAGAAACACAGTGGTCAGAAACACACTGGTCAGAAACACAACGGTCAAAAACACACCTATGAGAAAGAGACTGGTCAGAAACACAGTGGTCAGAAACACAATGGTCAGAAACACAGTGGTCTGAAACAAAGTGGTCAGAAACACAGTGGTCAGAAACACGATGGTCAGAAACACAGTGGTCTGAAACATAGTGGTTAGAAACTCAGTGGTCATAAACACACGGGTCAAAAACACAGTGGTCAGAAACACACTAATCAGAAACACACTGGTCAGAAACACACTGGTCAGAAACACAGTGGTCAGAACAGAGTGGTCTGAAACACAGCGGTCAGACACACAGTGGTCAGAAACACACTAGTCAGAAACACACTGATCAGAAACACACTGGTCAGAAACACAGTTGTCAGAAACACAGGGGTCAGAACCACACTAGTCAAAAACACCGTGGTCAGAAACACGGTGGTCAGAAACACACTGGTCAGAAACATGCTGGTCAGTAAAACACTGTTCCAACACACACTGGTCAGAAACATACTGGTTAGAAACACAGTGGTTAGAAACACACAGGTCAAAAGCATACTTGACAGAAAGACACTGGTCAGAAACACGGTGGTCAGAAACACAGTGGTCAGAAACACAGTGGTCAAGAACACAGTGGTTAAGAACACAGTGGTCAAAACACACTAATCAGAAACACACAGTGGTCGGAAAAACAGTGGTCGGGAACACTGTGGTCATAAACACACTGATAAGAAACACACTACTCATAAACACACTGGTCAGAAACACAGTGGTCACAAACACACTGGTGAGAAACACAGTCGTCAGAAACACACTGGTCAGGAACACACTAGTCAGAAACACAGTGGTAAAAAAGGCACTGGCCAGAAACACAGTCGTCAAAACACAGTTGTCAGAAACACACTAGTCAAAAACACTGTGGTCAGAAACACGCTGGTCAAAAATCCAATGATCAGAAACACACTGGTCAGACACACAGTGGTCAGAAACACACAAGTCATAAACACACTGGTCAGAAACACACTGGTCAGACACACACTGGTCAGAAACACAGTGGTCAGAAAAACACTGGTCAGAAACACCCTGGTCTGAAACACACAAGTCAGAAACACAGTGGTCAGAAACACAGTGGTCAGAAACACAGTGGTTGTAAATACAGTAGTCAAAAACACAGTGGTCAGACACACAGTGGTCATAAACACAGTGGTCAGAAACACAGTGTTCTGAGACACAGTTGTCAGAAACACACTGGTCAGAAACACACTGCGTAGAAACAGAGTGGTCAGAAACACACTGGTAGTAAACACAGTAATCAGAAACTCACTGGTCAGAAAGACAGTGGTCCGAAACACAGTGGTCAGAAACACAGTGGTCAGAAGCACAATAGTCAGAAACACACTGGTCAGAAACACACTGGTTAGAAACACACTGGCGACATCAGGTGGCTCTATCCTGGTGTCAATACTGCTGATCAGGTGGCTAAGGGTGACTCCCTCAACCTTCTGTGTCCCGAAGAAGAGAGACACCGAGTAGCTCCAGAGTTTGTAGTTGCTTGTCCCACCCGGCTTCACAGTGAGCTTGGGGAGACCAGACACAGTGAGAGTGGAGCAGCAAAAGCTACTGTTCATGAGGAAGAGAGGGTGCAGGGACGAAATCACATGCGCACACGACGGAGATGGCGGAGAAGTGAAAACTGCTGCTGACATGGACATTATGCTGCAGGGGCAAAACCGTCTGCGCGTAATCACCAAGAGGAAGTGGAATGGTGCTGCCACTACACCTTAGTCAGAAGACGCGCTGCCACGACTCTTCAAGGCTGAGAGGTTTGATTGAAGATGATGTGTGTGTGGCCAAGCAGCAAGGATGAAGAGAGCCAGGTGTGTCACTTAGACTCTGATACCATGTCAAAAGATTGCTGTCAAAGACCTTCACCAAGTAGTGGCACGGTGTGGCTAGTGTGCACGGTGACCAACCAAAGGATGCATATGTCACATACTATGACCAAAGAAGTCCACTATGTTTTGTCAACATTCACAACTCATACCACGCGTCACAAATGGTTATAGGGCGCGACAATGGTTTGGGAACCCTGTGTATTGATTGGAAAGGACAAAGAACTTCAATACGTAGTGGCACGGTGTGGTTACTATGCACACCAAACAACCAAACTAGGCGTATGTCACTGACCATGACCGAATAATTTTAATTTGGGTGGTCAACGTTCACAACACATAACACGAGTCACAAATGGTCAGAAGGGGAAACAATGGTCTTGGAATATCAGTTCGCAACTAGCAAGTCTAACGACCTTCAATAAGTAGTATCACGGTGTGGCTACAATGCACAATGACCGACCAGAGTAGGCATATGTACTGCCTTTGACCAAAGAAATCCGCTATGAGTGGTCAACGTTGACAACTCATAATGCGAGTCACAAATGGTCAGATGGGGAAACAATGGTTTGGGAACATCAGGTGTCATCTACCAAGCACAAGGACCTTCAATACGCAGTGACACGGTGTGGCTACCACATGATGAACAACCAAAGTAGGCATATGTCATTGACCATGACCAAAGAATGTCACTATGTGTGGTCAACTTTGACAACTCATAACACGGGTCACAAATGGTCAGAGGGGGGAAACAATGGTTTGCGAATACTAGTTATCAACTAGCAAGTACAAAGACATTTAGCATGTAGTTGCAAAATGTGGCTACCATGCACAGTGAACAACCAAAGTATGCATATGTGAATGACCATGACCAAACAATTCCACTTCCTGTGGTCAATGTTGACAACTCACAACAGGAGTCACAGATAGTCAGAGGGGGTAGCAATGGTTTGGGAACACTAGGTATCAACGATAAAGCACACAGACCTTCGATACGTATTGACACAACGTGGCAACCATGTACAGTGACAGATCAAAGTAAGCATATGCCACTAACCATGACCAAACGAATTTCACAGTGTGTGGTCAACGTTGAAAACACATAGCACCAGCCACAAATGGTCAGAGGGAGAGACAATGGGTTGGGAACCCTATTTATTGACTATAAAGGACAAAAACATTCAATACAAAGTGGCACAGTGTGGCTGCTATGCACACCAAACAATCAAACTAACCATATGTCACTGACCATGACCGAATGATTTTGATATGGTTGGTCAACGTTCACAACCCATAACACGAGCACAAATGGTCTTAGGGGAAAACAATGGGTTGGGAATATCAGTTTTTAGCTAACAAGTACAACGATCTTCAATAAGTAGTGGCACGGTGTGGCTACAGTGCACAATGACCGACCAAAGTAGGCATATGTACTGCCTTTGACCAAAGAAATCCTGATAGTGTGGTCAACGTTGACAACTCATAATACAAGTCACCAATGGTCACAGGGGGAAGCAATGGTCTGGGAACACCAGGTATCAACTAGCAAGCACATGGACCTTCAATAGGTAGTGGCACGGTGTGGCTACCATGTATGATGACTAACCATAGTAGGCACATGTCACTAACCATGACCAAAGAATGTCACTATGTGTGGTCAACTTTAACAATTCATAACACGAATCACAAATGGTCAGAGGGGGAAACAATGGTTTGCAAATACTAGTTATTGACTAGCAAGTACAAAGACCTTCAATACGTAGCGGCACAGTGTGGCTACCATGCATAGTGACCAACCATAGTATGCATGTGTCACAAACCATGACCATAGAATCTCTCTTCATGTGGTCAAAGTTGACAACTCACAACAAGAGTCATAGATAGAGTCATAGTAAGAGGGGGTAGCAATGGTATGGGAACACTAACTATCAACTAGAAAGCACAAAGACCTTCAATACGTAGTGACACAGCGTGGCAACCATGCACAGTGACAAACCAAAGTAAGCATATGCCACTTACCATAACAAGAGGAATTTCACAGTGTGTGGTCACTGTTGAAAACTCATAACATGATTAAAAATGGTGAGAGGGGGGGACGATGGGTTGGGAAGAATAGTTATCAACTAGCAAGTACAATGACCTTCAACAAATAGTGGCACTGTGTGGCTAGCGTGCACAGTTACCAACCAAATGATGCATGCGTCACTGACTATGACCACATATGGCCACTGTGTGTGGTCAACATTGACACCTCAGAATACGAGTCACAAATGGTCAGTGGGAGAGACAATGGTTTGGGAACCCTTTGTATTTACTATCAAGGACAACGAGCCTCAATACGAAATGGCACGATGTGGCCACTATGCACACCAAACAACCAAACAAGGCGTCACTGACCATGACTGAAGAATTTCAATATGGGAGGTCAACGTTCACAACCCATAACACAAGCACAACTGGTCTGAGGGGGAAACAATGGTTTGGGAGTATCAGTTTTTAACCAGCAAGTAAAACTACCTTCAATAAGTAGTAGCACGGTGTGGCTACAATGCACAATGACCGACCAAAGTAGGCATATGTAATGCCTTTGACCAAATAAATCCGCTATGTGTGGTCAACGTTGACAACCTATAATTCGAGTCACAAATGGTCAGAGGGGGAAGAAATGGTTTGGGAACACCAGGTATCTATTAGCTACTGAGGTAACCAGCTATGGCAGAGAAGTTGCAAAACCAAAAAAGCTCACAAAGGTTCATAGGCCTTCTTCCTTTTTTTACATGTGTCATGTACCCCAAACTTTATCAGGCATACACTTCACCTTCAAGAGTACTAACGCATTAGCATTACATCTCAAGAAGAGCTCAAGTCGTCAATACGCAAGAGAGCAGCAAGCAATGGTTAATTGATCAGCTTGCAAGACGAGTCCTTTTATAGCTGTCTGTCCAGTCCTATACCTCAAAAGCACATTCCTGGAAAGTGGCCTGAACCAGCCACGTCACCAATAGACTTGCACTGTGGGCTTGACACATAAGCATCCTAGTGTCAAGGTGACAGACCAACCATGTAACATCCAAGAAGGTACGGAATTTCTTTCTTGGAAGCTTCCACAGCAACCAAGATGTGCACGGGGCCAGGATCAAACTCGTGACCTCTCACTTGGCCAAATCAACAAAATGGCCAAGGTAACCACTCACCCATATGGTGTACTCACAGGTCATATCTCACATAAGACAGAGCATAGTTGAGTCACATCACAACGGATCCAGGGGTCATACCTCCACAAGGGGTAGAGAATTCTTGATCCATCCTACAATACTGAACAAGGTGCAAAAACAATCAACAAATCTCTCCCTTGCAGCTTGCCTCAGTGGGCATCATCATTCGTCATCACTTGCCTTTACCATGCCGATACCTTGCCTGCCCGCCTGGTGGAGATCCTTGCCGAATGGCTTTGTAAGCATGTTAGCCCGGTTCAGCTTTGCACCGACATACTCAAGCTCCACTGTCTGCTTGTAGACCATGTCTCGAGCGTATTGGTAGCGGATCTCGATGTGCTTTGTGCGCCTGGACAGGACGGGGTTATTTGACATGTCAATGGCGCTCATGTTGTCAATCTTGATGACTGTCCCCGTTGCCTTTGGTGCCTTTATCTGAGATAGCAGGCTCTGTAGCCACTGCATCTCTTTACACACCTCAGCCAAGGCGATGTACTCAGCTTCAGCTGTTGACAGAGAGACACATTCCTGCTTGCGACTTGCCCAACTGACTGCATCTCCATTCAACATACACACGAAGCCGGAGGTATATTTGTTGTCATCAACATTCCCTCCCAAATCAGCATCAGTGTAGCACATGAGACGCAGTGATGCAGATCCAGCGATGCCTCCAAACTGGAGCCCCACGTGCCGCGTCCCCTGAAGGTAGCGCATGATGCGCTTCACGGCCTGCGAGTGAAGTGGACCTGGATTGGCCACAAACCGGCTCAACTGCCCAACAGCATGGGCTATATATGGTCGAGTGGCGGCCATGGCATACATCAGACTGCCCACTGCAGACTGATATGGGATGCCCAACATGTTTGTTTTCTGCGCTTCGTTGGATGGGAACATGGAGGTGGAGAGTTTGCATTCCGAGCTCATGGGTGTGCTGGCAGGTTTGCAGTCTGCCATGTCGTATCTTTTGAGGATGGAGTCACTGTATTTTGTCTGGTTCAGGCTGATGGTACCCGCTGCTTTGTCGCGCTTGATGGCAATTCCAAGACGGAAGTCAAGAGGACCCATGTCCTTCATCTCAAATCTGTTACTTGGCTACCCCTTGAGATCGTCTAGCAACTGCTTTGAAGACAAGCATATAATCAGGTCATCAACGTACAAGGCCACCAACATAGTGCCTTTGTCACTCTCATGCACGTACATGCCAGGGTCATTGTCACAGTGCATGAAGGACTCCTTGGCCATTAACGTGTCCATCTCTTGGTACCAAAGTCTTGGCGCTTCTTTTTTCCCATAGAGTGCTTTCACCAATCTACACACATTGCCCTCAGGAGCATCAACCCCCTCCAGAACCTCCATCAATACCTCCTTGTCAAGTTTGCCGTAAAGGAAGGCTGTCTTGGCATCCATCTCGTAGACCTCCATGTTCTCGGCAGCAGCAATGGCGAGCATTGACCGGATGGAGGCAAACGTCACAACTGGAGCAAAGGTTTCATCTGACTCTGTGCCAGGCCATTGGGAGAATCCTTTTGCTACCACCCGTGTCTTGTACTTGTCTATCTTGCCAGCATGTTTCCTTTTTACTTTCAACACCCACTTGGACCCCAGAACGTGAGCCTCGGCAAGTCTTTCCACCAGCACCCATGTCCCATTCCATTCGATGGAGCTGAGTTCACTGCGAATTGCTTCATCCCACTCTGCTTTGTCAGGCCGAGTGAGTGCCTCTGCGACAGACGTTGGCTCCTCTTGAACCAAGAATGAATAGTTGAAACCTGTCCATTCATCCTTATATGCGTCGTAATGCTGCTGAGGTACTTTGAGGCGTGACCTACTCCTTGAACCTGGTGGCTGGTGATGTTGATGTGAAGGCTGAAGGTCTGGTTCGTCGTTGATGATGGGTGATGCATCCTCCTCATTATCTGGAGGATCGGATATGTCCGAATCAGAGTCTGATTCCTCCAAGGTACCTTCATGACCTCTTTTCCTTGTTGCAGCACCTATCCCATGCCATTGTGCTTGTGCTTTGTCTCCCTCTTCAAGGAGAGTGAGCCACTCTCCCTGTTTTGGAGCGTTCTCGAGTTCGAGATGCTCTCCCTTGCTCACAGAAACTTTGTGGAAATCCACGTCTTTACTGCGGATTACCTTCTTGGCCCCTTGGTCCCAGAGTCAATAAGCCTTGTGGGCGGTGTCATAGCCGATAAAAATGCACTTTCATGCTCTTGCATTGAGCTTTCTAGGGCCCTCACCGGCCTCAACCTAGGCAAACACGGTACAACCAAACACCTTGAGGTGGTAGCCATCCGGCTTCTTGCCTGACCATGCTTCTTCAGGCGTCTTCAGTTGTTGTGTCTGCTTCTTCTTGCCTGTCCTTTGCAGAGCTGGTGCAGGTGTGAGGTTCACAAGGTAGGTAGGCGTACGTGCTGCTTCAGCCCATAGCATAGGACGCAGCTTGGCGTCAAAGAGCATGCACCTTGTCATGCCTAGGAGCGTCTGTCTCTGCTACGCTGTTGCTTTGAGGTGAATAGGGCGTCGTTTTGTGGTGTTCAATGCCCTGTGTCTTGAGCCACTCCCTGCAAGCTTCATACTCTCCCTCCTTGTCCGTTTTGAATGCCTTTGCCTTCTTTCCACTCTGTCGCTCAACCATAGCAACAAAGGCTTGCAGATTCTCATTCACCTCGCTTTTCTTTTTGAGAAAGTATATCAACATATTGCGGCTGTTGTCATCAATGCATGTGAGGAAATATCTGCTACCTCCATTTGATGGCATGCGGAAGGGACCGCACATGTCCGAGTGCACGAGGTTAAGGGGTGCAAGAGCACGCAGACCATTGNCTTCGTTTTGTGGTGTTCAATGCCCTGTGTCTTGAGCCACTCCTTGCAGGCTCCGTACTGTTGTCCGTTTTGAATGCCTTTGCCTTCTTTCCACTCTGTCGCTCAACCATAGCAACAAAGGCTTGCAGATTCTCATTCACCTCGCTTTTCTTTTTGAGAAAGTATATCAACATATTGCGGCTGTTGTCATCAATGCATGTGAGGAAATATCTGCTACCTCCATTTGATGGCATGCGGAAGGGACCGCACATGTCAGAGTGCACGAGGTTAAGGGGTGCAAGAGCACGTAGACCATTGCGTTTGAAGGGTTTCCTTTTTGCCTTGCCTTGAAGGCATGGCTCACACATGATGCCGGATCCCTCTGCCTCATCACCTAGCTCCATCCCACGCACTAGCTCCCGCTTTGCCATGAGCTCCAATGTGCGATGAGCCACGGGCCCAAAGCGCCCGTGCCACAGGTTTTCGGAGGATGTGGACAGGCTACAATGAACAACCCCAATGATTGTATTTGCTTGCGGTTTTGTTGCAAAATCATCTGCTGCCACTGCTTCTGCTGATCTAATATGTCCTTCCTAATCTGAATCTACATCGTTGCTCTCCTCGTCATCACTCTCCACCGAAGATTCAGCCATTGAATTTGTAGTTTTGGACTGCAAGACGTAGAGCCCATCAACGCGAGGAACCTGTGCGATAACCTTCTTGGCAGAGTAGGAGATGTTGATGTCCTTGGTAGGAACTATTACCGCTTCCTTCTGTGTAAAGACCACTGTCATGCCATGGTCAGTTATCTTAGAGACGGAGAGAAGGTTGGCTGTGACGGAGGGCAAGTAGACCACCCCCTCTAGCTTGAGGTTGGAATCTCCGCCGTTGACACCCACTATGACTAGCTTGTCACCAATCGCCTCAGCTGCCTCAACCCGAGTTGTTGCATGGAAGAAGAGAGTTGAAGTCTCTTTTCTCGTAAGTGGTGTGCTTGCTTGTGCCCGAGTCAAGGCCGTAAACTCCTAGCCTGAGTATTGCCCTCCCTTTGTTGGAGGCACACTCAGCCGTCAAGCTTGTGGGATCCTTCCCACCGTGTCCCCCTTGCCATTCATCACCGTCTCCTCCCTCTCTCTTGGGTGTACGGCACTCTTGAGCCCAGTGTCCAGCTTTGCCACAATTATGGCAGTTTCCTTGGCGCTTTGCACCCCTTCCACTATTGCTAGTGCTGTTATTTTCCCTCTACCCAGAGGAGGAGGTATTGCAAAAGGTGCCACTGCTCTGTGCGGCAAACATAGCCATGTTTGCTTCACTGCTGCTACGACGCATGGCTTCATTTTGCACATCCTCAGAGACGGTGGTGTAGGAAAATAGATATTCAGTTTACCCTCCAATCACAGTCATCATGGGGCCCCAACTTTCCGACAGCGTCATCAAGAAAAATCATGGCCTGCATGTTGGATTTTAGGTCCCACCCCATGCCGGTGGCTTGTTGCAAGGTCGTCTCAGATTTCTGCATAACGGCGGAGACATCCTCCCCTTCACCAAGTCTCATGCTGATGAGAATCTGTAGAATGAAGAGACGGTTAGCAAGTGAAGAGGACTGAAATACCTTGCCAAGTTTAGCATATGCCGCGGCTGCCACTGTACAACCGCTGATGTGTGAATGGGCTGAGGGTTGTATGGAGGAAAAAAAGAATGGTGAGAGCCTTCTTGTTGAGCATGACCCATACCACAAGGTCAGTACCCTCCTCCTTTGGTGCTGGGATAGTTTTGTCAAAATATCCTAGCAGATCTCTGTCATCCATGATGATCTCCAACTGCCACTTCCAGAGTGCAAACCCCTCTCCATCAAATTTGAGGATGGTTGAATGATTCCCTGGTTCCCCTGTCCTTGCCATCCCTTCAACTTCAACTGCTACAGCTGCTGCACCTGTTATTGATGCCAATGAACCTGTGTTTGAGGCCGCTGTAGGCTGTTGGTGAGAAGAGGCAACTACTTCCCTTGTTCACATTGACCGTTGCAAGCAGATGTAGGCTGATGTAGGCTAATGTAGGCTGATGTCAGCTCCCAAGGTATAAAGGTGCAGATGTGTTGCATTCCCATCCTGCTGATGTTGCCCTGAAAACAGAGAAGTTGGGTGAGAGCGAAGGCGCTCTCACTGCTTGTGACCTTAGCGGTTGCGTGCGTGAAACTTCCCTAACCATAGGAGTGGCCCCATAACTCTTTGCTAGCTTCTGAGCTAACCATCTCTGGCTGAGAAGCCGCAAACCCAAAAAAGCTCACAATGGTTTTTAGCCCTTCTTCCTTTGTTNAGGTAGAAAGGTGCAGATGTGTTGCATTCCCATCCTGCTGATGTTGCCCTGAAAACAGAGAAGTTGGGTGAGAGCGAAGGCGCTCTCACTGCTTGTGACCTTAGCGGTTGCGTGCGTGAAACTTCCCTAACCATAGGAGTGGCCCCATAACTCTTTGCTAGCTTCTGAGCTAACCATCTCTGGCTGAGAAGCCGCAAACCCAAAAAAGCTCACAATGGTTTTTAGCCCTTCTTCCTTTGTTAACATGTGTCATGCACCCCAAACATAATCAAGCATACACTTCACCTTCAAGAGAACTAACGCCTTAGCATTACATCTCAAGAAGAGAACAAGTCCTCAATACGCAAGAGAGTATCAAGCAAGGGTTAATTGATCAGCATACAGTACAAGTCCTTTTATAGCAGTCTGTCCAGTCCTATAACTCTAAAGCACATTCCTACGAAGTGGCCTGAACCAGCCACGTCACCAATAGACTTGCACTGTGGGCTTGACACATAATCATCCTAGTGTCAAGGTGACAGACCAACCATGTAGCATCCAAGAAGCTACGGACTTTCTTTCTTGGAAGCTTCCACACCAACCAAGATGTGCATGAGGCCAAGATCGAACTCGGGACCTCTCACTTGGCCAAATCAGCGAAATGACCAAGGTAAACACTCACCCATATGGTATACTCACATGTCATATATCACATGAGAGAGAGCATAGTTGAGTCACATCACAACGGATACAGGGGTCATACCTCCACAAGGAGCAGAGCATACTTGATCCATCCTACAATACTGAATAAGGTGCAAAAACAATCAACAGTATCAACTAGCAAGCACATGGACCTTCAATGAGTAGTGGCACGGTGTGGCTACAATGTACGATGACTAACCAAAGTAGGCACATTTCACTGCCCATTACCAAATAATGTGACTATGTGTGGTCAACGTTGATAACAAATAACACGAGGCACAAATGGTCAGAGGGGGAAACAATGGTTTTTGAATACTAGTTATCGACTAGCAAGTACAAAGACCTTCGATATGTAGTGGCACAGTGTGGCTACCATGCACAGTGACCAACCATAGTATGCATATGTCACTAACCATGACAAAGAATTTCACTTCATGTGGTCAATGTTGACAACTCGCAACAAGACTCACAAATACTCAAAGGAGATAACAATGGTTTGGAAACACTACCTATCAACTATACAGCATAGAGACATTCAATACATAGTGACACGGCGTGGCAACCATGTACAGTGACAAACCAAAGTAAGCATATGCCACTTACCATGACAAAAATGATTTCGTAGTATATGGTCAACGTTGAAAACTCATAACACGATTTAAAAATGGTCAGAAGGAAAAACGATGGGTTGGGAACAATAGTTATCAACTAGCAAGTACAACGACCTTCAACAAATAGTGGCACTATGTGGCTAGCGTGCACAGTGACCAACATAATGATGCATGTGTCACTGACTATGACCACATATTTCCATTATGTGTGGTTAGCACTGACAGCTCATAACACGGGTCACAAGTGGTGAGAGGGAGAGACAATGGTTTGGGAACCCTATGTATCGACTACAAAGGACAAGGAACTTCAATACATAGCTGCACGGGGTGGCTACTATGCACACCAAACAACCAAACCAGGCGTATGTCACTGACCATGACCAAATAATTTCAATATGGGTGGTCAGCATTCACAACCCGTAACATGAGTCACAACTGGTGAGAGGGGGAAACCAATTTTTTGGAATATCAGTTCCAAATAGCAAGTACAATGACCCTCAATAAGAAGTAGCACGGTGTGGCTTCTATGCACAGTGACCGACCAAAGGCATATGTAACAAAGTAGGCATATGTACTGTCTTTGACTAAAGAAATCCGCTGTGTGTGGTCAACGTTGACAACTCATAACACGAGTCACAAATGGTTACATGGGGAAACAATGTTTTGGGAACACCATGTATCAACTAGCAAGCACATGGACCTTCAAGAAGTAGTGGCATGTTGTGGCTACCGTGTACGATGACTAAACAACGCAGGAATATGTCACTGACCATGACCAATGAATGTCACTATGTGTGGTCAACATTTACAACTCATAACACGAGCCACAAATGGTCAGAGGAGCAAACAATGGTTTGCTCGTACTACTTATCGACTAGCAAGTACAAATACCTTCAATATGTAGTGGAACTTTGTGGCTACCGTGCAAAGTGACCAACCATAGTATGAATATGTCACTGACCATGACCAAAGAATTCCACTTCATGTGGTCAACAATGACAACTAACAACAAGAGTCGCAGATAGTCATAGAGGGTAGCAATGGTTTGGGAACACTAGCTATTAACTACAAAACACAAAAACCTTCAATACATAGTGACATAGCGTGGCAACCATGTACAGTGACAAACCAAAGGAAGCATATGCCACTAACCAATACCAAAAGAATTTCACAGAGTGTGGTCTACGTTGAAAACTCATAACGCAAGTCACAAGTGGTCAGGGGGGGGAAACAATGGGTTGGGAACACTAGTTATCAACTAGCAAGTACAAAGACTTTCAACAAGTAGTGGCACTGTATGGCTCGCATGCACAGTGACCAACCAAATGATGCATAGGTCACTGACTATGACCAAAGAAGTCCACTGTGTGTGGTCAACGTTGAGAACTCATAACACGAGTCACATATGGGTAAAGGGAAAGACAATGGTTTGGAAACACTGTGTGTTGACTAGAAAGGACAAAGATCTTCAATGCGTAGAGGTACGGTATTGCTACTATGCACACCAAACAACCAAACTAGGCATATGGCACTGACCATGACCAAATAAATTCAATATGGGTGGTCAACGTTCACAACCCATAATACGAGTCACCAAAGGTCAGAAACACAGTGGTCAGAAACACACTAGTCGGAAACAAACTGGTCTGAAACACAGTGGTACAAAACACAGTGGTCAAAAACACAGTGGTCATAGACACACTGGTCAGAAACAAACTGGTCTGAAACACAGTGGTCAGAAACACAGTGGTCAGAAACACACGGCTTACAAACACAGTGGTCAGAAACACACTGGCCAATAACACAGTGGTCAGAAACACAGTGGTCAGAAACAAAATGGTCAGCAACACACTGGTCCGAAACACACTGGTCAAGAACACTGTGGTCATAAACACAGTGGTCGGAAACACGGTGGTCAGAAACATAGTAGTCAGAAACACACTGGTCAGAAATACACTTGTCAGAAACACAGTAGTCAGAAACATACAGGTCATGAACACACTGGTCAGAAACACAGTGGTCATAAACACTTTGGTCAGGAACACAGTTGTTAGAAACACAGTGGTCAGAAATACACTTGTCAGAAACACAGTAGTCAGAAACATACAGGTCATGAACACACTGGTCAGAAACACAGTGGTCATAAACACTTTGGTCAGGAACACAGTTGTTAGAAACACAGTGGTCAGAAACACAGTGGTCGGAAACACAGTGGTCATCAAGAGAGTGGTCAGAAAAACACTGGTCAGAAACACAACAGTGAGAAACACATTGGTCAGAAACACAGTGGTCAGAACACACTCGTTAGAAACACGGTTGTCAGAAACACACTGGTCAGAAACACAGTAGTCAGAAACACACTGGTAAGAAACACAGTGGTCAGAAACGAAGTGGTCAGAAACACAGTGGTCAGAAACACACTTGTCAGACACACAATGGTCAGAAACACAGTGGTCATAAGCACAGTGGTCAGAAACACGCTGGTCAGAAACAAAGCTGTCAGAAACACAGTGGTCACAAACACACTGGTCAGAAACACGCTGGTCATAAACACACTGGTCAGAAACACGGTGGTCACAAACACACTGGTTAGAAACACAGTGGTCTGAAACACAGTGGTCAGCAACACACTAGTCAGAAACACACTGGTCAGAATCACAGTGGTCCAAAACACACTGGTCAGAAACACACTGGTCAGAAAGAAAGTGGTTAGAAACACACTGGTCAGAAACACAGTGGTGAGAAACACAGTGGTCAGAAACACAGTAGTCAGAAACACAGTGCTCAGAAACACACTCGTCAGAAACACAGTGGTCAGAAACACACTGGTCAGAAATACACTCATCAGAAACACAATGGTCAGAAACACAGTGGTCAGAAGCACAGTGGTCAGAAACATAGTGGTCAGAAACACAGTGGTCAGAAACACACTGGTCAGAAATACACTCATCAGAAACACAATGGTCAGAAACACAGTGGTCAGAAGCACAGTGGTCAGAAACATAGTGGTCAGAAACACAGTGGTCTGAAACAGAGTGGTCAGAAACACACTGGTCAGAAAGACAGTGGTCAGAAACACACTGGTTAGAAATACCCTGCTCAGAAACAAACTGGTCTCAAACACAGTGGTCAGAAACACAGTTGTCAGAAGCACACTGGTCAGAAACCAAGTGGTCAGAAACACACTGGTCATAAACACACTGGTCTGAAACACAGTGGTCAGAAACACAGTTTGCAGAAACACACAAGTCACAAACACAGTGGTCAGAAACACACAGGTCAGGAACCCAGTGATCAGAAACACAGT